>JWHW01013987.1:43028-73818 GCA_000931545.1 Papilio glaucus
ATTATATTTAAACACAGTAAGTATTCTTCTGAATATAAAATATTGTAGTCACTTTAATATTATATATGTAAGTATGTATTTAAAAAGTAAATTATGTACCAAGGTTTCACCACATAAATGTCAAATAACTGCTAACTTAAAAGAAGTTTGTATTCCGCAAGTTGGAGATAAATGTAGCATGCGTACGAAAAACAAGCGAATCAACGTTCACTACACTTCGTCATTGGCCTGGCTCCCTTCCATTTCCATTAGCGAATGTTTAGCCAAATTGTTTCCTGAACTTTACTCCATTAGACGAAACAGTTTCCTTTTTGTGTCTCCCCCTAGCTAACTTTTTGTTCCCCTTATTTGTAAGCCAAATGTTTTTTCTGCATACAATTTCGCGAAAACTTTTGGTTTATTATAGTTTTTTTTAAGTGATTGAATATTTTATTTAAAACTCCTGTCATGAATCGATTTATTTCTAAGATGTACTGTTGATGCCTTGTCTGGTCTTAATATAAATAAAACATTACTACGAAGATATATGTACAGGCCAATTACCCTGTACGAGTAAAAGTGTATAGTTATTTAAAAGTGTATAGTGTATAGTTAGTATAGTTAAAGTTAAGTAAACCTGACAAATCTTTCCTTGAGTTGTGAACCGTGTCACAGTTTAGAACGTACTCGTTAATTATAGAGAGAAAATTGTTATTTATACAAATACTCAGTAACAAACAACCTTAGGTTGCAGATTGCGCATGTGTGGTGAAAGCATACCTATAACATCACTCGAATTTGCATGTATCATATCTAGCTGTGGGCCAAGCTTCGCTCTACGTTGTCTTTAAATGTAAGATCTAACAATAAATACGTGATAGTTTAACCATTGACAACACTCCAACAATAGATAATGCAAAAACCTATCAAAAGATGGCGCCATCTTTTGACGTTAATTATTTATTGCGAAAAACATCGTTATTCAATAAATGAATAAAAATATTTTTACTAATTCTCTGGAAGTCGAGATATCTGAACACTTTGTCTGATAAATCATCGCCTACAAATTAATGTAAGTACCGTTGCGACACTTCTTATGCTCCAAGCAAGCTGTTTGGAATTTGGTATAAATTATACTAATGGATTTCTTGGAGCAGCAACATGCAGTAAGCTGTTTGTAGCAAATTTATGGACTTGCATTAACTGAATTGCTCTCTCTACTCATTTATTAATCTAGTTTTGTACATTTACAGTTAAATAGTCTTAGAGTTTCGTAAAAGTATCCCCTACTAGTAAACTATGTAACAACATTTTTTGCAGAAAATCTATGGATGCCATAGAAGTACCACCTCGCCAATGGGCACAATGATTCTTGGTCATTGCGAGGCATCCGTATTAAACAAACCTTGTGTAATGAACCTGAAATGACATTAAAGAAGTTTGCTAACCAAATATGGTGTTTCTCGCAAAACCTGTTAGTTCTCTCATAAGTGTTGGAAATTAGGTGACAAAGGTCTTATACTAACTTCAAGAAGGAAGAAAACAAGCGTCCGCGCAGTTTCGTGCATGGTCGTGATTTGTTTAACCGTCTCAACAATAGATGGCGCTAGAGTCGCTCACATGCACGTGATGGTAGTAGAAAGTTTTAAAAATAAAGAATGAGAGAAATTTTGTAAGATAAAAAGAGAGTATAACAAAAGAAATAAAACAAAACAAAATTTGTGTAAAGATTCGCTTGAATAATTGTTATATGTGGCTCTTTTTTTCTCTCTTAATTTTATATCTCTCTTCCCTTTCATGTAACAAAATGTGCCTAATCGTTACGCGTCCTTTGGATTCCCGTGTCGATTTTCGTCCAAATATGAAATTGCCGTTCAGTTCTATTTTTTAAAAACAGTGAGACAATAATGTAAACGACATTGATGGAAATAACTCAAGAAAGCTGTGTAGACTAGGGAACTATTTTCGTGGGGAACTTACAAACCGATGATGTAAATCCGGCAGTATTATGAGCGCGAATAACAAAAGGGAGTATCTGAGTAAGATTTCACATTTCTTTCAAGTTTTGTTTAAGTTAGTGGCATTTTATATAACTTACTACATCTTAATAAAAAATGTTTCTAAAGAACTACCTTTTGCCATCGACTTCGTTCGCTATTAGCGACTAATTCTTACCATTCCATACAACAATATTTCTAGTTCGAGTTTAGTTTAATAATGATAATGGATATCTGTGTTGTCCTATTTAACTTTAGTTCTAAATAGATATTTGATCGTAAACTAATTTTTAGTCCTAGTTGTACTTTCTATAATTTTCCAAGGAGGGATGGCATCAGGGCGGCAGGCGGCTGTAAGAACTATAGCCAAAACCTATACAGTATGGATTACAATCAAACTGCGCCGACCCCACATCAGTGGGAATAGTGTAGGGAGATAATGAGTTGTACTTTATATAATTATAGTTGTAATTTGTATAAATATATTTCGCTTTATTATGACATAACATAAGAAGAAGGGAAACGCACGATTATTTATTCCAAGGATCGAGTACTCTGAGGAAAATGTAACGATGATTTGATAAGGGACCGTAGATTTCCATGACTGTGCGCATTATATTGTTGCGTTCGTAAATCCCTTTGTTTGAATGATGATAAAACAATTTATTTTAATATCAGACCACTGACAATGTACATGTGCTTGTATTAAATGCTTCTATAGTCTCACAGTCAATTTTCTTGTATTAACGAAAGAAAATGCTTCATTTTGTCGTATAACACTTAGTTCATAAATAGAAATGCATAGAACTGATTTGCAGTAACATCCCGTATGTTTTGGACAAGAAAAATAGCCACAGAATATATCGATGCAAGTTATCGAATTTTATATCTTGCGTCGGTGTATGTAGATGCTTACTACATAGATGTGGCATACACACTTTGTAGTGGGTCACACTGACCGACATCTGCCACCGCCGGGTGCAGCCGTGCAACAGTCTTTCTTGTTACTTGCTCTAAATAACAAATGGTTGTTTATTTTCCACGGCCTAAAAATGAAATTAACATCAAAGCCGCCTTTAGTAAAGAGATTCCAGTTTAATATAAATACAAATTTGTTCACTGTACATTTCAAAAAGCGTTGTTTTACCTCTGTAAAGTATAGGTACCAAAAGTCATCCTACAATGCTTGGAGGAGCGAAGTTTAACAAACTAAAGTGCAATAAATCTAAATCACGGAAGTGTTTCGGAGGAGCGGCAATTGTCGCCTTCAGTAGGAGCGACGCGCGTAAATAATACAATGCAATAACAACCTAGTGGGCTAACTGCGGCGTGCCTCTGTTATTACTTCCCACCTCAATCTGGGCCCCACCCCACCAACGGCCACATACCGACAGGAATCTCACCGGGGCAGCGGTGCCAGGGGGAGCTAACCTCCTCCCGCAGCCGCACCTAATGCGACATTCTTACGTGACAACGATTTATCCGGCGTGTATTGTCCCAGCTTAATTTATAGCGGCACTGGAAACTGGTGCGGACAAAATTATTTTCTCATATTCAAACAAAAAAATTGCGAATAGCTAGGAATAAAGCAAAAGAAAGCAATGGAAGCGGTCAGCGACAAATCATTTTTGCGTCTCTATTCCTTTTCTACGTTTTCCTCTCGTCTTTTGCGCTCGCTCTCGTCTAGTTTTTATACCATTTAATAATATTATGCTTTATATTGAAATCGATAAGCGTTTTGTGCTCCTCGTGGATTTCTGTTTGTATTACATTTAAAACTATGTTTCCAAACCAACCGCCTTTTTTATGATGGTTAAAATCACGAAGGTCACGGTGTCTATCAATTATCCAATTATTTTAAATAATTCCCCATTCTCTAGTTATTTCCTGTTTAACCTCGCTCCGCTCCTTTTTCTTGCTTTAAAGGCTTTATTGTTTATTTTATGCTTGTAACTGCTTTTTATGGATGAAAGGAATGATCACTTAACTTTGAGTAATTCTCTTACTCGTTTACTTTCATTTTACACAAACACTTGTGAGTTGTACAAATAATTTTGCAAATGCTACTAGCTTTGCGGTGAAAATTAACGTAACGTAAGCTTGCCTTTCAAATTGCCAGGCGAGTTTCAAATAGGCATTTATTTGTAGAAAAGACAAATCATCCTGACCAGTGAATGTATTGGAAACGTCTAGTCAAAGGCAGGGTCTGAAATTGTTTCCAAATTTTCGTCCGAAGTATCGATCAGTCGTAACGTGTACGGTAGAGATAAATGCATGCCTACGGACACATCCGGCTTTGATAATGTCCACTGTTGTATTCCTTTAGTTGAGTATCACTTAAAATATAGAATACTGACAATTCAATACACTGATAATAGTGAATATGGCGGAAGACCGTATTTACTGGTTCGCGATCTATTCCTTACTAGTTACCTTATTACTTTCGCACCTACTGTACATAAAGGTCTATTTGCAAATTTAAGGATATAAATTCAATTTACTGTCACAGACATAAAAACATTCATTCGTAAGTTTGATGAAGTCTCTTTTCATCACAGCATATACGAAGCAATATGCTGGAGGCGAGTCCATGGAAGTCGTTTTGTTCAAACCAGCTATAATTTGCATGTATAAGATTAGAAAAAAGTATCATTCAACTATAAGCCATTCATTCAAAGTCCATGACCATGGACTCCATGGATTTATAAGTGTGTCGCTTTGTCCGGCAATGATGATATGATACATACTGCCAGTGTCGCTCGAGAAGATTGGCTAAGGATTATTACTATTAATGATATCAAACCCCATAAAACAGTGGAATCCTTAACAAGTTAAAGTTTGCTTAAAAAATAGAGTTATATACGATACGTCCACATAAACTTCATCCCTAGAATTGATTTTGAGAATTTGAACGATTAAAAAGTGCTGGCTACAATATAATCTAGAACCTAACCAAATAACAGATGAGGGTATAAATTTCATATATCTGTATCTTATACCGAGGGAAGTTGGCCTTTACGAAGGTCGATAAATTCCAAATGTAATTATTCCACCGAATAGTCAATGTAAATATAATTTTAAAATTCCCGCTTAGATTTTTACTTGATTACCTTAACCCCAATTCTGCTAGCACTACCTTGTCGCAATGGTGTCCCAATGGTTTCACAATTATTTATTTGGCATTTTCCTCATCACTTGTGTCATAATAAATAAAAATATCAGTGGTAACCGGCCCGGGGCCCCGCGCTACGCCCTTAAAAGGGCGCCGCGCCCCAAGATGGTCTGGCACCTCGGAGGCGACACCGTGCAATGCAGGTTCGGGATTCCCTGTCCTCCCCCGCTGGCGCCGCCTTGAGTTTTTTTATAGAGGCTTACTCCTCACGGCCCCCGTCTTGAAAAAGACAAAGGCCCACGATCCCAGCGTTGCCGCCGGAATTACGTGAAATGCGGCTGCAAGGGGTGGGCTAATCCTCTGCCCAGTAGCCCACCCCGAGCGGCCCCTCTGGCCGGTCCTGCCCCACGGACCGGCCGTGGGTTCCTCTTGGCTTCACCGTGAGCCCCCACCCACGGCTACTGAGCCCCACCGCCACGACAAGGCGGGAACCCGGTCGGGGGGGGTCAGTTGTGGGCCATTACTACGCCAACCAAATATCAGAATTCAGGGTTAGTCTGTTTAGAATGTTAAATTAAGTACAGTTTATGTATTTCGAAAGCTATTTGTGATAATAAATCACTAAACTGTTATTGTTGCGCCATTGTAACCCAATAATAATAAACATTGAAATAGCAGGATTGAGGGTTTTTTTTGATACGATCAATAAATTAATACCTGTTAAAAACTTTATACGGAAGATATACATACAGAATTGAACGCGTAATCTGTTAACTACAATAAATGGAGTACAATCTATGTGTTGTGAAAGTATTTATACGAAGCTTGTACCGCCGGCCTCCAGTGTACGCGCTCGCAGCCCCGATCGACTTGTCTGTTTGTGCAGTCTGCTTGTTTAACGGATAAGATAGAGATAAAGCAGTATTTATTAGGTAATTCATTCTTGTATTTACTTTTATCATAAAACAATATTTACTGTTTGTTGAAGCAGCTTGAGGAGAGGTATCGCGTCAAAGATAGTTAATCATGAAGTGAAAGGACTGAGTTGCCGTTATTATATTTAATGGCATCATTAGTACATTGCAAAAAGTTTTTATACAACAACTTAAAACTATGGTAATACTAGCGACCGGCCCTCGTTTTGCAAGGGAAACACTAATCTATAGCCAGCAAAATGCTTTACTTTGAATTGTTGCGTCAATAAACTAACCAACACCGCATCTGTTATAATTCAATCGATTTTAAAAGCATCCTATCTTTTAAGTTGGACCAAATTACATATAGTCACCAAATTTAATCATGATTGGTTTAGTCGTTTCGGAGTTTATCCCCGACAAACACACGAGATTTGTATGTATATAAAAATTTGGACTTGAAAAGTCTCTAAAGGGAGTTGAAGAGCATTATGCAGTCTCAGTGTGGACACAGTCTGAATTCTAATGTTATATTGTTTTCCATAGCTGTCAATCGCGTTTTAAATGAGGATTGAAACATTGTGCAATGCCGGCATTAGGAAAAAAACATATTTTCTATTTTTTTGCTTTGACTTCCTATTAATGTATAGGACAGGAAAAAGGATGTCTTCTATTACAATACATCCCCTCCCTTCTAATCCCCTTCCCTGTTCCATCTCATCCTAATTAAGAAAGGATGGGAAAAGGAGGAGGACTGAAATTGGGCCTCCGCTACCGCACTTATCAGGCGAAACGTAGAAGCATACTTCTACTTTACGCCTGTCTTCTGTCAAGTCATGGTGTTACACCAGTTGAGCCGGAACATTTATGCTACGGCTTGAAATTTCATTTCGTACAATTTGTTAAAACTATTTATCGACATTCGGAAATAAATATAGAATCGTTGTAAAGCTCTAACTAACCAACGGAACTCAAGCCGAACTCTGACCACTCTGTCTTTGCTGGCACGTAAAGTTCAAATCAATAGATGATCAAGGGAACTCTGTCTTTCGGAAATTTACGAGTTATTCAAATTTCGAATAACTATAAATTTTAAAACTTTTATTACTCAATAAAACCCACCGGTGGCATAAGGCAGAAAACTTTAAGGTGTCGTAATTCTTATCGGGGCAGGTGAAACATAAAGTTACAATTCTGCTAATGGTCATAAATTTGATAAGAAGCGCATTACGACTCCGTAATCAAGATATAATGTACAACTTAGTTTGGTTAAAGTTCCAGAAGTTGAAATAAAAAAATAACTTGGTAACATACATTGCATCACTAGGCTCTATTCTTTATAGACAATATCAGAGCAAACACATCATTCTATTTAGTTTAGGTTAAGCTAAATTATTGAGGAGCAAAGAAATCAACCAGGATAAGATAATAATAAAACATTAAATCTTTACACTTTGCTTTGATCAAATGCAGCATATGTTTTAAAAATATGGAAAGATATCGTATTCCGATGGGTAAAGACTTGTTATACTAAGCGAAAGATCCTCCTGTTTAAAATTACATCATCAAACTACTCAAGTTTTTTACATTAATGTTCTTTTTCTTATTGTTGACAGGATCCGCGGCGGCTTCTTTAGTTCTAACAGTGCTATGTTCGACGATTACTTATTCTCAAATCTTAAGGTGAGTCTATCTGTTAAGATCATCTGATTTATCTTGGATATTAAATTTTTGTCCATCACGGGCTAGGTAAGGTGTATTTGAATGATTACCTAATATTTATAGTTTTTCATGGTAGAAGCAAACAAACTGGAGGAAGTCACTTTATGTTAACTGATCATTGCCATCTAAATCTTTATCAACTGCAAGAGTTGAGTTTCAAGAAAAAGGGGGAAGTGGACCTAAGGCAAAAAGGAAGGCATCAAGGAAGGAGAGGCATCTAGTCCATAGAGCGAAATGCTGGAATAACCGTGCAAAAAATCTTATTGTCTTGAGTTAAAACTCCTCTATCATTATTCCATACTCTTATGTTAGTTGAACTTATTTTGTCATTACAGACAGATCCTGCGATGATGGCTGGCCTGGGGCGAGTAAGATGTCCTTCATCCTCGTGTCATTTGTAAATACCAGATATTTTAACACAAACGAGTTGTGCTCACCTACGATTATTACATGTAGGTGTTAGTGGTGTATATGTCTATATGAGTGTGGTACAGATTCTATAAAAGACTTCGATGTACCGACATTAATGAGTTAAATTTTACCAACAATTTATTGCTTTGCGGTATTATTTTAACCAATAAAGGGGATTAGAGCTAAGCGGATTACCAGTTAATAGCTGCTACCAGCAATATTTTTGTTATTTCTCTGCAAACCTTTAAGTAGGTAGATAGGAAAATGATAGGTAAAGAAAGGTAACGTAAATATGGGTTAGATACGTCTTCTAAAAGGTCGTGGTACATGGTATCGTCAATCTGTATTACTTAGGCCCACACAAAGAAGTGACATGGCACTAAAGCAGTTTAAGTTCTACGCCGCAGGACTAGGGTTCGATTCCTGCGGAGACGAAAAACATTTTCAGAAACTACATATATTTGATTTAGATCAGTTTGTGCCAAATGAAAGAATAAGCCTGCTGAATGATGGATATCGATTTCTTTATCTATAAGCTTTAAAAGACGTCAAGGATCTTAGTCTTTTAAAGATTATGTTCAGGATAATGTAATCAAATTGCGTTTTGCAAAAGCATTTATTTTTTGTACCACCTAGGCATCCATTCTGTTTACCAAGTATAATTAAATATTCTGTTCGAAGTTAAAGTTTAAAGAGTCTGTATCGCACTTACTTAACTTAGTAACTTAAGACATTACAGCGGTGTTGTTTCGTTCTTAAACTGTACTGAATAAAACAATGAATTAGACGTAATTTCTAAGAGATTGTGAAGTTAACCATACATAAGGTAGTCAATTTTTTGTACGATTTGTTTATTTTTTAATTCTGGGATTTTTATTTATTGCTAAATGTTACGTTGCTTTGGTGTAGCTACCATTTCATAGACTATTTTTTCACGATTGTATTACATATACAATCGAGTTATAGTCCATGAAAATGGATTTCATCATGTTTTTTTTTTGCACAAAACTAATTAATTTACCTTTTTGGTTAAAGAAACAGGGGAAAAATTATTTTAATTTTGTTTAGTTCCGAGTTAATAAAAAAAATTATATTATCTAAATATATTTGTTATATAATATGTACTTCCAGTATTATTACAATGAAATATAAAGAATTTCTGCATTTATAGAATTTGTATATAATAAAAATATTAAATGATAAATAATGTAAATGTAAATTACTCAATGTCTTTGTCATAATGTGTGATGTGTAGATGAATTATTAGTAGAGAAAACATAGCCAAATAAATTTAAATATAAATTATATCTAGTGTAACTCACCTACGTATGGAAAATTCTTTTTTTAAACAATTATACAATTGTTTTTTTTTTTAAAAAACAAAGTCATAGTTAATACATTGTTATTGAATGTGTCTTTGGTCTTTTTTTACTTACGAATTGATTCAATAAAAACAATATGAATATGCATCAAAGAATAAATATGAAAATTATGTAAAATGAGTACCAACTTCATTTGTAATTAAAAATATAAACGTGCTAATCCGTACCTGTCGACTAGAAAACTGTAATAATAATTTTCTTTAATATAATATTAATAATACATTTTTACCAAAAATTTAAAATAATATGACATATGAATAAATAAATACATAGATGAAAGATTCCATATTAGTGCTAAATACAAATAAAACCAACCCAACTGAAGAGAGCTTCAACAGTCCCTCAACTCTGTTAATAATGGTCACACACACAATCATGTAATAATAGTTCGCTCATTTGTTTCACAATTGTTGATTTGACTTTTTAATAATAACTATTAGCTTAATTATTTGTCAGTGTAAAATGGTGCATTTTAACGACACACATACATAGACACAATTAAAATAGCAAATTCGAGAAATTGACTGATTCCGTCATTAGAAGAAAGAACGTGACAAACTCTCTAAATGTTCTTACAGTATATTAAGAAGATGAACATGGAATTGAATTTAATATTAATTTATCTAAATATTACCATTTTATTTAACAATCAGTTTAATAAGAAATACACAATGTAGCCCATTTGGGGGGTTAATAAATACATGCCAAAATCATAGATCAAAATTGTAAATATACTGCATGAGTGTCGTTTGTTTATCATAAATAACAAAACAAAACCCGCGAGTCCTGGAAATTGCATTAATGGTAGGCAACATGTTTCTATAATTCTGATTAATTAAAATATAACATGTGAAGAGAAACATAACGTAATGATGCAATTATCAAGGCAATACAATAACTATTTAGAACTTTGAACCACATATCCTGTGATGTAAGGTCGTATTCTATAACATGACATAGCAGGTGTTGTAAGCTCTGTAATCTTACAGCGCCCTTCAAAGCTATGACGCAGTAATGCATTACTGCTTCGCACCACAAATAAGCGCAACAGCAAATGTTTGTAAAGTTCCTTCTCATATTTCAGTAGCGTTGAATTAATAAAACAAGTTAATTTCTAAATTTGTTATCAGACAATCACAATTTTTGTGCATACAATAGAACATTATAAGCATGTCCTAATGATTTAAGAGATATAATAATAAATAAAAGGTTAAAGCATTAACAGTCTATGTAGAGTTGTATAATAAATCACGTAATTCAAAAACTATGACGTGTCGCGACCTTATTCATGATATAGCTGCCATTTCAACGGTTGAATAAAACTAATCCTTAAAGGTCGAAGAAAGGTATTGGCTACAGTTGTTAAACCAGTTTACGTTGTACAAAAATATACTCCTAACTTTGTTATCATCTAAGGGTCATCGCTTATAGCTCACCCGGCACCCGCCGGTTAGTATTCTCTATACGGATTGGGCTAACGGTCACTATACCGGCGCCGGATCATCTCGCCCTCGCTAGGTAAAAGAGTGCACGATGCTCGGTCCGAGGGTCTCGTACTACGCCTCCGGATGGTTATCACGAGACGATGTTTGTCGGACGTAATCGACCCGTTGACCGCACGACGTTCACCCATTGACCGACCGTTGACAACGAGTGGACGCCACACGACAAGGCAGTGTGGGTCCGGAGCTGGGTCTAATCTAATAATAAGAAGAGATGACCTTCATTGTTTTTGATGTCTAATAAATGTTATTTATAGAAACAAAACAGATAACACAATCTGATAAGAGATCATAATTAAAAAGGTGGTCTTTATTAGATATAACAAAAAAATAAAATCTTGTTGCATGTAAAATTTTAAGAACTATATTTACCCATTTGTATCAACTTTATAGAAAATATCAATAGCTGACAAACAGTTGACTTATTGATGGTTACAAAGATACAATCAAAATTTTATGTTTACCGTCGCCAAACCCTTCCTCGAGTACTTTTATTGAATTATTGTAATTAAATATTATACATAACAAGTAGACAATATTTATATAAGGAATCTCAAGCGATACTTATGTACAAATATTCGAAAAAAATTATATCTATTTAATATTTATTGTTTTTTCGGTACAGAAATAATCTGTATATCAAATAGGTAACCCTGTCTAACAATCTTTTGTAATGTATGTATGTGTAAAAATGTGATATTTTAAACCTCGTTACTTGGTGTTTATTGTCACTCGTAGAATGAAAAACAAAACATAAGTTGAATTAAAAGCTGATAGCTTTATCTTTTTTATTTATTCGATGTGTAAATTTTATACGGTTAGATTATGTGCTCTGCGTTTATTTGCTCAATTAATTCTTTTAAAGAACTCTGTTATATTAAATAAATTATCAAAGTAACACTGTTTTTCTTTCCCACTACCAACTTGTAGTTATATCTGTAAATTATTATCATAGCCATAAATTGAACGGTCCTTCATTTCACTGTTTTCTTCGTGTATTACCTAGCTGTCCGAGTGTGGCTTTGAGTTGTCTTTTGTAAAATTTTAGAAAGAAAAGTTTAGATGTCAGAAGGTAATCGTCCTCCTGAACAAACGATAATTCAAATATCTATCACAAAAAGTGACGCTATAAAAACACGAATAAAAAAATACAAATATTTTTTTTCTCAAAATTGATGGTTTTACGAGACACGTAATAAATGTATCAACGTTCAATCCAAATCATTACAAACGTGTCCGAGGTAGTTGAAATATATTTAGATATATATTTTTGTACAAGAATTGCTCGCTTCATATGATGTGATAAAAAGGAGATGATGGACAAAGAACCAAGTAAAAAAACAGCAGCAGGCAGTCTCGTTATTTATCTTTAATAAGGGTGGTGAATGGAGAACAGGACCTGGTTCAAATCACTGTGCAGAAGCATCTCTGTTCTCTACCCGTACTGTGCTTCTAAGAAGAATCGCCCGGTTCCTTAAAGGTTTGTCCAATTTTTATTCAACTAATAATCCTCTAAAGTGAAATAGCATATCAAATCGATATTATTTGATCATGCTTCTAGCAACTCAAACAAAATTGTTCGGACAGTTAGTTAGCTAATTTTTCCGATGATGAGTCTTTCAGAAACCGAGCGTTAGTCTTTATTATAAATACAAGCTCTCGGAGCATAAAAATAACCACCCTATTAGCAAGCATCATATCAAGCATCAGCATACACTTAAAAAGTTAAGACATTTCACACGAACATCAGAACCAACTTTTAGTACATAAACTTATTCATAAGATACGTTTCGTTCCGGTATTCAAAAAGCACTCAAAACTTGAGGACAACAAGATTATCTCGAGCAATTACAGTAACACTCGTTCAGATAACGGGCCTGTGTAAAATCTTCGCCGTTCACACGCCGGCTCACGAATATTACGGCCGTGGAATTACAGGTATTACGCCGGAATTACGGCGCATTACAGCGCCGGATATCCGAATGACAAGCGGTGCGTTGACAGATACGCTCGGGATGTATTATACGGAATAAAGCGCCTTCACACAACATCATGTTGTTGAATGTTTCGTCATAGCTTGTTCGGTTGATAAGAGAAAACTCTGAATATAAATAATTTTATCTGTCTACGTGTACATAAAAAAACTGTGTGATTGACTAATATATTAATGCATAGCCCAAAGTACTGGGTCTTGGGTCTTGTAGAGACTTGAAATTTTGCACACATGTTTCTGTTATTGTGTAGCTAAGCACCACAAAGGATTTTATAAATTCGCCACCTAAAAGTGTAAAGTACAGGAAGAGAGTGTCGAGACATATTAATAGTCAATGTAAATTGTCCAATGTAACCTCAGATCTTTATGATCAATCACATGATATAAAGTTCAGCTATTAAAGCTGGACATTCCTCGGTCAAATAATGTTTTGGCACGACGGGCGAACTCACGGGGCACAGCTAGTGGAGATATAAACTAAATGTACTTAAATGATTATTTAACGGTAAGACCATATGACATGATAATATCGTTACAAGATTTAACTTACAGAAATGTTGTTAAAGACAATAAAACTTGCGTCATTTAATTTAATAATATTACTCCCATTACCATTTATGACGTATGAAAAAGTTACATTTATTTCTTACATGCGCACATACCTTACTCGACCGGTGAAATACCACGACTTCACAGAAGACAGGCATGAAGTACCTATGCTTCTGCGTTTCGTGTGATGAGTGAGCTGCCAGAGGCTCAATTACAGTTCTCTTCGATAGGATTTGAAACGGGAAGAGTATTAGGTGGAAATAATATAGACGAGAAGAGGATGAATGGGGAATTGGGATATGGGGATTGTGGATGCCTATGGGTATCGGTTACTTAATATCAGGTGATCCGATTGTACGTTCAACGCCTTCTTCCATAAAAAAAGACAATCTGCTGTAGAACGGCCTTAGGTCAGGGTACATCTTTGATCAATCAAGATAATAAAATATGACTCCTATCGATTCTATAGCTCCTGAAACGTGAATTACTGAGTAATATATTTCATAAGCATAGTGTGACAATAAGAAAAAAGAAGAAAAAGCTATTTTCCGCAACTCCACGACCAGCGCGTATTTTGCGTGTGGGTGGGACATGGATCACTCCAACCAACCCAGCAAATATTCTTTTACGGGTATGTCTGTGTACCGGACAACCATAATTCTTTTTTTCTGTCGCAATGCTTACGAAAGCTAACGTTTATGAACGCTGCTTACCGCTAGATGGCGATATCTGTTAAATCTAGCAAGGAGTTAAATCTCTACCATTTATTTAATGTACAAAATGGCTTAGACAATCGTCCTTTATTGTTAGATTCACTTTTATTTTATACTGAGGAAATAGAAGGTAGGATAGATTATACTTTCAAAGTAGATTGTCAAGGTATAAAATGTAGGTAATTTTCAATTCGTATAATCTAGTGGCATAGGTCCAAAATTCATTGCTATTTTCTCTAACATATTTATTTAACCATATATGATCTGATTTAATGAATCAATATCTTTTGATGGATCAATCTGTATAATGGATGAAATGGAAAAAGAATGTTTAAAATTTAAAAGGCTGTAGTAAAGTCACGAAAATTCTAATATTTAAAATTATAAAGCCCTCCAGTTGGCTTAGATGAAGAAGAGGCAATTATATTTTGGCCTCAGAAAAGTGCGTAGTTATTTTTTCATTTAAATGACGAGAATTTTTCTCTTCGGAAATATGTTAGCAGAAAATTAGCGTTAAGAAATAATGGAAACGCGGACCTGGCCGCCGGATTGCTAAGATGTTTTTAGAAGGAATGAAACTGTGTTCGCAATTTATTTTGTAATATATTATAAAATAATAAGGACATTCTTATGGAAGGCAATCTGTCTACTTTTTGATTAACAACAATGATATGGAACTCTAATAAATACGGCCTTTGGTATATCGCAGATAGGCACTTTTGGTTCCAAATCATTTGATCGTCAAATACAACTAATTATTTTAGTTTGAACTGCTGAATGAAATTTTTATGTCTCGTGATTTCGTCATTTTAACACGTGTGACGTAATAGTGTTGTATATAATATATGCAGATATCAAAGTTATTGAATGTGACTTAATCTCCAACATGATTTATGTTGCAAAATAAACGACAATATTAACATTTAACTTTATAATATTGTTGATAATTTTCTATATTTAAGTATTCCTATCGCATAAACCAATATTTGAACATTGCAAAGAAGTTGTTTCGTCAGAGAAAACTCAGTTCTGATTACAAATTTGAAATGGTAACACGCGAAGAACAGCCTCTGAAAGAGGAAACTAAAGTAAAGAAGAAAAGTTTGAAAGAGAAAATAAAGTATATAAAGGAAAATATAACATTAGAACCTGTCTTAGCTGGTTACGTTATACCGGGAGTTTTATCAAGACTTGCCACACAAAACTTGAATCTAGATAAAGCATGTCGAGTGAATTTACAGTACAGCGATACAGTTTGCGATGCCCTTATCGCAAAAGAAGGAAACAAATATCAAAGTGAAGAACTAGAAGTTCAACAGCTAATAGCTTCGATGGAGACGTGGAAAAATATTATATTATCTGCACTACCATGTTTTCTGATTTTATTTATAGGCGCATGGAGCGACAGAACTGGGAAACGAAAAATTTGTATCTTACTACCCATACTTGGTGATCTGTTGGCATGCTTAAGTAATATCTTAAACGCGTATTTCTTCTATGAGTTACCGGTTCAAGTTACAATGTTTTTTGAAGCGTTCTTCCCAGCTATTACAGGAGGTTGGATAACTACGTATATGGGTGCCTTTAGTTACATCAGTGATATATCTTCTGAAGAAACAAGAACGTTTAGAGTTGGCATTGCTAATTTATGTCTTACTGCCGGGGGACCCATTGGAACCGCTCTCAGTGGAATATTGCTTAAGTTTATTGGATATTACGGAGTATTTACATTGAGTTCTTTTTTGTATGTTTGTAGTATATTGCACGGTATATTTTATATCAAAGATCCTGAAAGACCAACGCTGGAAAAAAGTGCACAGGTATTTATAAAATAACGACCATGGCTGACTTAAGAAATCTTTATTGTATTCTCATACGTTGATTGTGTTCTGCTGTAAGGATAACACAAAGATAATCAAAAGAGATTTTATATATTTTTTAATAAGTCACTTCAACTGGTTTTTGTTCTTTGGGCAATTGTGCCTGATTGGCTCTGTGTCCTTCAAGTCGACAAACTTTGAATATAAGTATAACTTCATTAAAAGACTTCCTTCCTCTTCCACAAAAAATTCTGTAGATAATCGTGAATCAAAAAAATCTGTATAAAAAAAATGAATAATAAAAAAAATGGTAATTTATGAATTAAAAACAAAAACTATTTGCAGGATGCACCATCGAACACAAGGACATTCCTCAAAACGTTTTTTGATATTAAGCATGTAAAGGATACCTTGACGGTTGCTTTTAAAAAAGGTCCAAATAACAGACGAACGAAATCGATACTCGTGCTTGCATCTATTGCTTTTATCTATGGACCAGCATACGGTATGTATTCTGAGGTCGTTGTGTTAATGTTATTAATAAATATTCAAAATATTCTTCCAACTTCAACAATATTATCAGTTATTAAATACTGATAAACTTCGCACACAGTCTGCACAGCCGAAACACGATATGCCGGTGCGGCGGTCCACATGTTGCTGTTGCAACTCCGGCTGACCGAAGTGCGTTTGCATTGAATGGTGTGCGAAATGCGTTTAGCGGACATTAAGCCACTCGCAGTGAGTCCCAGTTGCGTGTGACCAAAGCGGTCAGCCGGCAGCCGCATTGTATTCCGAATGAGACTTGCCTTTTCAAACATATTTTTCACTGGGGCTGACCGGATCGCTGACCACGTTTTGACTAGCTGCATAATCAGTATGGGCTCTTAAAGAGAGGTGGCTATTTGATTTCAATTTTCTTTTATACAAATATAAAACGTAATAAATAAAGCTCAAATCTTGACCATTACAGTTGTTCCATTGATGAATGAAGTCATAAATTGGGTTAAAGTATTACGTATAGGTCTAAGATTTACTTGATGTTAACCGACCACCGATGCCTAGCAACATTCGTATCGAACAATAAATGACCTTGCTCATCAATACTAGAAGCACATTGTGTTGAAAAGAGAAGTCGTATTCGAAAAAAACGAGGTTTGGTCTGTGGGCATCTACTCAGAAGAATCACAGATGCATAAATATTTCATATTCAAGTTGTTCTGTAAAAATCGTGTCACCGTTTTATTGATAATTATAACAACCAAAGAATCTACTATATTACCAATGCGGCTAAGCATGCCACTTTTCGTTTAATTATTATTTCGATTATTTTTAGGAGAGTTTACTATTCGATATCTTTTTACAAGATATCGTTTCAACTGGGATGCTGTAAAGTACAGTTTTTATAATACCTTTTATATTTGCATACACGCATTCGGTACGTATAATTTTTAAGTATTACAAATATGTTTTTTTATTTTACACAACTTTTGAATGTTTCAACAAGCATTATGGATATAAAAGTCAAATTATTCGATAATGTATACTTATACATTTACTTAATTAATACGAGATGGACCAGTACGATACTAGCTTTTCATGCCGTAGCTTGTGGGTTCCATTCCCACCCCTGACAGACATTTGTGTGTATTAAAATGTCTGTTTGTCCTGCGTCTGGGTGTAATTATCTATTTAAGTATGTTTTTAAAAAAAAGGAATATATGTGTGGTATATCAGTTATCTGGTTTTCATAGTAGCAAGCTCTGCTGAGTTTGGGATCAGATGACCGTGTGAGAATAATGTCCGAGGATATAATAATATCCTTATCAACATTTTGAATAAGTATTTTTGAAAACAAGAAGTAAAATGAAATATATAATGTTAGGACCCCCACGGGACGCTTGTTAGACGTAAAAAGTGAAAACAAGTGTATAGTATACGCGTACACAGACACGAAAGGAAGTCGAGAGCGAAGAAGAGGCATAGCGGCACATGACAGCGTCATGCTTTTGTCAATATGTGTATCACATAAAATTTTACGAATAACTTGTTAATTTTCAGGAGCTCTTATATCAATAAGCCTTTTCAGTCGAAAGTTTAAATGGGACGATTCTACGTTAGGCCTCATTTCGAATGTGAGCAAAATAGTCGGAGGATTAGCGACTGGTTTATCAAGAAACAGCTTAGATATGTATTTAGGTAAATTTTAACATGTTTATCTTTTTTTAAGCTAGCAAGTAGAAATAGTAATAAAAGAGTATTTCCTAAATGTTAAATTAGAGAGACAAAACTCCTCAAAGCAGTACTCTTGCGCACAGTACAGTACTGTGTAGGTGGTATTAATAAAGAGGCAACACGCTATATTATATGACATTAACGGCTGTATACATTCTTTTCAGCCGTGGCAGTCGAAATGTTTAACGCAACATCATTCACAGCTTTAAGATCTATTTCATCAAAACTAGTGACCAGTGATGAGTTGGGTATGTTTCAATTGCCACTTATCACTTACATAAATATGTTAATGATCGTTTGATAGAAATACTGTCCGTGTTATTTAGTTCTCCTTTCACAATCGTTTGATTTTAGGTAAGTGGGTAACCCTCTGCACCTTAGGTGGGACTGCCACCTTTGAGCTAAAGGCCTATCTAAGTTTTATTTCACGTATGTTACCTGCCGAGGTTTAATCAGTTTTAAGGCGCTGGTTACTCACCTTTTGCATTCTGTCCTTGGCATCTGCGCTTTTTATATAGATTATGCAAGCACTCTAGGTACAGGCACAGAAGGTCCCAGGGACACAGGGGCGGGGACGTGGATTCACTGGCTGGTACCTGCTTGTTGCGTACTTCACTATCAAACTTTAGCAGATTTTTTTACAAACAGATTTAATAGGAGTTCAATGAGCTCGACACTTTCAGAACTACCTACGATAATACCAGCTATCCCCCCACCCCCAATAGAGTTCCAAAGTGCTTGTTGGAAAGTCAGCAAGATGGTCTTAGCCAGGGGTAGGCCAAAGATAAAATGACTGGTTGACGCCGAACGAGATTTAAAAAATATCGGTGTCAATATCAGGACAGACAGAACGCCCAAAGTAGTAGCAGGTCCTCATATGAATCAATGACTCGTAAATCTGTGTGCGTGTTCATTCATGATACTTCATAGTGGAGTCATGATACGTTCTCGATATATTTATATCCCTATTTCTTCAAGTATCGACTGATTTTCTTACTGATCGTGTCAAAAAAAACATTTCTTTTTAGGAAAAATGACGTCATTCTTCAATTTAATGGAGGTTGTAACATCGATGGTGTTTGGTCCGTGCTACTCCTGGTTGTACATGATGACGTTAAAAATAGACGCCGGCATCGTTTACTATCTTAGTACGGTTCTGACTGTACCACCTATATTAATTTTTGGGTATGCAAAACTTTTATAAAGAAAAATTCTATTATTCCTATTTCTATTACTTTCTTTAGTTGATGAGGCAAATGAGTAAGCAGTTCTGATGTTAAATAAATTATCCGCAACAACCTAAAGCGCTACGTTATGTAAGAAATACAAGGACGATAGGGAACTGTACTGAAAGGAAATTGATATCCTGATACCTCAGTCACGAAGCGAATACAAAAAGCCAAACTCTTTTGGTCGCGGTTTGAAAGCCTAAGTAAGACAACGAACTCACCCCTGTCGTGGTTTAATCATGGTTAATTCGGTATAAAGCAAAATGTTAATGAGTTCATAAAAATAAGGTAGTAAATGTATAGCCATTCAAAATATCAATCAGACTCGAAATAAATGTTGAACTATTTTCGAGAAAAAAAAACACAGGCTGCTGATAGAAGTGATAACAGATGGGAAGGCGCTACAATAGTTCAAAAATAAATATATAATAAATGAATAACAAACAAAAATAAACCACTGTATACTAACAATAACATTCAAAATTTAATACAAGAAAAATAAACGAAAATTGTTCGTCCAAACTTTTCAAATTCAAATAGGCATGTGTTGCTGACGCACGTTATTCACGCGAGCCTATTAGACCTTCCCCTACGCTATATCTTCTAACGCGGCTAAAGATCTTAGTGGATTTGTTTCGTACACAGAAGCCACGAATAACTGTAATCTAATCTCTACAATATTACATCAAATCAATTTATGTATTTATAATTGTTTCTAATTCATCACAGATGGTTTTTCATGCAACATAGAAAACGTTTACGACAAGAAAGAAGTAAAGAAACGACTGTTGAACAGAAAAAAGAACAAGAAAACAACAAGGAAGAGTTACTTCTCAGCAGCATTGACTTAACGGATAAAAAAATTTTTATCGAATAAACTATAAGATATTTAATGCGATGTAATATAAATAAACAATTTTGAGAGAATTTTTCTTCATACTTTCATCATTCCTTAAAATCTTTTCACTAAATAATAAGTACCGAGCCTCTTTAAACCTTTTACTTTTCGAATACTTCCATGTGACCTATAAACAAATATCTATAATTATTTGCCTATGTTAGATTTCACGTAATTTTAATGAATCAAAGGGAAAAGAATTGGAATTTGCTACGCTACTGCGATTTGCCAATAAAGACTGCGTCTCTACAAAACCTATGAGATTGTAGAGTGTCTTGAGTGCTATTGGCATGTTCAGCTAAAGATTTTTTGTTTTTCGTTATGAAATTTAAAAAAAAACACCTGGAACTTGCTGGAAGTCAATTTGAACCATCCCAAGACCCACTCGAACACCCGTCCAATTTTTTTCTGTCTCATATACGAAAAATGTAGACTACTTACTAATGCTAATTTAGGTTATCATCAAAAAACAGAAGAGATATTTCTTATACCATATATCATACCTACCGGTGCATTTCGCTTGCCTAAGTGATTCATAGGGCATATTGATCACTGAACTTAAAAACAAACATATAAAAAAGAAAATTTTCATAATAATTCTGGCCATGTTTCCCTGTTAGTCATCTCTTTACATTTAAAATTCTAAAGCAAACCAAGGCAAGAAAACCTTTCCACTTCATATTTTTGGTATTAATTTAAGATTTCTATATTTTTTTTTGTATTTGAAGAATACATTATATAAAGAATACGTTATTAATGCAATTATAACTGTGTCAACGATGACGATGATGACAGTAATGACGATGAAGTTTAGTATAAGGAAAGTTACTCTCACCTTTTTCTACAGCACAAGGGGCAAACGAGCAGCAGGTCGCCTAACATAAACCGACGCCCATGGACATCTGCAACACTAGGGATACTGCAGATGTTTTGCCGGCTTTTAAGGAAAGAGTATGCTCGCTTCTTGAAGGACCCTAAGTCGTATTTTGGAAATTACGCGAATAACGCACGGTTGTGGGATGCCCAATCATCAAGATGGTAGTTGAAGCTCTGTTTAGCCATGGTGAAACTCAGCAGCAGGGATTATTGCAAGTGCAATTTATAATAACATACGTAATGTTATAATAACAAAACTAGCTTTGATAATACACAAATACAGGTAGAAAAAAAATTTCAACGGAAGCCATCTCCGGCTGCAGTATGGATTCAGTTATCTACAAAATATAATTTTATTTGTATGTACGATAACATTTTTGTTGAAGTTAAGAGTATCATTTGTCTTATTTGTTTAACCAGACAGAAGTCCATTATCCCAGCGCAAATAGCGCAGTAGTGCAATTATGTGAGGTGTTGTAATTCATAACGATCTCTTGTTAAATCTTTATCTGTTCATGGTCGATATGGAACAACGTCAACACGCTGTTTAAATAGTTACTTATGAGTACATTTAACAATGATAATATCACTACAGCGTGTTTCTTTTATTAAATTTTGTTATTTGATTTATTTATTTAGACGTTTTACGCTGAAATGACTTTTTCCTTGTTGTGTAATGGAACGTAGATGATTGGCGATCCACTACCGCGTGATTTTCCCCCAACTTTTTGTCTAATTCAACCGCATCGTGGAATCTCTCTAGCGGTACTTCCAAACCAATACGACTAACTTTCCTTTAACAAAAATTCGTACATCTTCCTGAAGACCGGCAGCGCACCTGCAGTTTCTCTGAAGTTGTGGATGATCATAGTTTAGCATTAGCCTACTAAAACTACTTTTGAAGATTGTTTCTTTTCAATGCACATTTTAAATGGACAGAAACCTGCAACGTTCAATATTTTGTCTGATGCACGATGAAGGAAGATGACAATCGCTTCGCTCTCAAACGAGGTATATCTACGACAAAAAGATGGAGATCAGCACCAGCAGATCACCGTGTATGTAAAAGTCCTATGATAGAATTCTTGACTAGGACACGTCTTCTGACGAGGGAATTAAATCGTGTAATTCCAGCGCGCGCTATCCTGAACAACAATAAACCTATCTATTTTAACCTTACCCGTTTATTTTGTCAGAAGTTATGTAAATAGATTATAGGTTATTTCGTACCTGTAACGGAATTTTTTGACAACCTTATACAATTATTTAAAGAAAAATTATGTTTTGCATGTCATATGACATATGACAGCACATGACAGAAACAACTTTGTCCAATGTATGAGAGAAAACGTATAATTTTAAATACGCTCTTTAACAATGGTACACCCTTTGTTCAGTATTTGATATATTTCGTTTTGTTTTTCTATCAAGCATCACATTTAACACGATAAGTTATTACCTCAGAAACTAGTAAATACAAGTTATCATTAGTACGATTGAAGCTTTCATTCCGTACAAAGTATTGAGTAATGTCTGGACTTAAAGAAAAAACTTCTAAATGTCCAGAAGAAGAACCTTTTGATGAAAAGAAAGAAAATAAGGACGAATTCGAACATAAAAGTTTTTTTGAAAAATTATGTGCCATAAAATCAAATATTTCCGTTGAACCAATTCTTGCAGGACTTATTATTCCATCGACGTTATCTCGGCTTGCGGTTCAAAATTTAAATTTGGATAAAACTTGCCGTGTCAAACTTAACTATGGTGATGAAATTTGCGATGCTCTACTACAACGGAATGGTAACCTGACTTATTATGAAGGAGAAGTACAGAAAGTCATATCATCTATAGAAGCATGGAAGAGTATTATACAAACTGCTATACCAACCTTGTTAGTTATATTTATGGGAGCGTGGAGTGATAGGACTGGTAATCGAAAATTGTGCATACTTTTACCAATCTTTGGCGAATTCTTAGTGTGTATCAGTAATATCATTAGCACTTTTTTCTTTTATCAAGTATCGGTTGAAGTGACGATGTTTCTCGAAGCTTTATTCCCAGCTATAACAGGGGGATGGGTTATGGTTTACTTGGGTGTGTTCAGTTACATCAGTGATATCACCAGTAAAGAATCTAGAACGTTTAGAGTCGGACTCGTCAACTTGTGCATGACCGCCGGTATACCCATAGGAACAGCGCTCAGTGGAATTTTGCTAAAATTATTAGGTTATTATGGAATTTTCGCGATTGCTGCATCAATATATTTGTTAACATTTTCATATGGATTGTTTTACTTAAAGAAAAATACGAAACCAAGTTCCGGCGATAACGAAGAGGTAAAGATTTATTTTAATAATAATTTTAGTAAGTTGAAAATATCAATCAATATTGTGAAGTTTAACTTATTAGAATCTGATAACTCATTGTCAGTTTTCATAGAGTTTGATGAAATGGAATTAGAGGTGTAAACTAGTGATATCAAAGCGATAAAAAGGTTGAACTTCTTGTAATTATCTGTTGTTAGGAATATTAAAAAGCTATTTACTTTTACATATTTAAAAGACATTTCGTGTGGATTTTTTTGTCTTTCTTAGCTCTCGAATGCTCAAGCATTATGATCATCGTAACCATAAGCCCTAATAGACAAACGTAATTTCATATTATGCTTCAAATTGTTGATGGTATTTATGGTTGTTTTAATATTTTCAGTTAAACCGCTTACAGTTGTTAAATTAGAAATCATAATGAACTTCCACTTCCACCGAAGAAGCCAAAAAACAATATCTGCCATGCACTCGAATTTTGTGACTTATCTAAAAACATATATAACCAATCAAATTTTAATTTTTTAGACAAAACCTGTGACGATATCCGAACTTGCTACTTTAATTAAAGAAACAGTATTAGTTGCGTTCAAGAAAAGAGATGGTACATTTAGAAAGAAAATTATTATAACTCTATTGACTGTTGCTATTGTCTATGGGCCCAATCATGGTAAGTATTGATTTTAATTTATGTGCTTATTAAATTCTATTGGATCTTTACAAAAATTTGGAACGGATAGTTTTATTGTAGTATATCTTTTCTTGGGCTAGACGTTCTTGTAGTCTCTTCTCTATCTTAGAAATAGCATACGTGTTTAGATTTAACTGATATATACATTAAGAGATTAAGTTTTTCATGCATATAGTCAAAGAGTATTTACAGTTAAAAGGATCTTAAAACACAGTAACTTTAAATGGCGAAATTGTGGTTGTCGCATCAAGTACTGCTAGCAGTATCTTAAAATATACTGTCTCACCTTAACTGCATAAAAGTCAGTAATGAAAATAAGACAAATAAGATTTATAAAAGTACTTTTCTTCTTCTTCTCCCTGCCGTTTTCCCACTTTTTTACAGTACGACAGTAGTCTGTAATAATTTTTGGCTATAGTTAGGGAATGTCTATGACATATTACTCGATTATCGAAATAATTTACTAATATTTGTGCTATCCAATCTAAATAAATCTTAACCTTGGTTCGAAATGGTTCACGACAATATTACAAGTGGACATATTAGTTAATCCCAACACCTTTACAACCTTTTTGTCATTTCATGATAATGATGCTTTCACGTTAACAAGTTGTTCCAGTTGAGTGATTCTAGTGTCTTGCTAAAGTACTTTGTTATTAGACTTAAGAGATTCATTATATATTTCAGGTGAGAGAATTATTACCTACATGTTTGTCAGATACCGTTTGAAATGGGACGCTGTAAAATATAGCATTTACTCAACGTACAGTATTATCACACATTCATTAGGTAAGTAATAGTAATGAATTATTATTCTTCAAACACTTTCCTTATTTGCGCAGCGTGTAAAGAGACTTCAATTTAATCATTATAAATAGATCAAAGAGTACTGTGGTGAATGACGCATGTACAACGCTTAATGTTGTACAAATATGTAACCACGAATTGTAAGAATTACATAGTTATTTAAATAATTACGTAATAACTTGTTTTTATAGATTAATGTGGCAAACGAGTAAGTGGTTGACCCGATATTAAGTGACTATCCATAGGGATCTGCGACAAACTAATGCGTTCCATATGCGTTGTCTACCTTTAATGGACAGAGGAAGGGAAAATAAACAGGAAAACAAAAACAGAAAGTGGCGCACAAATCATTAATCCTTTATTGATTCATAAATTTATCTGCCGATTCATAAAATACTAACTATTTAAAGTGACTTATACAAAATCTATGTATAGCCACTAGGAATATTTCGATAGGAATTTTTCAAATAACTGACCGATAAGAAACCCGAACAAAGATAAGTTGTCACTACTATTATACGTGACATGGTCTCAATCTTACTTTATATGAAGTAATAGCGATACAGGTTTTGTAATAATATGGAAGAACGATCCACCTAATATTAAATGACTGCATCAACATTTACAACAGCAAAAGTTGCAGGTTGGTGATCTACAATTCTTTTGCTGTCTTTAATTATTACTGTCTTAGAAAGCAGTAAAGAATTTAGGTCACATGACCTGAATTGTTCCTAGAATGGCAGCGACGTAGAGGTTGACGCAACGTAGGAAGGCCTCTCTCACGATAGGTTTGATGATTTGATCAAAGTTGCGAGAGCCCACTGGATGAGGGCGGCAGGGAAATGATCTTTGTGGCGATCAATGGGAATGGGATACGCTCAAGTGAACAATATCGACTGACGACGAGGACCGATTCGAGACAAAAGATTGACTTTGGCTGTTATTTAGACTAGTTTAGCTTTACAACAAGTTGACCAAAATAGCCTAGTAACAGACGGAGTCGTCGTTCTTAAAGTTGGGACAACAAAGACTGGATAGTAAGATAGAAAGTGGCTTGGGGCTTCGGCTAACGAAATATTATACATTTTCTTTACGTCCGTACTCTGTCAAGTCGTGGTAACTATTATTTCGAATGTGAAATGTATGTAACTATAAGAGTTAACCTAGTTAAATCATTGTTAATTATCATTACTACAGTGTAATGTTTCTTTTTATTGCAGGAGCCTTATTTTCTATTAGTATCTTCAGTAAGCGATGGGGCTTCCATGACTCGATGCTTTGTCTGATTTCTATTACCAGCAAGTTGGCCGGTTCGGTTGTTATTGCATTCGTCACAACTGACTTTGAAATGTTTATGGGTTAGTTGAAATTTTAAATTTAAGTAAGTCAACACTCACTGTTGGCTAATGACGCATTTAGAGATTTTATGGAAGAAGGTGGCAAAGGTAGTCGATGAGGGGATAGACAGAAAACAGGGTATTTTATTTTCCCCATTCATTCCCTCCCTGTCAAATCCTCTACTCGTTCCCATCCTATCCGTATGAGGAAAGAATGGAAAAACAAAGAGAACTGAAATTGCGCCTCCGGCATCACACTCATCAGACGAAATGTTCTTCATACTTCTACTTCACGCCTATCTTCTGTGAGGTCGTGGTATTTCACCGGTCGAGCCGGCCCATTCGCGCAGCAGATGTTGTTGTTGCGCGCTCTACCACTGTTAACTTATAAGATACTATTTATAAATGATTGCGAATGGGACAGGCTTTTAAAAAAGACGCAACTACCGCCAAATTCTTCTCTTTATTTGAATTTCCAACAGCTTTTTTTTACCTAAGAATAACTCATCAATCATCTTAGATCTTATAGTAGTGCCTTCATTGATATTCAACGCCTTCATGTAATTTAGTTTGGTTTTATTTATTCTTGATTTCAGTATCGACATATATTTTATCTGTATATGTTTATTACGTTGTCTTCATTATCTGTATATGGACTATATATACTGAAATCAAGAATAAATAAAACCAAACTAAATTACATGAAGGCGTTGAATATCAATGAAGGCACTACTATAAGATCTAAGATGATATCAGACCCAATACTGTATAATTTTATTTGATTTATTGATAAAAAAAACTATTTGATATTAAATAATAAAACAAAGATAAGTAACAAATATTTTTGAAAAGGATAATCGCAAATCTATGTATAAGAAAATGATATGTATTTTAAAGATATTGATAGATTTTCCGAAGTATGTATATGCAGGTACAATATACTAAAAAAGTTATTTTTGGCCTTATTTAGTCGGTAAAGTGAAAGTATTTTAAGGTAAACATATACGGATGAGAACCAAAATGGTTACTGCCTGAGAGAATATTACAGTGTTATACAACTCAAAGCATCCAGTAAATTCAGCTCGCTCGTAAAACCAGACTGGATTTACTAAATTACGGTCTGCCATCAAAATAAAACCATAACTATAAACGACTCATACTTTTCCCTTATTAATCTATCTCGTTCCGGACAAACAACTTAATGTGAAGAAAAAAAATAATCTTGCCAATTTAAATTTTCACTGTGTATTCATATCACGTATACAAATTTATGGACTTGCGAAATCCGAGTAATAATACTAGTTGTAGCTTACACACGCTGCAAAATTAACCTTCCCCTTCCTTCCTTCGGATTGCCTACATACCCCCCTACCTCACAAATTGAATGTTTCACACCTATCACATTGTTTTTTATTTTAGCAGTGGTAGAACACTTAATAACATCTGTTGCACGAGTGTGCATTCGGCTTTAGTGGTGAATTACCGCGATCTCACAGAAAACAGGCGTGAAGTAGAAGTATTTCGGCGTTTTGTCTGATAAGTATGATGCTGGAGGCAATATCCTGGTTTCCCTTCCCCTTCCCACCCTTTTCTTATTAGAAAAGGGTGAGGTTTCTTTTTCCCAACTCTTCCTCTTCCTATTAACCCTCTTTTAAAAAAGAAAAGGGCGTAAGATGGGAGAGGAAATATCCTTTTTCCTGTTTGTGAGTTACGTATTTTTATGAACATATGGGGGCAGTATTTCGATTTCTAGGATCCTATGAGTTTATGAGACAAAGAATCCAGTGGATTTATAAGACACAGGATCTTGCCTGAAAGCGAACGTTCTAAATCAACTGTAAGTTGGAATAATAAATATATAAATAAGCGTTGTACAGTACTCGAAACGTTGGGAACAAAAAACATAAAATAAACGCGATAGAATCCGTAAAATTTGTTTTATTCCAATGTGTAGTAATCTCGTAAATATATGAAATCACCATGTAAGTTATAAATACGTTGCCCGACTTTTAAGAAGAAATGAATAGAAAATGTAAATAAGAAGGGAAAAGATAAAGCCATGGAGACCTTATGACGCATAGTCATTTAGATTATTTTATATTTATTTCAGTACCCATCGTCGAGATATTGAACGCCACAACTTTTACGTCGCTGAGGTCGATGGCATCCAAATTGGTGTTTAGCGAGGAGATGGGTGAGTACATAACGTCGTAGTTACTTAATACGTCACTGTTGTTATTTACTTTGTTATAGTTATATACAGGATAAAAAAACATTTAACACTTCCTACTCGTGCCAGTAACATGAGATCTAAGTCGTTCGTCACAGCGGCGTTCTTGTACAAAAACAAAATACAATATAGTATAACTTTGTTGCTTACAGACTTTACAGTGCCGAAAATATTTACATTAAACATTGTCATCTCAGTTTTTTCTGAGAGAAATAGAAAGATAACAAAATATTTTCGGCAGTGTGAACAAGGTGTTATACAAGTAGGTATTAAACGCCTATGTTGTATTTTAAAATACTTTAGACTAACGGTACTAAAGCAATAGCAACTTGACACGTATTTTAAATTCTCCTGGGATAGCAATCGCCATACATTTCTCTTGTGAATGTATAATAATGAATACTAGACTCCAACCACACCATCAAATAAGCATTTATGATTTTAGACTAAAACTATAGAAAAGGTCAAGATCCTGGACCGCTTTAGAATTTGGGATTCTTCATGATGGCACCAACGTGACGTCTGACGACGACGTGACAACGTCTGCCGACAACAAGTATTAAAATATTTAATATTTCAGGTAAAATGAACTCCTTGTTCAGTTTGGTGGAAACACTCGCTGCTTTGGTTTTCGACCCGACCTACTCCACTCTATACTCCAAAACGATACCAATATTTGCCGGTACCGTTTACATATTCAGTGCAGTCATGACTCTGCCAGCGATCTCAATGCTGATGTAAGTTTTATCACCAAATTTTAATATAATTTAATATTTTTTTGTTAGTAGTACTAAAAAGTAAATTTAAATCTTTCTTAAATATTAGTGTGCCTTTTTAACGATGGATTAAAATTCAGAGTTAGTTGAGAATACATATCCCCTCTTAATATTCTTGAACCCTTCCATATACTTGTCGTTAGTATTCTAGGTGACAAGTTACGTTACAACCAAATATCAGACTCAAGTTCAGTTTGACGTCCAATTACACTTGACATCTAGAGTCGCCTTAGGGGAGTTACGCTAGGGTTCAACCTAATTTTTTTATTACGATTTCAGAGTATTGGCCCGAGATTTAGCTCGGCAAGCCACTTGTTATTTATCAATGTACATATTTAAATAAATATGCGCTCACGCCCGTAACCCAGAGGGGTAGGCAGAGATCATGGATTTCCATTTGGCGCGATCCTGGCAGACCTCTCTCGCTTCTTCTACATTCATACATCTACGCATACATGCTCATCGGTTATGAGTGCTCCTTATATCGCACTTTTTAGTAAGCCACTAATCTGATCGATATAAGTTCTCCTAGGGCGTCCACTGCCAACACTGCCACTCACTTTTACTAAATAAATTTGTTTCGATATTCTCTCTTCATTCATCCTTTCAACATGCCCGAACCACCGAAGCATACCTTTCTCAATTCTAGTAACAACATCCACTTTTAAGCCACACTTTTCCCTTATAATGCTATTTTTAACCCAACATTCAATGTCACGCCTAACATACTTCTTAAGGACATGTACATATTACTTAACATATAATCTAGGTTCTGATCAAATAACAGACGAGAGTATAAATTTCTTATGTGTTTTAGAATAATAGCTCTTAATAGAGAATAGACTTGAGGCCGATAGAACAAAATTTACTTGCCACTTTGCAATTTCACGTTATACCATAATATTATAATTTTCAGATGGTTGTTTACCCAACACCGAAGAGATAGGAGACTTAAAAGAATGAAAGCTACCTCCTGCGATATTATGCAACCGGCAAATGAAAAGATAAATAAGTCATGAAGCGTGTCAAGATCTTATCTCAGTGTGTAACACTTGTTTCATTGGGCGGTAAAACTATTTGAAGGCAATCATATTTAATTTTGGTCACGCTTGTGAAATCTAAGGCCTAAATGCTTATACAAATTGTTATGGAATACATAAATGTAAAAACTAAACACTATGTACATATATGTTATGATCAAAATAATTGATTGGTCGTTATACATTATGCCCGTATTAATCACGCTGACCACAACATATTTACTACATAACTTTTGTTTGAAGGCTTTCACTG
>JWHW01014069.1:8172-25524 GCA_000931545.1 Papilio glaucus
ACTTGCTAACCAACTCTATTGATACTTCGCAGTTCGTTATTGTCAAGTCGTTTTATGGCAAAATAACAATTGTTTGCGTCATAGAACATGCCAACTGAGTCCTTGCACATAAGCACATTTTACCAGAAGAGTCACACGGTACAATTTAATCTATACATATAATAAAAATGTAACTGATCACTGACTGTTTGAAGATATTTGAGAAAAACTATTATTGGGGGCCTTTGTAAACAATTATTATTAGAATTTTTTAAGTCTGTCTGTGCGTTTGTGCACGCTAATCTCAGAAACGGCGTAACCGATTTAGGTGTGGTTTTCACTAATGTGTCGTCGTAAGCTTCACTTAAAATTTAGTGTTTGTTTTATCTAAATCGGTTCATAAATAAACAAGTTATATCAATTTAAAGAATCATGTCGACATTTGTTCGATAAAAACTGTCACAGTACAATCATATGTGATTGTTAAACTGTGCTACGGTCATACTGTGTCTACCCCACATACGAGGGTAACGAGCAGGATGATAATGATGAGGTTACGGTAGTATTAAGTAGGTAATATCATTTAGTTTAAGTAAAATATCAGGGTAGGGTGAAACCGCGGGGCACAACTAGTTAAGAGAATAAATTCAAAAATCGCGAAGAATTCTAGCACCAGTTTTGTGCAATTCCTTCTTCTATCCTTATTTTCATATCTTTGTACATCATCTTTCCTGGAATAATCTATTGAGGTTAATTTTAGTACATTTATTTATGCAGCAGAAGTGGGAGGTTTCTTCGGCATCCTTCTCGTTCTTTTTCAAAAGTTTTAGCTGTTAAAATTTGAGTGTATAGGTTAGATAGTATTTTAATGTATTTACGTAATGAGTCAGTTAAGAAACAAGTTGCATACATAATATTAATATTAATTTGACAGTAAATTATACACAAACTTTTTTGACACTTGCTCAATACGTGATCAATTATTCATTAAATATTGCAGCATTGAAATTATATTTAGATTTCATAATTAAAATGTCAACGGTACACTTTTATCTAATGCGATGTTGCAGCATGCAGTTGCATAAGAAACAACAAAATTGTGTATACAATGCATCAAGAAATACAAAAAGTTGACAAAATCCCGGCAAAATTTATTTAATTTAAAATTTTCTCGCTAATATAAAAAGCTTTCTTGATAAGTCAAGATTTCAATTTCAATCTTAAAGGCGGTAAGGCGTACAGAATAGGCGTTAAAATAATTCTTTTCGGCGAACAATCATTACGATCGCCTCGGTGTGTCAACACCTTTATTGTCATAATAAAGGCCCGTCCATAGATTGACCTAGTTTGAATCAAAATACACGTCTTACAGTAATATTTGTACTAACACACCTGAGCGTAGTTAAATATAACATTCTTTTCTTGTATTGGCTGCATAATTAGTCTGACACAGAATTTTCCAAACAGTCGTATCGGTGTCTGTGTAACCTGGCACTAACACAACATGGCAGGACGTATTGACTTACATTGTGCATAGTCTAATAAAATTCTTTTATTTTATTCAAATTATATTTTTTTTCGTAGCCACCATTTATTGAATATAAACCGGTTCAACTACCTTCACCTTCCTCATCTACGGTCCTTGCCTCCAACTTTATGAACCTGCCACATCTGCATCTTCTACGATATCGTGGATTTTTGTAGACTGTAATGATCACGAAATTCTGGTTTGCTTGTTTGTAATTCGACCAATTTCAAACAATTAACAGAAAGCGACCACCATCAAATCATCATCATCGTCATCAAAACCAAATGTGCAAAGTTTATTTCAATGCATTAATAAAGAATAAATGTCGTAAAATTACATGAGAAGCATTAAAAGTGTTATCTAATCGCATACGAATAACAAGAACATAAACATTCATGTCTTGAATGATTGGTCGTTGCGTATTTTACCGGTATTCACATAGTGCCTGCAACATATTAAAAGTTAAAACCTAGTGTTGGTGATTCATTGTTATTGTTTAGAAAGGAGGTCAGATAACTGAACAATTCTGTAATGCCTATGAAAAGATGCTTCGTTTGGTTCTATGACTAAGATGCTATAAAACATTGGTCAAGTTTCTAGATATGGCATCCATCTGTACCAATGGGTTTAAATCTCCCCATTCAAAACCAAAAAGTGAGGTTTGAAACGAATATTGTTTCGATTTGTAGATCATGGATTGGACTTGATTTTAAAATGTTTACTAGACACGTAAATATGTAATTTTTTTCAATAATAAATCTGTCTGTCGGACATTTTTCTTTCTTTTTAGGTTGATCGAGAGATATTTTATTGTGCGGGTGTTTCTTTTTACATTATTTGTCCCCATGACCTATATATGTCCTCTGACATTTAAATGTCACTTAAGCTCTACACTATCCTTTTACGAGTAATAAAATGGATACATGCTCCTAAATTAATAAGCTGTTTAATGCATAATAGTATAATTAAAATAATTTATTCTGCGTACGAAACGAATAAAGTTTTGTGTCAAACTTTATTTTATCTTTATTATTTAAAAGTCATACGCTGTTCACATTCCCTGTGTGTCTGTACGTATGTAGCAATGGCAACAATAACGTCCTGTCATCAGGCCCCACTCGCCGACGTATCGACATTCACTAACACTAATTACCTACAGTAAACACTTGTACAATTATACCAATTGCATTCTATAATAAATGCTTCAACAACCAGTTTATTCGAACCAGTCTACAGATGTATATAACATTCTATGTACTTACAATACTTTATATAAAGTCGTGTACATATAATAACCAACAACATTAATAGTTTTAGAACTTTATATACGTATGATTATGATAAATATACAGTAATGTTGGAGGTCATCTTCTTGAGTGATCTATTCACAGGAGAAGAGGGCAAACGAGCAAGGGGTCACCTAAAGCTAAGTGATCACCGCTGCCCACGAACATCAACAGCACCAGAGGAACTGCAGACGCGTTGTCAGTCTTTCAGTCGTATTAGTTTGGAAATACCGCTAGAGACATTGCACAAGTCAGTCTTTCCGACATTCTCAGGAGTACATTTGTATTGTACAACAGTCATAGTATAGACAAGTTCTGGTCAAAAATAGATCAATACAAAATTTTATTGTTCGCATCTGGATATGTGATCCGAACTTGACAGAGTAATACAGATAGTACTATCTGGTGGATGAACATAGTATGTTATTGCATAGTATAAGTGAAGCCTGTCGTATCTCGTTGAAAATTAATATGACGTAGAGTTTGGATTTAGTTTTGTACTTTCATGACACGAGAATGACATTTTACTGAAAAATCTACATTTTGATATGAATCCATAATGTCTGTTGCTTAGGTTATCAACCCTTGTAAGATTAATTTTGTATTTGAGCCTAAACAGATTTAGTTTCCTGTCTAAAAATAGTTTTGTACGCAGTATCCAAACAACACCGGTACTTGTGTATTTTGTTGTAGAGACACTATAGTTGTAATTGTAAGCGCCGGGCGCAGGCCGCTAGTGATGGCGAAGTAGAAAACACGCACACATGATGTCCAATCGCATACCATTGCGTCGTTAACCGCTTATGGCAGTTGCATCCGGTACGTAGACCTAAATAATATAGGGTCGGAAAAACGACATTACCTTTAGTTTCTCAGTAAGCGCCAAAAGAATGTATAATTGCTACGGAATGCAATTATAAAACGGCCTTTGGTAAAATTCTTGCTACGAGAGGCTATGGCAATTTTCTCATACATATCCAAGTCAAGGGAAATATAACTAAACTAGTAATTCGCCCGGGTAGCCGTTTTAGAATCTATAGGGAACATACACACGCACATCGCCTTTTGAATACGTAGATATGCACCTGTAAAAAAACTGTATCACACGGGAACCGTACATTTTTCCGGGATAAAAAGTATCCTATGTCGTATTCCAGACTGTAATCTACCTCTGTGCTAAATTTCATCCAGATCCGTTCAGCCGTTTTTGCGTGAAAGAGTAACAAACATCAATACATACAAGTATAGATAATGTACAATGTTGCTCACTAAGATTGTTTACTTTGATGGTTTGTTGTACTAATTATATTATTATTTATTTATTATAAAATTAATATGCGATTGTGATCCGTCACGGCTGGTTAGGTCCCACATGGAGCTGGTGCGTCTAGACCACGACCTAGATATGCCGAGAGTGGTAATCGAGCGTGCGGGTAATGAATAAACTTTTACTTTCCAGTGAGTGCATGTTGCTTAATGTAGCTTATTAATTATTAACATTTATATAGACTATTATTAATAATAAAACGGAGCTGGAGGGGGCTCTCTTGTTAACAGAAAGCTAGTGACTAAAATTTTTTTCCAGTGCTTGCTAAAGATATTGCGAGTGCCGTTTTGATGCACTATGAGTGGGGAATTTACCAGCACATTCAGCAGACTGGAGTACAGCGCGGCATATTTTTGAGGCGCCAAATTTGGAGCCAATTGTTGTTATGTCTTACAGAAAATAAATATTACTGATTATATACATAAATATTATCAGACCAACATAAAAAAATCAATATAGTCATATGTTGATCATTTTTCCTAGCAATTCACACGTCTTTCCCTTCGGTCACAGTCATAGTATCTGCAAAGGGAAATAAACTGTAACTATATAAGAATAATGATGAAATTACAATTTCACAAAAAAGTGTAATTTATTTGTGGTAAAAGTGGTACATCGTTCAGGTTTGGTCGACAATATCATGCAAGTAGAAAATGTTTAAAGTACTTTGTTTGGCGATAAGCTCCGGTCACGTTTGTAAACCAAATGACTCACGACTCGCCGGTCGCGTATGCTTCGGTGTTGGGGCATGTTGTAGGAATGAAACAAATGAGAGTAACGAAACAAATTTATGTTGCAAAAGTGAGTGGCATTGGTAGGGGACGTTCTAGGAGAACTTATATCGATCAGATTAGTGGCTTACTAAAGAAGGGCGATATAAGGAGTACCCGTAACTGACGAGCTTGTATGCGGAGATGTATGGATGTAGAAGAAGCGAGAGAGGTGGGTCAGGATCGTGCCAAATGGAAATCCATAACCTCTTGCCTACCCCTCTGGGTTACGGCCGTGAGTGTATATTTATTTTATTTATTTCGCCGATCGCTCTTAGCCGTTCTTTAAGATATATTTAATTTAATGTATAATGTCGCTTAGAATTGGTCGAATCATTTACACAGGGCGTATTCTCGTCATTTGATAAGCCCTTTGTTACATTGCTTCTCAATAAGCAGGGAATTCCCAAAGAAAGACACATTTCCAAGAATTTTCCTATAGTTGCGCAAAAATCGGTTTCCATTGCGTCATATCTATTGTTGTATCTGCTTCTCACGTAATACATGTCTCTTTTAGAAGCCACGTAATTATTGATTTGTCTAAAAAAGTGATATTACAGGGAAATGTTGCAATTGTTTTTACAAATTTCCTTGTGAAATGTGAGAACTCATTCATGCTATGCAATACAGCAAGAAAAAATTTAATACACACCTTATTCAGTGGACTCGTACTCCCCCATTGCAACTAGTTAATTCACGAGTCGACTTTATACGTTGTTTACAAAAATGCTCTTTACACCGAACTCGCACAGCTCTGGAAAAGCTGAGATGACAATATGTTTTACGTCAATGTTTTCGGCAGTGCGAACGCCCGGTAAGTCGTGTATAGGTTATGTTTGACCTAATTCCGTCGTTTCGCAAGTGATTGCAGTTTAAGCAAGTATTCTTGCAATGCAGACGCTTGGTATGAAGGCTTCATGCAAATTATGCTTTGATTTTAATTACGTATAACAAATACATTCATTATGGTAACTCTTTGGTACTCGAACGTCGATCTCTAGGTCTCTAGCTTTCTGCTTCAATAGTGTGACTATTATGTTGCAAATTGCTTAAAACTTTCAGAAAACTTAACTACTAAGTTTACGCACACTCTAATAACCACTGCTCTCGAGTTAATTTCAAGTTCACTTTCATACTGTCACTGCACGTGTGAACGGTCCTTAACCTTTACATAAAGTTTTATGTGCACGTGTGTAGATACTCTTACGGTGTAGTTAAAGCGCAGGTCGCTGACTCGTTGCCTACGCTAGAGTAAACAAAAAGTATTCAAATCCTAACTAATATTGTAAATGCTAATGTCAGTTTGTTACGCTTTAACACCTTAACCATTCAACCGATCATCGTGACAGCACACAATTATCAGGGGTGCATAACTACATGGGGTATTTATTATCTCGAAAATAAAACTGTTACCGGGATATATAGAACCTTCATTTACGATATCGGTTGCCATGGTACTGTTTCACGCTGTGACAACAAATTTAGCACACGTTACCTCTAGATCGAAGTTATTATACGCGGAATCATGTTACAAAAAAATCCAGCGTGGTAAATGGGAAACGAATACGTGCGAAGCCGCAGGCAATAGCTAGCTAGTAATACAATAAATGCATAATAATAGCGTGTGAATGCATACCATGTGTGAACGAAGCATTGTCGTCAAACTACAAGTATTAACGACCGAACTTGATTCGAAAGTAAATTTAAATGTAGGGGTTTATAATGTTAATACAAATAATTATTAGATAATCCTATCCTTAGGGATGATATTAAATAAAACTACTAATACGTGTCCTTATTTAATAAGGAAAGGTTGTCTTTATTGTGAGAATTGCGACCTCACGCGATACGAACGCTAAGGTTCCTTTGTTCTTCTTTTTACTTTATTTAGTGAGGTAGCTAGATCTCCCTCATTATTTATCGATATCTCATTGCGTATAGTTCATGCACATTCATGTTTAGTCATTTAATAAAACCTAACAATATTATTGAATGTTCTGAATTTACTACAATTATGATAAGTGCTTCATATTTGAGTAGTATTGCTTCTTCTAATAAGAATCAACTAGCTTAAATTGAAGGCTTTTCATTGCTCCTTTTCCAGCTTTCTGGAAATAACACCGCGATTCCTCTTTCCTGTTTCTCTTTAAACTTTGTTCATGTTACCACAGCTTCAATTCTTGCCAAGTATATCTGAAAGAAGAAATGTACGTTTCTTTTCAACGATTGCACTCTTGTAAAAAAACGTATGTCACAACAATTTAATTTAGGTTTACATACCGGTCAAAAAGTCTGTTTGTTTGATGAATAAATAGAGTAAAATTCAAAACACGAACTCTTTCGGGCAGCGGGCGGCCATTGTGGCCTATCTCGTGCTACCTGACTTTGAGTGCCGTCGTCCGCTGCAGCAACGGTCTGCTTGCTGTTGCAATGTGTACTTAACAATAGCCTGCCGGCCAATACTTCTTTCGTTTGTATATTGACATTGACTGATTCTTGGCTAAATTCATAAGGTTAGAGGTCAAATCAGATGGCAGTAGTATCATTGACAATTAGTTTCAATACTAAATGAAACGTAGACGAAAGTCGAGACACATTTCAACCAAATCCTACCCTACGAAAAGGCTACACTGTTAATCTCGTAATCGATATGAGCGTGACTATAATATAATCTTCACTAGAAGATTAATTTCGCAGCGTGTAAACTTGTGCAAAGAAAAACCTGCTTATTGAGCTCGTATACCTTCTTGTATCGGTTTGTTTGTAGACCGCGTCTTGTTATGTTATCTCATTTATTCCTTGTTGGATGTTATATTGTTCGTGATCATTGTAGTGTTGTGCTGTATGATTTTCTAAAATGTATCGATAATAAAATGCCTTAACTCATTAATGATTTTTATATATCAAATTAATATAATAATAAAATTAACAATGCACTTCCGTATTTGTGTAAGGAAATGTTTTAATTAATAATTGTGGGTAATATCAATTTATTTTAATTTTATAATATACTATAATAGTGCATACAGACTACTTGTTTGCCTTTTTTTACCTTTCTAATAACAACCATTTTTGTTTCAGGTAATCCCTTCAAAGAAATTCTGTAACTTTAAGATGTTTCAGTATTAAAGGTAACGCAGCGTCGCTACCTTCCTTTGGCATTCGCTTACACAACATACATTTAATTGTTTGCTTTTCGAAGACATTTCTCCGCAACGTTATTGGTTCTTGCACGATTTCTTTGTCGCGTTGTATTCAATCACTACGATATTTTATTTACTTGCAAAGTCTCAATTCATATTCGATAACAACTTTTGGCTGGTAGTTAAGTGGGCAAGGAATGTACGTTCGGACAAAAACAACTTCGATCTCTAAACGTGGATTGCTTTCAATTGCGTCTGGCAACAAATATAACGAATTCCTTATTACGCGATATCACGAGATTAGAGAGCACGGAATACGGTCACCGGCACAGACGTCGCCGGCGGTTACTTCACAATTATTGTTCTCTGTGAGACAGCAGATGAAAGGCGAGCTATTATAATAATGTTTAACTTCAGTTAATGTTCCGAAATGTAATCATGAAAGCTGTATAGTTTGCTCCGAATCGAGATGGAAATTTTGTAAACAAACAAACGTCAACGGCATTTACCATACATGGCGGCCATTATATTTTTATACATTCATTGGAAATGTAATATTATTGTGGAAATACTGAGATAAAGTGAAGTGAAGTTGTATAAAATGGGTAGCTAATGTCAGAAAAAGTTGTTTTTCGAAAACATTTTGGAATTCACGAATGTTAGCGTAAAAAGTTAGGTTAGGTTAGCCTGTTCGTAGTAGTACTCTTTGCTTACAAACTTTCCATCTTGATTCGGAACAGACTATAGTGTTATAGTCGGCATAGATTGAAGGTGGCAGGTCATTGCTTCGTGTTGGAGTGTCTGGATTCTATTATTGTATTTCTAGAATTTCTTGTTAAAATCTTTTATCTTTGCGTGTTCTACCAAAATATGGAGACATGAAAAAGGATAGTGCAGATTACATATATTTTTCCGTTACAGACGTACAAATTGATTTCTATATATATTTTTCCTCCATTTAATGGAAACACGGTATGATTATAACCTACATTCTCTAACTGACTTCCCGCATCGTTACCATTGAGTTCCCATAGCCCCTGCCTACCCGTTATGATATAATTGTACATTGACAAGACGCAACGCCATTCTCACGCAAACTATGAAGCTATTTCCCCTCGCATTAGCTGTTTTAAGTTAATTAACACATTTCCTCGGTGATGGCATGTTAACAAACTCACTGGTAATTGTCTGAAATGGTTGAACCGTTGTATAACCTTTTTAAAAGAATTTCACAAATTATTTACATATAAGATTACTATGATAGCGGCTGTTATTGCCAATATGTCGTGAAATTGATTTTGAATATATTGAAAGTATTTGATAGATAATGGATGGGAAAACTGCGTCAAGTGGATCAAAAAACACTGTGTACAAAAGTAGACTAAGTTATCTATTGTATAAACAGTACATTTTTATGTGTTACCTAAATATCCAAGTAACAGCAGGTTGTCTTAAATCTGAAGCAATAGTTGAAGATAAATGAAACAACGCTCTTGGCTCAGAACAGACATTAGTTCTCCATGGGACGGATGCTGTGCCCACAAGTGTCTGTCGATCACATATTATGTGTAAATATTGTTAATATTTATTATAAATATACGCTCACGCCCTTAACCCAGTAGGTAGTCAGAGATCATGGATTTTCATTTGACACGATCCTGGCACACCTCTCTCCCTTCTACATCCATACATCTACACATACAAGCTCGTCGGTTACGGGTACATCTTATATCGCCCTTCTTTAGTATGTCACTAATCTGATCGATATAAGTTCTCCTTGGACATCCTTAATATTTATTAAAATTTAAATATTTATATTCTTAACTTTTATTACGTATTTTATTCGTCGTGGCTGGATGTCGCTTTTAGTTGTCATAGCAGATCCAAACATTCGTCGTCGTTCGTCTTACCCAAGACGTTATGATAATAAAAAACGAAACGATTCAGCTCTGGGACCGTAACGTGCCGTCTCACTAACCTTTATGCTCACGGTGGTATGTTATTAAACTTTGCTAGGGTTTCTTTTAATAAAATATATCTATATTAGTTATATAAATATATCTTAATGTCTTCTTTCTCTTCATTTTTTGACGCCCCCTCCCCCCGCGTTACATGGAAAGTCAACACAAACACCATCATTATGAAAATCATATTAATCTGTTCTAATAATACTGTATAGAGATTCTGTCCGAATATTTATCATTGTTCTTTGTTTTGTTTTAGTACAAAGTGATAAGGACCAATTGAAATAAACAATTTAAAGTTTAAGTTAGTTTTAAAACATCTGATTTCCTACTATTTCTATTAAATATTTGAAATTTTTGCAATCGTGTAATCTACCAAGAAAACCATAGAAGTAGCGTTTCTTATGAGTGAGGTGACGGAGGCCTAATTTCAGCCCTCTTCCCTTTCCCATATAGTATGACAGTATGGAAGTCCCCTTGTAAGAGGATCAGACGGGGTGGGGGCATAAATGGGGAAAAGGAATATATTCTTTCACCTGTCTATCACCTCCTCTGTCCGTTAAAGGTAGGCAATGCATCCGCGACTCATTTGTATTTTGCAAATGCGTAAGGGTAGCGGTCACTTACCATCAGGTTTTCATAAAAAAATAGAACAAATATCTTTTTTTAAATTAAAAAGTTAAGTCTTACCCCTAACCCGAGTGTTATTTAACATATTTAGATCTCTAATAGTTAAAACCACATCCTTTTCTCTTAATTTTGCTCCTGTTAACATGTCATGTCCACGATGGATAGAATGGGTAGGTGAGGAGGTAAAAGTGACTTATCTTGTTCGTAGTTTGTTTCGTTACCATTCAATTGTGTGCAGATCGGTTCTGAGACGGCTCGAGCTATGTTTCGGCTAAAATTGATATAAACACAAAGCTCAAGTTCGTCCCTGGTGTTAAATTCCGGTGGTCAAACGAGAACAATGAACATGAGAATGAACAATCTTGAGTGTCAGACAAACTCAAAACTTTTTATAACTGTTCTTAATACGACAAATGAATCCATTTTAACTACTATTAGTACGTACAACCATTAGTTATCCAGTACGCCACCAGATGGTGTATCTGTATCGCGAGTGCGTAATTAGACGGGAGAAAGTTCATGTGAAACTGTTTTATGTAGCGAAACTCATTTTGTGCTAATTGTAATGGTGTCTGGGAAACTTATTGCAAGTAAGGCAGTGTAATAACGGATTTTAATTTCAAATTTGGATTCTTGCACATACAATGCAACTTTTTTCAAATCAGTAAATTCCAATTTTGATTTTGCAAATGTTGAAACTGCTTTGTAAAAGTACAAATGTTAATAACCTTGGTTTAGTTTGAGTGTCTTATTTATTGAGGGTTTTATATTTAATAATTGTGATGTAAGACGGCTGTTCAAGGAAGAGTTGTTACCGTTATATGGTTAAAAGTAAAGCCTCGTCGTAAATTTTAAAACGTTCTTGAGACATTATTTGTCTCTTAATTTGTCATCAAGTCTTTCTTTCTCTCTTTATCTCTCTGTGTTGCGTCGTTTCCTTATTGCTGAAGGTCCTGACCTCCCGTCATAACCATTGTTATAGTTTTTCGAGATCGGCATCGCCCTATGATGTGACTAAAATAGTCCAGGATACGTCTGAGGTATACGGTAGTCTTTTAGTGGCTCAGAATTCTTCTAATATATAATGAACGGTTCATTTACTTACAAAAACTCTTGCAAGACTAGGTCTATAATACAGACTAGACCTGTTTGATCAGGTATTGATGATGCTATAAATGCGCTCCGTTATGCCGGCAGATCACGGTCAAGTTGTAACCGAGCTCATTTGTTGTAATCATTGAACAATAGCGGGACGCCTTCCTAATTACAATTCAATGTAATTATCTGTTGTTCTTTTGCAACAATCATGTTAAGTGTCAGGTGAGATCACAGATGAACTGTGGTGTGTCGCAATACATAATAACAAAAACTTGATCTTCAGCACAGACGTAAATTAGCTTATAATTTTATTTTCTCATCTCCATTGGGAATGGATTTTTTTTTATTTAGGCGTGACGGAAAAAGTGTGGCTTAAAAGAGGGTGTTGTGACTAGACCTATTGAGAAAGCTATGCTTCGGTGGTTTGAGCATGTTGAAAGGATGAAAGAAGAGAGAATATCGAACAAATTTATGTAGCAAAAGTGAGTGGCAGTGTTTGTAGGGGACGCCCTAGGAGAACTTATATCGATCAGATTAGTGGCCTACTAAAAGAGGGCGATATAAGGAGCACCCATAACCGACGAGCATGTATGCGTAGATGTATGAATATAGAAGAAGCGAGAGAGGTGTGCCAGGATCGTGCCAAATGGAAATCCGTGGTCTCTGCCTACCCCTCTGGGTTACGGGCGTGAGCGCTTTACTTTTGCTTCAGTCTCATTACGACCAACATCATCATCTCCTTGCCCTTTTCTCACTCTTGTGAGGTCGGCACAGCATGATTGTAGTCCATACTGTATAGGTTTTGGCTACAGTTTTTACGACCGGCCGCCTGCCTGACGCCAACCCTCCTTGGGAATAATTATTTGAACATACATATGTCTTGTTTTATCAGTGTGATCAAAGACAATTTCGTCGCCGAGATAGTCAAATGTCGCAAGGACTATTATTGATCGGGCGCATGCCTTCTCGTCAGGTTCTTCTTTAGCTGATCGGTATTCATCTTCTGTGATAATAATCCCGTTCTAATTTTCACCCCCGTAGAACGAGCGCCCTCTTCCGTCTTCATGGAATTCCGCCAGTATCTTTTCTTTCATTCAACATAACATTAACATCACATTTCGAACTATTTTCTCGTTGGTAGCATCGTCCAGTCTGTCAACAAATGAGCGATTTGATAATGCACACTACTTTTAGAAGTCTCATTACGACCAACATTTGTCTTAAAGTCTTCAAGAAATGCCACGTAATAATCCGTTCCCGTGTGCCTTTGTTGGTTAGTGGTAATGTTATTGCCGTAGCGTCTTACTTACCATGGATCACATTGTCACATCTAGTGCGTGCTCTAGATCGACCTGGCGCATCTGTGTCAATGTGTCCCGGTATGTAACCTCTCCCCCATTGTTGTTTAGCTTTGTGTTCCAAGCATCTGTATTGCTCACTCAGATAATGTTTAACACTTACATTATCTAGTTATATCTGATTAAAGCTGTCTAGCTGTTGTTAGCTTGTGGAATGAACTGTCTCCAACATTAATTCCAATACGACTTATGGTTCTTTTAACAAAAGAGAGTACTTCTTCCTTATAGGCCATACCTGCAGTTTCATTGGCCTTGTCAATGTTGTAGAGCGACCGTGATCAGTAAAGATTAGGCAACATTCCTCGTCGCTCTCTGGACTGTGATTTAGTTGTATTGGAGGGAAAGATGTTGTAAGACGATGTTTGTATTATTTGATACGACAAAGATAACAGTAATAAGGTATGGAAGGTAGAAAGGACTGTGAGCGACTGCTGAAAGCGCCCACCTCGTGTCTCCCCCGCAGGCGGTTCAGTAGGCACTGAAAACTTCTTATTCCTTTAAAATCGTATATGCAAGTATATAAAAGAAATACACCGTATGTCAATGCGCCAAAATGTCAAAATCTTTGTTCTAAACACTAATCACTGACAAGGCATTCCTAATGTTCTCTAGACGAATAGATAACTCATTCTAAGATCTAATGTTTTGTCGATAAACAGTGAAAGACGTTGCGTAAACAGTAAAAATGAACAGTGCCAAGACCGAGCGTCGCATAATGTTTAGACATGTTTAACGGGTCAAGGTGTTACATTTTAATTTTGTAACTGAATCTTTAATTAGATTTCAAGGTCAGTTTTAAATCCGTCTCGCTTCACTTCACAGTTTAAAATTTAGGTTGAATCAGAGTGAAACGATCGCTTTTAGATATATGTAAAAGACTCTGGCGCACTAATATGATGGCACTAACACAATCTATAGTGATGAGCTTTGTTTATATTTTCGTCGTCTTTGTCATCACTTCATTTAAAATAAATGTATCACAATTTATCTTATTTATTATTACATGACGTCACAGCACAAACCATCACTTTTTGAATTACGAACACGGAAATTTCGTGTTCGTGTGGCGATAAACGAATGACAGCTGGATTTTACGAAGTCGCCAATTGGCGACTTTAGGTAGCCTAGATGCTCCATCTGGAGGTATGAAAGATCTTCGACTTTAAAAACAGACTACAATGCCGTAATAGAAGTAGAACCCGCAAAAACAACCTCAATTGCTCGAATGCACCGACTCGACCGGTGACCACGACCTCACAGAAGACAGGCGTGAAGTAGAAGTACTCTGCGTTTCGTCTGATGAGTGAGGTGCCGGAGGCCTTCCCACCCTTTCTTCATAAGGATAGGATGGGAATGGGAAGAAGATTGCACGGGGAGGGGATAACGGGGATAAGGAAATATCCTTTTGTCCTATATATGCCCCCTCCTCTGTCCTTTAAAGGTAGGCAACGTATCTGTAACTCATTTGCTTGTTGCGGATGTCTATGGATAGCGCTCACTTAACATCAGGTGATCCGCTTGCTCGTTTGCCACCTTCTTCCATAAAATAAGACTTAGTTGTAAATAGCTCGTATATTAATTGCAATCCCGACATTATCTTGTTTAAGCCTTCCAACAATTACACCGTTAAACTTTAATCCTACAACAAGAGAGAGTGGCCGGCTCAAACTGTACAAGATAACGCAAACCATTCTCACACAACTCCAAGTGTCTGTCGCAACCACAAATACACACGGCGTGTCGCATAGCACACATCTAGGTATTGTGTTTATGAACTTTCGGTTAAAATTCACGTCCCACATTCGTTAATCTCAACTGCAGACGAAAATTAAGGCTAAATCCGCCATTGTTTACCTGTTGATTTAATTAAAAACGAGTTGCGCAAGTCACGAAAGAAGCGTGGAAATTAGTACGTCAATTTCGCGTTATTATGATAAAATGGTAACAAGATATACGAATAAACTTTAGTCTTGGTGTATGTACTAGTCAGTGTTAACACCAGGAAGGGCTCAGACGTTATTCAATTAATATTATTATTAAATATCAAAGAGAAAAGATCCGGTTCATCTTGAATGAAGAACTAGATACCACTGAAGGATGGTTAACATGGCGCATTACCGGCGTCAGCTGTCCAGCGTCCAGTTACTGATATTTTAAGACATTAATAAATCATGTTATTGCGTTTAGCTATCCATCGGTTTTCGTTACTTTAAAACGAAAAAGAATTATTGGTTTCGAACTAATGAGTTTAACTTTTAATGAAACATGAGACTCGTAGTGGATTATTAGATTGTAATGCATTAAAAAAATCCTATGACGACCTCTTTGATAAAAATCACAAAGAGTTATTGACAGTATTGTTGGAGGCATTGTGTCGCGAATCTCGCATGGCTTGCACCGCACGGAGGTCGCACGAGCGCTTGGGCAATGTCTTCCGTAAAAACTGACCATTGTTTCATTCGAACACGCTCCGGCCGCCGCTGCTTGAGAATACAACCGTGGTTCCGTCGCCTAAGTAAATTAAGTTATGTCTGAAGTGTTTAAAAACGAAAGCGGTAATGCATCAGCTGGGGCGTCGGAACTGGAGCTTGGGAAGATATAAATGATGTCAGATGTTGGCCGTGATAAGCTACGACGAAACTAAAATTCGTGTTAAAAACTTTTACTTTTTTTATCAAACAAAGCTAGCTCTGATGCTAGCTAGAGAAAGAGAATGAGGCAAACGAGCGGCGAGAACACTGAGGTGATCAACGTTGCCCATGGACACCTGGAACACCAGGGGAACTGCAGATCCGTTGCCGACCTTTATTTACAAGTCCATAAAAAGACTGGAAGCTTCTCCGTTCTTCTACATCTATATACGTATACTTACATACAAAGTATCTTTAAAGTAGTGCCCACTATTGAGAATAAGGAGGTGGGGGGAGGGGACTCGTATTGTCAGTAAAAAGAATTTCAAGATGCTAAAGAAAAAAAATTACGTCACTTAAGGATGTTGAGGAAAAGGCCATGACGTGAGATCAATGAGCTCCGACAATTCAAAACACAATCATCACTCCCGTGCTACAAACGGGTAGTCAGAAAACAAAGGGCGTAATTTGAACACAAATGTCAACTAACACGACCCTTAAAAATATAGAAGTAGAAAAACAACGTAGTAACCTCCAGCGCAGTATTGGGCACTATAAATGAGTTGTATATTGAAATGTAATAAGCCAAGTGGATTACATACATGAATATTGCTAACGACAAACCTTGAAGAAGTAATAATATAAGGCTCTGCGGAGGATAAAAATAACAAAGTGAACGCTTCAAAATGTTACCTTGAGTTTATAACTTGGGTATATTTTAAATGAGGTATCAACGCAGAAGTTTCGCACGCGCGGTCACGTCGAGCACGCGGCTGTGACGTCACGCCTTGCTACACACGGACAGGCCGACTGTAAGGTGACTCTTAGCTTGATGAAGGAGGAAAGCTGTGGAAATATTAGTAAGTCGTGTTATTACTAACTCGTCCTATCAAGTCCTTGTAATGCCACAGTAGCAGTCAGCGTTAGGACATTACGTGTTCTATCGATCAGTGAAAGCGACCAGCTAGCGTCGGTCATATGTGCTGGCATTAGTATGAGCAAGAGGACATGAAGAACCAATGACGCCAGGGCCGTACTCGAAAAACCACTTAAGAAAACTTTGATTTATCATTCAAAGAAGTTCAACAACAAATTCAAAAACAATTTAAGTTAATAACTTAATACGTTTGAAAGATTGTATCAAAAGGATAGAAGAAATAAGTTTGTCTCTTTAATCACGAAGAGAAAAATCGCTTAAATGGTTAACGTTGTTAAAAACAACTAATATAGTCGCCGAGTGAATACTTTGATAGATCTAAGATTTATCTAAAGCAAGGAAATGAAAACAGAAGAAGAGCCTGTTTGTTGCATACAGATTTGAAAGTAAAAAAAGACAGTAGACATCCGTTCAAGGTTGATCCTAAATTAGTGTTAAATCCTCACATCCTAATCAAACCTACATTACACTATCGATGTACACAAATCTTAAATTTAATTGAAAGCCGCAACTATAGGATTGGAGCAAAGTAAAGTACTATCAGTACAGATTATAATGAACAAAATAATGAACTGAGTACGACCCTGTGCACATTAAGCTTAGTCACCATACGTGAGTTGCGCTCGCGCATCCTAATGCACTCCGCGCCGACTGATGTAAGGACGCGTGATGATGAACAACGGCCCTAATCGAATTTTAACA
>JWHW01014092.1:23037-39323 GCA_000931545.1 Papilio glaucus
GAATGATAAATTAAAGAATGTTTCTTAAGAAGTATGTAAGGCGTGGAGAGTAACGAAACAAATTCATGTTGCAAAAGTAAGTGGCAGCGTTAGTAGGGGACGTCCTAGGAGAACTTATATCGATTAGATTAGTAACATACTAAAGAAGGGCTATATAAGGAGTACCCATAACCGGCGAGCTTGTATGCGTAAATGTATGGATGTAAAAGAAGCGAGAGAGGTGTGCCAGGATCGTGCCAAATGGAAATCCATAATCTCTGCCTACCCCTCTGGGTTACGGGCGTGACGTACATTTTTATTTATTTTAATTATATCGGAATTTTATTTATTTTAATTATAGAGGAGGTTATCAATTCGTGTGTATGTCTTTTTTTTATGTTTGTCACCTCAGAACTCCGCTCCTGGTAAACCGATTTCGATGATTCTTTTTTTGTTCGAGAGTTAATACTTGTCGATTGGTCCCATTTTTTTTTAGTGAAGATCCGACCGGTAGTTTTTGAGTTATTCTTAATAATGCATAATATGACAACGTTGAATTTTAACTTTTTTGGCTTACGTAGGCTAAACTATAGGACTTACATTAAAATGATGTATCAAATATTTGTAGCTCTTTATATAAGCTAAATAAAAGTCCGCGATGACATATATCTATCTTTGTCTCACAATAATCATTTTTATATTTGGTAACATTAATTAAAACGCACTCGATACTTACTACGCGATTATTCGTGTTCGGTATGAATCCTTATCCATTTAGTAATGTCTTAGTTATCAAGAAAATTTAATGTAGATTATAATTGTTCTTTGAACTATATCATTCTGACCAATAGTTTAGAAGTAGTAAGTAAAAACTTCGCGCAAGTGATTTCAAAAGCCCCATATAAATTAGATTCACTAAAAATCGAGAAAAAAAAAACTTTTAAACAAAAACAAAACCGACTTCAAAAAAATTACATTAAAAACAAGAAATGCACTTAAAAGTATAAAATAATTTTACGTAATTAAACATAAGAATCAATTCTTAATCATATTTATTTTTGCTAATCTTTGTCAATTCACTTGACATGAAGTGAACCTCTTACTGGTTTGTCACTTTATCCCATAAAAAATACAAATAGTGGCCATTCAGTATTAAACATTGGATTCCAATTGAAAAGTCTACAATACAACGACTGGAGTCTGCTTTGAAATATTGGTAGAGGCACAAAGCTTGTGTCGTGATTTTTTTTTCAACTTGCAATGCAATCGGGTTATGATGGTCTGTACACCCACAGCTTCCTTGATATCGCGTTGAGCCGACAAAGAGAACTTTGCCGCTATTGTTTGTGATTCCAATTTGTGCATATTAAAAACACAACGCTCCCAAACATTTGCCTGCAGAGATACTAGAGTTTGAAAAACGGTACTAGTACACGGCTTGATTAAAAATTCTGCGTACGATGCAATATCTTTTGCAAAATTAGAAATATATGAAGTTATAAAAATATTTAATCATTAAATATGCTAGTAGCTCAAGCACATAATCATAAGATTATGTACTTGAGCTACTGAATTGACCCAAGTGTAATAAATAAAATATTTATTAAACCTGCAAATCTCTATGTACATTAAACTCTTACAAATTTTTATTCTCTCTCTTTCTCTTTTTTCCCTTTCTTACACTCTATTAAATATTATGTATGGTTCATTCTTTATATATAACAATAATGCTCCTCATGAAAATTAATTCTAGCATTATTTCAAAAGCTTGGCAAATTACTCAAGCTCTTTGATTGATGAATTAAAAAGAAGCTTTGGTTTGGTGCCAATGCGAAGAGCGTCGCAACAAAGATATTACGACAAGCAATCCGTCTTAAGTTCTGATGTTGAAAATGCGCTAGAGGAATTAAGTCATGTATAATTCTTAGTCACAAACTTGGTTTGGGCTATATTACTGCAATTGTCATTCATAGTGGTATGTGAAAATAATATTAGAAGATGGTTATAAATACAATAAACTTATGAACTCAACCCATTTAAATAAGTCCCTCCCTCTTAACTTAACTTATTTTCACAATAATATTGATAACGTGACTAATATAGAGAATCTAGAGGAAATTTTCCATTGGGCAACTATGCGCTGATGTTTGTCAATTTTTTTTTGCTAAAGTGTACTTATGTGCCTACAGCGCACACTAAACTAGACTTTCGTAGAGTCTGCTCTCATGTCAACTAATGAAAGTAATCTCAAGCCAACCCCGTTCTATGGTTAATTGATTTTTTTTAATATATCTCACAACCATAATTTATCATTCTTGAATTCGGTAAACTTTAATAAACTATAAAATTATTATTGTTTAAAAAGTCATGCGAAAAAATTCTTAATTTCCTCTCAAAAGTAAGAATATGCATTTTCATATCCTAAACCTGAGAATTGATAGGTTTTCGGTCCCAATTTCATCTAACTCGAGTTTCGTTTTAGCGAGAAAAGTTATTGATATCTCTTTTATAAATTTCATCATAATTGGTTTGGCGGTTTAGTCAATTAAGAGTCACACACCCAGATGAGGCTTCCTTTCATGTTTTTATATTCGAATAGATAAGATCTAAATATTAAGTAATAAATAAACCAGCAGTTTCTATTTTTAAAACCTGTTATTTGTCTCAATCCCTTTCTTTACCATGTCGCCAACCTGATCGATATAAGTTCTTGTGGGATAATTATCTTTAAAGTAAAAATGCATATCAAAGTAATTACAAGACTAATCTATGTACATGCAAAAGGTACAAGGCAGACATTCCAAAGCGAGTGCAAGTATAATAGATCTTCGTTTCAGTCGAGCATGCAAAAGGATGGTATCGAGATGAACCAAATAAATGGCGATACCGGAGGGGCGGGGCGGCTTGTCATTCAACGTCCCTCTTCTTTTAGCCTTTAATTAACTTTTTGTATAGCTATTTGCGTTCACTCAGATGAGGAAAATAAATCGAAAGCTGGCTATTGAACCAGTTACTTTGCGGATTACGCTTTGAGATTTTGTTGTTGGTTAGTCATTTTAAATATTATGCATGTAGTATGAAGAGAGAAATCTTTGTGTGATGGTAGCAGGAAATCAAACATTGATTAATTTATGACGTGTACTAATTTTTCAATCCTATTAAGTCCTAAAACCAGACCAGAACAGTGATTTACGCAGGGAAACATGGCAATACCGATGGCTGAATGGGCCGGATCGACTCGATGGAGTCCAATCTCACAGAACACCGGCTTAAAATTGAGCTATTTTATACCTCTACCTTTAATGCAACGTGTACTATGCTGATTGTCCAATCCCCATCACATCAACTCTTGCTTTCCTTTATTAACTACTCACCTCTTATGACAAGTATTTTATTATAGTTTTATTATCAGTTAATACAACTTTCCACCATATCTAACATCATAGCACGTAACATCAGATGATCGCTTGTTAAATATCCATAACTTAGTATTAGGTGATAACATTTTAAATATTATTATTATATAATAAGTAACATAATGAAGTATATTATCAGTCACGTGATATAATAATGAGCGCACACACACATACACACAACACATGCGGGCATCACTTTATTAGCAAGAATAGCGTATAAAATAAAATTTTAAAAAGTATAAGTGATTAGGTAATACTTATCCATGTATGTATGAGTAATGTAAATAAGCTGTTTTTATCTATTTAATTATGTACATAATTACGAAAGAGAAAGTAGTATATGTAGTATATCAGTTATCTGGTTTCCATAGCACATGCTCCCTTAGTTTGAGATTAGACAGCCGTGTGTGAATACACTATTCACCCAGGATATTAATTATCATTTTGTAAATAATAAAAGAAATAAAAAATATTAAAATTGTATCATTAGTCACCTTAAGTAGAAGGCACCCATATTGATTGAGGTGATTTAGACCCATGTCGACCGACAAGGTCAGAGCGGCAGTGCACGTCCCTGCACAAATGTGCGAAGAAGACTGCAGTTAAGGAGTGGAGGTGGTTTGAGAAGTGGGTCACTGCAACAAATTCGATGTCCACGACCAGTAAGACCTTATACAACATCCACGTAGAATAAACAAAAGGAATTTTAATAAAAAATAAACCACCACACGATTTCTGAGCATAAAAATGTAACTTTGAAGATATAATATATTTTGGTTTATAAATTGAATTCGAAATGAAAAAGTTCGTACAAAAGCATTTTCGGTATCCAGATTATTAACAGAGAGAACAATAAAGAACTAATACTTCAGCATTTGTATAGTACAAAGGATAAATAACATTATTTGATGTATCTTTTACTTACAAATTGCCACAAAATGATGAAGGTTAGACGCAGATATTGACGTATGTTGAAGAAAATACGCGTACATAAGAAAGTCTGTAGCTACCTAAGCGAATAAAATAATATTTTTTTTGAGTTAGAAAATAGTTTAGAAATAAATATGTATATGCTTATAAAAGTTAAAGTAAAAATGATGTCAAATCTATGCATAGAACGAGGGGAGTATCAATTAGGATACTGAGGTACCTAACCGAACTCTCAACAGTTAATTAAAGAAGCCGTTTGGGTGCTCTGCTTCCTCTAAAGTTCAAATTCAGAGGGACAATCTGAATTGGAAGAAATATTAGACAAAAATACTTTTACGTGTGTATTATAAGTATATATATATAACATAGACAACGCTAAAATAAACGTTAAGGCTGTTGTAAATTTTGCTAAAAACATCTATTGCGGGAATGTGCCAGCACGACTGGTGGAATATCACGTCTCTACCTCACAGAAGACAGACGTGAAGTAGAAGTATGCTTCTGTGTTTCGTCTGATGATTGATGTTCCGGAGCCTGATAATAGATTTTCCCCTTCATATCCTCTTCTAATATGGAAAGGAAAGGTAAGGTAGAGGAAAAATATCCTTTTTTAGTTTATCCCCTCCTCCTCCCATTAATTTTAATTTAATTAGCGTGTTTCAGGTCATTTAATGTCAGGTGAAACGCATGCTCGTTTGCCACGTTCTGCTATTAAAAGGCACGTGTGATTGCAGAGGCTCTTTTACCTCTATGCCTTAAATTAATTAAGAACTGGCTCATTACACCGGAAATTAGTTCGCTAGTGTATTTTCGATAAAATGCGCTCATGTGTAGTGTAGGTAAAACAATATACGAGACCCGCCGGCGAGTGTCTTTGGTTTTGCATTAGCTAATGAAAGTAAGTTCAAACAGAGTGAGCCACTGCGTGCGTGGTTGCTTTGTCTAGCGCTCGACACAAACTTTACACTAAATAGACACAGTGAACGCTAATTTTATTAAATAAAATATTTATTTTTGTCCAATTAAGTACCATCTAATAAAAAATAAGTATACTCATTTTAATCAACATATTAAAATATAACATTATTAAAACTCTTTTTTCTCGATCCCACTCACCCTGAAGAAGGACCTCCGATAGGTCCGAAACTTGGTACAAAAATACCGAGGGAAAAACGCGAACGTGAGTAAAGCCGTTTGTTATAAAAAGTTAATATTAAAATATACTATGTGTGACTTAAATTTGAATGGTAAAATTAATAATTGCTTCGAAGTACAGCAAGCATTGATCAGAACAAATGTCCCATCATTGCAACATACAAGAGCCCGTAAAAATAGTAAGATAAAAAAGTAATGGTATTAAAATGTTTGTCTTAGAGACTTAACAAAAGGTATGCTTCGATGGTTAGTATTCGTGGTATGTGTGTTATGTGGTAAAAATAAAATGAGAATGAAAATGGGCATGAAATTATCTCTGCGAGAAGCTCAATAAACTTTCTATAAAAAATTAAATCATTTACTTTCTTAATGTTGTTAAAGTAACAACTTCTTTTACTATACAAAATCATTGTCCGAGGCTGTAAAATAAATATTTAATCCCTGTTCGAAGCGAAAATGAACGAGTTAATCTAGATATAATACGGTAGTAAGACCCTGATCCGTGGATGCGTTTTTCTCATTTGTGTGCTGAATCACGCATCCCATTAAATTGAATCACCTTTCGGGATACGTTCAATAAGTTCTCGGCGTCGGTTAAAGCCGCGTCGTAAATAAAGATTGACGGATGGATTTAAAAAGAATTTCATATACCATCCAACGAACAGCGAATAAAATGTAGATTGGTGTAAATATATATTTATAAAACTTATCAAATTGTGTAAATATTGTACTTTTCTTTTAAACAATTCTAAGTTAAAGGTTTTGCTACTAAATTGTTCACGATGATAGACGAAAGTCAGATTCGAACCCACGACCTTATCTTTTGCTGTCCGTCTCACAAATCATAAGCTATTACGCAACACGTAAAATAAAAACTTTAAAAGTCACGAATACTCGTTTGTTTATAAGTTTGGATGTCGACGAAGGTAAAGGAAGCATCTGAGACGTACCATTTACTAGACTTTATATATTCAGAAGTATATAAAGACGAAACATTAAATATGTATTCATTAATTTAAAGTTTTATTGAATATTAGAACAAAAAAGAATATTTAGTCTTATTGTCATAGCGGTATAAAATATGTAGTAAGTGCACATAAAGCCTTGAGTTAATTTTTCAACGCCAAAAGCAATTTTGTAGAGACGACAAAGCAATCCAGAACGGCAGTCTCGACTGTGTCCCCAAGCGAATCCAAGCACCATCTGCAATCTCTCATTGCAATTTTTCAATATCAACAGATTGAACAACAAAAGAAGTTAGAAATAAATGTATTACAATGATTTTAACATAAGTGTAGCAAAAGACATTTGAGAAGTGTTTATATTGTTTAAATAATTTGACTTGAAATACTTTTTAATTATTTTGTTCGCGACAAAAAAAATATAGCTTAAGACGCTTTTGAAAGCAAGAAATAAATGTAGATTTTGTTGTTTGAATGAACGAGCAAGCTTCTTATTTTTCTCATATATTGACACGAAATAAGAAATTCCTCGGCATATAAATGAGACCACAGTTTACTATTAGTCACCAACCGCGAAACAATTAAAATTTTTAAACAGCTCTCCCCTTGTGACCACTTTTTATTTCACTCCAATCTTTTGGTTTGGAATGAAATGCAATTACAACTTGCGGTTTGCGGCAAGGCGACCTTTTTCATTTTATTTCGGTTCAGAAAGGAGCAGTTGATTTGACGAACAAACTTTATTTGAGAGTTTAAAATGTAGAACTTGTGGCGTAGCGGTTAGAGTACCTGTCACCGCGTGGATATTAGGTTTTTCTTAGCCGAAATAAATTCTGTAAAGTATTTAAAAAAAATAAAAGTTCATGCTTTCAGATCTCGACATTACTGACACATTTGGGATCTGAGCCGATCTACGTCTTCTCCCTTTTAACCTTATTTGATAACAAGACTCGAGAATTAGCATTCGAATCAAAACATTTCTTATAATGCGTTTAAACTATACGAAAAACGATATGGCCTAAAAGTGGATGTTGTGACTAGAATTGAGAAAGGTATGCTTCGGTGGTTCGGGCGTGTAACAAATTTATGTTGCAAAAGTGTGTGGTGGCATTGGCAGAGACGTCCAAGAAGAACTTATATGCATATGTAGATCAGATTAGTGACATACTAAACAAGGGCGATATAAGGAGTACTCATAACCGACGAGGTTGTACTCGTATGCGTAGATGTTTGGGTGTAGAAGAAGGGAGAGAGGTGTTCCAGGATCGCGCCAAATGAAAATCCATAATCTCTGCCTACCCCTCTGGGTTACGTGCGGGAGCGTATATTTATTTATTTAATTATAAACAATAATGTCTTGAGAAATCAGTGACTTCTGCAAATGATTTCATTGTAAATAAACCGACTGAAATGACTGGGTTTGTATATTATTTCGTTTTATTTATTTTTACAAGTACTCTGTGCGGAGAGGGGCTAAAATGGTAGCTGTAAATGATCGTAGGTACAGTAATGATTGAAGAAAGACCATCGAAAGATATTGAATGATGAAAAGAAAATTCTGTTATAACTGCTCAGACTAGACTAGAAGATATTATTTTATTTAAAAGTAAAATTGTTAGCGCAGCTACCGCACAAGCAATATATATTTTCATGTTATCAAAGATTGGATTTGGTCACACAATACCGGCGACGCGATATTTCTTGCAATATTTGCACACCGCAAGTAATAGAATATCAGTTTCACGTTATCATATTACTCAGGAGAGCCTTGCAAATTTCCTGATTTATGAAGACGGAGTAAGTAATGTATATATTAAAAAATATCATACGGAAATGTGGATACAAATGTTTTATTTTCTTTCTATGTATCATCTTGTAAATTTTCATATTTTTTGTGTGATATTTTTCAAAAAATGTGCCCTTCTATGTGTCGATACGGTGATATCAACTAAGTAACTTAATTTAATAATTTTCTCCGATCAAATTACAATCGATAATATTTATGTGTCATAGAAAAAATGAAATTTATCATCCGTTACACGAACAACCTTCCGCGTTTTCACACAATTTGCACGCCATCTTTGATTGAAATCCGTTACGGGATATTCGGAAGATTTTTTTCCCTCTTTTGATTCCATTCTGCGGTATTGGATTATCATATACCCTATTGTATATTTAGAGAACTTTTTACATAATTTTTCATCATGTTATTTGTATAAAAGGAGTAATTTATAACATACTATTAGATATTTATATCATTAAAGTAATACGTCATGTCGTACAACGCGTAGTTATATTTTATCTTCCTTCTTCCCTTCTTACTTACTTACCTTCTTCCATTATATTTTTCATACTACTACAATAAAAGAAATATCATATCTGCAAAAAAATACTTTTTCAAACTAAACGTGTTTCCAAAGTTTCAGTATCAATAATAATAACTTTGAAACTGCGATCGGTGCAAACGTTTCGATTGAAACCTGCGAATGAACTAACAAGATAAATATGATTTTTATTTGCAGAATCAAATGCAAATAGTTCTTTGAATCAGGGATTTTATGGAGCCCCGAAATTATCAGATATCAGACATAAAAATATCCATATCTGAAATCGAAACTTCATATCCGTAACATCCCGTCTTCGAATATTATTTTAAAACAACGTAATGTTTTAGGGATCGCGGCGAAAGGGCAAACGAAATCAAACAACGACGTTTTGTGCACACTGTGACGGACAGACGACTCCTTGAGACTGTGTCCCCATCTACCGTAAATTAAATTTATATTTACATATTTCGAATTTCGTGTAAGATGATGTTTTCAACGTAATAATCGGTTTTCTGTTGTCCTCTAGTCCTTAAAGCCTCAATTATGAAACAATGTTTATTAATACGTACTTTTAAAGTAGATCGATATGTAAAACGGAATCTTTTAATGTAATTTTATCTATGATTGTCTCGAAAATTTAAACTCGAAAATGACATTATATTTTTGTTAACTTTTTCTTATTCCTGACCAGGATCATCGAGATAAAAACACTGGCATAAGGGCTGTCGACAATATGTATAGTATTTCAAAAATAAATAAATAATCAACAAAAATCTTAACAATAAAATTCAAATTGTATTCGGGAAAAATAAATGAAAAAAATTTCGTTGAAACGTCTATACGAAAGAAGAATGTCGCAATTATTTTTAAGTTTTTAAAACAATTATTTACTGTAGTTACTAAATTTAATTTGCTAAGTAGGAGTACGTACTAACTTTGAAACTAAGCTCGTATGACGGAGAGCTGCAGATATCGTTTAAGCTCAGCGCAGGCGGCGCAATAAAATGTCCGCCCGTCTGCGTCGCTCAGCTCGCTCAGTTCCGTGCAATTAAATGAATTGAATGTCGCCTCGGCGAATTTCATTACATTAAAACTAAGGACATGGCTCTTTTAGAGGCCGGAGCACCTTGACTTACAGCGCTGCATCACTTTACATGTTTATAGACACGTATTTACACATATATTTATTTAATAGAAAATAGCTGTTGCACGCATGCGTTTCTTATCTTGCTCGCTGAAATTTTTCTTTTTGAAAACTTGATTTCGCGTATAACTTGGTATAGGTAAATGTCAATAATTTTGTATTCGCACAATGGCAATCTATATTAGGTTTTATTTATCCTATCCCTCGGGAAGTTTTTTCTCTAAGATAAATGTACCCTGTGTTATTTTCTGAACTCCTGACTATGTGTTTTCAAAATTTCATCATGATCGGTTTAGTCGTCGAGCAATTAAAGCGAACCAAACAAACAAATTTACATTTTTAATATTAGTTAGGTTGCACGCTTTGGCCGAACTACTGAACCGTTCTAATTTATGTTTTAATAATAAAAACCTATGATATTCAGAAGTGGCATAAGCTATTCCTTTATTATTATCGTGCAATATTAGGTCGGGAATGGGATGTAATGTCTCTCTCTCTATTTTCAGCCGAGGGTCGTCCACTGCTGGACGTAGGCCTCCCCCATTGATCGCCACAAAGATAGTTTGCTTGTGCCTGTTTGTTTTCAATTAAAATAAAATATCCAGTTAACGAGAAATCAACAAATTTCTTTTCTACCGAGTTACTTACTCTATCACGTCATGTGTTATCTTATATTTATAAATTCCTTCTAATATATCAGATTTATTGCACAATTCCAATAAAAACACAAAAAAAAGTAAACAAAGTGAATGACAAAATGTGTTGTTACAAGGTTATGATTGGCAAATCGTTAACAGAACCTGTTTCACCTAAATGGTTCTATTTATTTATTTTCAATATTCCATACATGTGTACAGTTGAACACTGTTTTCGCCCCAAAAATTGCGAGAATCATATTTTTATTTAACACACGCCAATCCAGTTCGTGAACTCTTGCTATGTGCAATGCATTCGCATACTCAAAATTTATGTAAGAAGCAAAACTGTAATAAAAAAAACAATTTAAATTAATTTGTAATTGATTTAAGTCAGTGCCGACGTGTCAAAGTTTAAAGTCGGAGTCATCGTCAATCGTCAACTGTTATTTCGCTTACGTTAATTTGGCAAAGTTGTACCTTATTATAGGTTAGGTTCTTTACGTTGTCTTCTTTACGTTGAACTTGATAGTTTTTTGTACCCCGTAAAGCCCGGCCCTGCCGGCACTTGCTGCTCTAGTTGATGCAGTAACTTTGGTTACCTTTCGGTTAATTTTGATTCAGCAAATACATGATTTTCGATAGCATGGTATATTAAACTTAATTATTATATAAGAAAATATTATTTTAAATAATGTGTACCAAAGAAAAAAAAAGCTTGTTTCTTGTGAAATAATACGTCAAATTTTCAATGATTCGTTTACTTCACAATTAGCTGCAGTTTTTAACATGCCTAATCCGATTTGGAAGTGACGAAAAATTATATCTTTTAGGAGGCAGCAAATGTAATATCTGCATATACTGTACTACAAAATAAACAAGAAAACAAAAACATATTTATTGAGCTTGAGATAATTAAATGTAATAAAAGTCCAACTAAAGAAATAACACTAATAAAACAAAACAAATAATTATATAGACTGAGAACTTCCTCGACTTCATCTCGACTAATAAAATAAATAACACATTTAGTGTTTGTAATCCCTATCTGTTTCCTCTTCTTGGCAGGGTTTTTTAATATATTTTTATGTGTTTTTATATTTTTTCTTTCTTCCTTTTGCCTAATATCTTTTGTCAAGTTAGATTTTTAAGTTGGCCAGTAACATATTTGTTTAAATATCATGAGGTTATATACACTAACATTAACAAGAGTACCGTCTGTGTACTGTGTCAGTTTGCCGGGGGACGTCAGGCGAGTGACATGCATGGCACTGATTGGTTATTGTGAAATAATGGCCGATCCATAAAATTGAAGCACACAGCAGGGGTTGTTTTTACCATGGCGTGTTGCCCTGAAAATTCTGATAATGATTTAGGTACAATTTTCACCATGTGTTTAAAAGAGTTCACCCTAACAAGCTAGCACGCTACTGTTCCGGTAAATTTTATTATTCTTTAAACGCAACTGTATGTACTCGATGTTATTAGTTGCATCTACTTTGTTAAAAAATTTCAATGTAAGATTGTAGACGTCCGATTTTTTTCACCGGACGATGGACGTTCAATAATAGGCGGCAGTGCATCCGGCATAAATTGGTCGACGGACCGGTGAGTGAGACATTATAAAATATACACCACTGCAAATCCGACAAAAAACGGTCCATCGTCCGGCGAAAAAAACGGAAAAATATTTATTATTTTTAATGTACAGTTATTACGTATTGCAATTGCTATACGTACAATATAAATTGCGTTCTCCAATTCACCAAGGGATAGATTGTTAAGTGATACGACGTAACTTTATCGTTATTCCTATAAATTATCCAAGAAGGGCGCAAGTTCAATAACAAGCGACGATTAAAAGCGGGGTGCAGGCAACATCAGAAACCGGTTGCCAGTGATGGGAGAACACACGGGCACTTATTCTGTTTTTTCTTATAAAGAAAATATTTATCTTTAATGATAATGCTGCTTTTAGCATATTAATATTCAAAGGTAAAATATAATTAGTGTACGAAGGTTAATTAGTTGGATTCCGAATAACTATGTTGTAAATACTAAATGCTGTGTTTCAATTTTTGATCAATTTCTTTGATTCGATTACTATTTTTATAATTGTTCACAATACATGTAATGTAATGTATTGAAATGTATACAAAGTTCAATAACTGTCAACGTTCAACACTTAGATCAATAATTATAATAGAGAAAAGTAAAATAAATTAGTCCTATTTTTTGTTTGGTATATATTTTGTTAGGGATTGCTTTATAGCAATTATACTTGTAATTAAAACATAAATAAATCAAATAATAAGGACCATGATTTTTTTTTTCTAAGAGAAGAGGGCAAACGAGCGGCGGGAACACCGAGGTGCTCAACGACGCCCTGCAGATGCGTTGCGGTCTTTAACAAAGAGATATGACTACCTAAGAGATATAAATGCACCATTTAATCAAATCTTACTGTTTTTTTTCAATTTATAAGTATGTAACGTATTTCTATAGTTATAGTTACAAGGAAAACATATTTTGCTGTAGGAAAAATAAAAACATATTTTGCAGTAGGAAAAATAAAAACATATTTTGCGGTAGGAAAAATAAAAACACGTGGAAGAATTTCTAGCCGCATGTTTTACGCACCTAGCAGTTGATACTTTGCAATATCTTTGTTTAAACTTGAGACAGCCTCCGAATTAGATTAGATTAATTCTGATGGACTGTAAGAAATTCTTGAGTTGACAGCCAGCTTACAACTCAAAGTAATTTTATAGAATATTTTCGCATTATAATTTAAGTCACGTTTTAATTAAAATTTTAATTTTGGAGGGTGAATATAATACTTTATAACAGTTTTAAGTAGAACTTTCGTTGTGAGATATAATCTTATGAACACGACCATTTAATATCTTAGAAATGAAAGACGACAAATAGACGCCATCTTGCGGTGGGTAGCATGACGCTGTTAGAAAATCGATTTATAAAATAGATGGCGTATCATGCGCGTACGCAAATATATCCTTTAGTCTAATGTTATGGATTACAAGGGCAGTGGTGGTTAATTAATTTTATGTTTCTGGTTTGCCACTTAATATTTTCGTTATAGAACAAAGTCTTGTTTTTAAAAAGGACATAGATATCTGCTAAGCTAGCAAGTACTATCATTATTATGATATTACAGAATATCTTTTCATTGCACTACATTAATTATTTAAATTCCATGTATGTGTAGATGAAATGTGTGGATGCAGAAGAAGGAAGAAAGATGTACCAGGATCACGCCAAATGGAAATCCATAATCTCTACCGGGTATCTCTGGGTTACGAGTTTGAGAGCATATTTATTTATTGATTTAATGTTTTAAAATATACTTTTATTTTTAAAACTAAATAGAAGAAAATGAATCTTACGACTTAAAATTTATTGAGATCTAAATCAACAGTTCAAAGAATTGTTAAGCCTTTTGCACACTAAAACGTTTCAGCTTGTTATCATAAATAAATATGTCCTTGTAATATTAGTAAGTAAATCTTATTTATTTAATTTCTATTCTATACTACACATTTTCTATACCGGCACATCTACAGTTCCTCTAATATTGTGGATGTTCATGGTCGGCGGTCAACGCATATGCGACCCGTTGCTTGTTTGCCCCCTTCGCCTATAAAAAATACTTTTTTCTGTGAATCAATTACTACGTTGCTATCATTTTCTGATATCAACCGAGCTCTGTACTGTAACTGTAATACTGGTTTTAATAATAAATATTATTAAAACCATTCATTCTTTAGTCATTTCAGTAATGTTAAGTTTATGAGCTAAAATTAGGATCCTGACAGTTATTAATTAATAAGCACACAGTGACAAGAAAGTACTGATTTTAATTTTGCACGAACTTGCTACACCTCTGCACAAAATGTGTTCGTGCCCACGCCACCTCTCAAGATGAATATCAAAAGATTAATCATGAAACTACGACAATTATCGTAGAAATAGAAACAAATACCTATAACTAGGTACATACATATAGAAATGTGTGATTCCAAAGAAGTAACAGATTATAAATAATGTTTTAACCAAAATAAAGAACAGTATGCTTCATTTTGTAAACAAAATAATAAACCGTTGTGAACAAAATGCTCGTAAATAGAACGAAAATTGTATTTATACACTTTTTTTTTAGAATCGCTTAAGAAGGACTATAAAATCTACGTTCTATTGTAGATGATAAAGCTAATTTCCAAAAATTGATAGTTTTTACAACGAATAAACATCATTTTTTCTAATTAATTTAAAATATGCAATGAAAAACAAATAGTCCGCCCGGTGATGTTGAATCGAGTTGAAAAAAGTAAAAAAGCGGGAGCTAACTTGACGGTTAAAATGCATAAAATTCCCGCAAAAAGTGGCAAGTGGGCCGTAGAAAATTCAGATTCAGTTAATGATATTGCAACCGATACTAAACTGCATACCATTTTAGTGTCAAGAGCGATTGTATTAAAGGCGTTATTTGTATAAAATGCTACAACAGATGACAAGGAATCCTGCATTCATTATCGCTTTGAATAATCTTCTTTCTGTCATATGCTTTTAATAAGCCGTCGTTCACATTAACGTGTTCTGAATTAAATATAATTCAGAATTCCGTTCCATTTTTGTGAGCGAGTGTCGTATATTTGTTTTTTTCTTGTGTTTAATTCTCGAGTTCCGGTCCGTGTAATTGGATACGAGTCGGTCGGTGCTCCGTGAAATCACTAATCCGACTAATTCTGACAGCCATATGTCACTCCGTAACGACGGTGTTAGCGGAGATGCTGAGGCCTTGTGTTAGTATTATTTTTACTTAACTTTATTGCATTGTAAGACAAAATAAACAATTTTTATAAAATAAAAATAAATATACGCTCACGCCCGTAACCCAGAGGGGTAGGCGGAGATTATGGATTTCCATTTGGCGCGATTCTGGCACACCTCTCTCGCTTCTTCTACATCCATATATTTACGCATACAAGCTCGTCGGTTACGGGTAATCCTTATATCGCCCTTCTTTAGTATGTTACTAATCTGATCGATAAAAGTTCTCCTACCAACGTTGCTACACACTTTTTTTTACTTTCCCTTCATTCATCCTTTTAATTGATAGTATTTAATTTATTTTCCTTTTATAGTAGTAGACAATAAAGCTAGGGAGCTTTATCAACAAGAATTAGGGATGAAATGCTAGCCAGTGGATAGGGAAAAGGAGAGGAATTAAGGATGTGGTCTTCGGAACCTAAACATTAGACTAGCCACAGAAGTATAAATACATAGGTATGTATTTATACTTCTCCCCTTAACCTTAACCTCAAACCTTAACCTTAACCTCAAAGAATCCTATTCTTTGAGGTTCATGGTAATACCTCAATAAAACCGGGCACGTTCCTCTGACACCTGCTACTGCTTTACCGTTGTTTTGGTCACACTATTAGGATATAAAGTCAGGTGATTTTTTTTTAACGTAGAGTAAAAAGTTGGTAAAGCTGTCCACTTAGTTCAGTTTATGCTAAGTATTGTAATCCTTTCATATTTTAAAAATGGAGAAAACATGAAACGAGTATATTAGGGGAAACCTGAAAGTAGCACCGATAGTGGAAAAGTAAAGAAGCAAAAGGTTAGCATGATATAGGCATGTCAAGACAAGGAGAGCTTTAGATATGAACGTGGAGGGATATGTAGGTAGGAGCAGGCCTTAGAAAAAATGG
>JWHW01014092.1:48154-67465 GCA_000931545.1 Papilio glaucus
ATATAACTCCTTTACAAATTGAAATCTGACCAAACTAGCACACTTTTAGCTTTGTTGGGGGTGGTTACATCATTACAAATTTCTCATAAAAATATTAAATGCGTAATTGATTTTCGTCACGTTCGGCGAGTTAACATTGATCAAAGTGTACATTATCATGTACAAATTATCGTTACGGTTACTCAATTTACTTCATGTAACTGGCGACTACTTAACCTTTGGTACAACACGACCGCCTCACTCGCTATGTACTTAAGTGAAAATCACGATCTTGTAACTTCGATGTTACCCTACGTATCGTACTAAATTATGTATATCTAATATTAACCTTCACTTAAGAAATTTGATTAAGAAGGGAACTTTTAATGTTGAAAAAAAGTAACGTAATCATCATGAGTAACGAATTACATTTATGTTGCAAAAGTTAGTTGATAGATCAGTTCAGGCCATCGCTATACATTTGAAACAAGTTTTGAAATATAATAAATTAAAATCAAACACATTTAAAGATATTGATTTATTAAGATAATATAATTACAAAATATCTATAAAATACCGTTTAGAGAAAAAAATCATTGGAAATAACAATGGCTCAAGGCTCAAGCACAGAATATATCTTAAACAAAAGTCATTAATTCTTCCATAATAATGAAACTTTTTCGTATAAATATCAAGAAACAAGACAAGAAACTTATTAATAATGTGCGTATAATAGCACTTAATTATGTAAACCGGACATTGCGTCAAATTATAATAAGCATGTCGCTTAAATCACGTTTTTATTGTCCTCTTCGTGGCTTTATATGAATAATAGAACCATTTGTTATGCGTATTTAAATAAAAATGTCTGTTGAAAGCGTTATTAGGATATAATGAAGTGAATCGAGATGCCGTCTCTAATTAAGCAAAGCGATATCTTTAAAATATTATTTAAATACCTATAAATGGATAAAGTCTGTCAATTTGTCCGTATTAAATGTATGTATATTTTCCCTGCAGGCTGTTTCAACGACTGCAAACCGGTAAAATACAATAGAGGAATTATTATAACCATTCAGTTGAAAAATAAAATATATAGATGCTACAAATCAAATAAACTGTACGTAAATTTTATTCCACTTAACTTATTTCAAGTTATACACCTACGAGAAAACGCCGCGAAAACAACAGGAAGAGCATGAAAGAGAATCTCTGGCCAATTTATTAACAATCTATTATGGGAAAATTAACGATGTGTAGATCATAAATAAATTATATGTTTGGAGAGTATTTTGGTTTAATTTTGGCTACGACGCTATGGTATTCATCCGATTGTCTTCTGGGAGCTGGGCTGGCTGGAGTGATCTAAGTCCCCAACGCGCAAGTCATGTTGTTGCAGAAAAGTAGCCCCCTACTACTACTATCATCTAGCCGATTCTATATAATATGTATTGTGCATTTATTTTTATATCTGTATTCGGTAGTATTCTTCTTTTCAGCCTACAGTCGTTCACTGCTGGACGTAGTCCTCTCCCATTGATCGCCACAAATATCGATCCCCTGCCGCCCTCATACGGTTGACTCCCGCAACTTTGATCAGATCGTCGGTCCATCTTGTAGGCCTGCCTACGTTGCGTCGACCGGTAGCGTTCTATAGTATTCCGTCAATCAAATTTACGTAAAACATTCAAAAGAGCATAAAAATATTCAGAAGTCGGTACAACAATAGATTTGTCTCCTAAAAGACAATTAGGAAAGACAAATGGCTTAGCACGAGTGGGCGCGGTCCCTTTCTGTCTGTACGTAATCCAATCAAGTCCATCAAAATGCGACGAGTTGTGAATGTGCATTCCTTGTCGGGATAGAGGTCTCGTTGGAGCACGTGGCAAACGCGTGTCCGACGCCCTGCCAAACAGACAGCAGGCAAAAACAGTTGACACATTAGTACAGTCCTACACTCACACCGATTCGTACATTTCTTCTGTGAACATAGTCGGATACTAATTTCGTAATTAATAATCATTTTACTTTTTAAACGTTTCGGTTTACATTATATTCCTCCTTGCTTATTAATATTAAACAATTTATATTTTAAAAAGTCAAACAAACAAGTGGGTTGTGCGACCTAATGTTATGTCACCTATGCAATTATCACATGTCGGATGCGCTGCCGTTGTTTCAATACGAAAGAAGAGAAGATGACAGATGAGTCCTGGGGAACACCAATATACTGTGTATAAATAACTCATTTAACATCAGTATACTATGAGGTCGCAGTACTTCTTCAGTTCAACGAGCCCGTGCAACAGCTGCAGGTGCTAATGGATTTAAAGTGGTAGAATTATTAATAGGTCACGAAACAGCGTCTTATACGGATTTAGCATTTGTACCGCACAGCTGTTTTTACTGGGCATTACGTTACGGTGTAACAAAATTCAAAAATGAAACTAAATGCGCGGCGTCTTTTAAAATAATTCCAAAAATAGCACCCCATTGCCAAGTTAATGTGTTGAAAAACGTTCGAAAAATATTTTGAGTTCTGTGAAAGGGCCACTGTGTGCTCAACCAGAGCTCTCCAATCAATGGAAGCGTGCGTGATATTGTTCAGCGTTGCGCTCGCTGTCGAAAATACAATTTCAACTTTTAAATACTGGCACCAAGTTTACGCGTTGCGAGTTTCCACCAGAGGACCGACCATTTTGATTTCGCTTCCACTTAATGGCCATTTCGTATTACAACGGCCACATAAATTATTAACTATTGAATGGATTTTAATCAGATTTCACAATGAAATATAATATATGTTTTTATGTTAAATTTATCTTTTGAACAATATGTCAATGCAATTAATGTCAGTGCTCTGAAAGTTCTTTTATATAAAGCTCTTACTAATAGAAACACAAACTTTGAGACCTTTTTAGAATAAAACAATCATGAGATATGGCGAAATTACTGTTACTCTCAAGCTATTATGTATTTACTACTAAAAACAACAATTTTTGTAGTTTCTTTTCTTTGTCTTTTACATTAAGTAATTTGGTCAAATGATGTAAAAGTTACTACGATAAAGATGTCTTTCGTGTCAGCGCACTGCAAAAATACTGAAACGGTGCAATAAAGACTAGAAGAACTAATAAATAATTAATTTTAATTAAAATATTGATTACATAAACTTATAATTGATTCGATTAAAACATTCAAAAAGATTTTCACACAAAAACCTCTGAATATATCTCACGAACTGTTGCAAATGAAAGTCGCTTTTACACAATCATAAATCAAGAGACGTTGCTCGCGCTGGAATTATCGTTTAATTAAAAGTAAAAAAATGGCCGCCGCAAATAGTTTCTCGTTACAGTATTGCACTCGATTCATATTTCAAAGTAACACCCCAATTTTGTGAGAATTGAAACGACATTCCAAATAGATTTATATCAAGTCGATGGCTAGACAGATGACTGAACAGTTGACTAACTTTTTTAACATAGTCGTGATAGATTTTTGCAAGAACCAGAGTTACTATCTGATGGTCGGGAGTACCACAGTTAGTAGCAATTGATTTATTTGTACGTGGAAATATTTATCGTAAGTAAGATATGTATCCGGCATATATTTTGATTATAACTCTGTCATGTCATTCCCTAAAATTGTAATTAAATTTATTAACCTTAAACACAAAAATAAAAATTTCAAAATGCTATAGGGTAAATGGAAAAAGTCGATACTGGGGGCAGCATCGACTTTTTCCATCCTTTTTCATTCCTTTGTTTTTTAACCCCCTTCCTATCTACTATACATTTAGTTTTATTTATTTTTACAGATAATGTTAAAATTCGTATCGATTAAGAGATTAAATGGCTGTCCACCCCAAGAGGCGTGTGTTATATATTCAATACAATCAATACCATTTGTACGATTATTTTTCTACAACATAATCTTCTCAGCTCATTGACTGCTATTCAAGAGCGTGAAATCCGTTTGTATCCCGTCATTATATCGGGACGTGTGCGGACATAACTGAACGCGAAATCGCTCCCACCCACCCTCACATGTCTCTATTTTTAAGTTCTCTGGTCTCCGAAATAATACGGAGTTTTATGTTCGCTCGTAATCACATCCTTTCGTTTTAAATGTCTCAATTAGGTCCGGTGGGGTATGGACACGCTTGAGTTTAACAACTTTAGAATCTCAAAATGAATTTGATGATTGTGAACAAATGTCGATGCGATGACTGAATTATCGCCTTTTGTTGTGTTAATAATAAAATACATAATAAATTTTAGATGTGGCGAAATATTTTAAACCTGCGAACCACCGTCTAGCGAACACTAATCGGTGAATATGTGAAAACCTAATAAGAATGATAAATAAAAAAATCATTTTTTGGCCTCAAAATACATAATGTAAAAGAATTTGAATAGCTCTGAAGGAACAACAGGAATATTGTTATCGTAAAAAGTCAAATCAATATTTCAAAAAGTTAAGAATGAAAATGTTTAAATGCAAAATTAGAGCTTTATAGCGTACTCCTTTAACTCACTTTCGCTTTTATCTGAACTTGGGTAGACAGAGATTGCAACGCTTCAATTTTAATGAATTTTTCAAGAGGGACATCTATTATGTAAAAATAAAAACCTTTGTTAAGTGTACATAAATTACTTAATTTAACCGAAGCGATTTGTTAAGCCGGTCGCGGTCATAGATTAAATTACCTATTTTTTTGATCCACCAAGATACATCTTAAATATTTGATTACATCGCCCCCGCATGCAATGTATACGACGCCTACGAGGACATTGTGTTGCCCAATGATGAGAGGTTCCCATACAAAAACTCAATTTAGGATGACAGAGTGATTTCCATTCTCAAATTTTGTTATTATTAGCCTATAGTGTGTTGATCGAATCGATTTTAACCATGAGGGTAAAAAACTCGTATTGTTATCTGTCGCGTAAATGAAGCACATCTGTATATGATATGTTATATATATGTTAGAGCTTTGTTACTTAACTTAAAAGCCTTGTTATCTAGACATCCCTTTCTTTACTTAGTACGAACATTACCCCATAGACTGTCGGTTAGAGTACATATAATGTAACTGGGGGTCCTAGTTTCAGTTTCTAGCATTTATTTATTTAACTTACATGTGGTTCGTAAACACTGATATCACTTGAGAGTATGGTTATGTAGGTAGTAAATATGATGGATTTATTTAGATTTAATAAGCTCAGTGCGAATCTTGTAATTCCCTGCGTAGCCCTTTGAGATTATAATATTAATTTAAATGAGTCTTAATTTGTCTTACAGAAAATAATATTAAAGCGAAAACATTGCACAATGACTCTTTTTATCCTTATAGAGTTACACAATTTCATAAGAATAAATAAATTGTTTTCATGGTAAATTTCAACATAAAAATATTACGACAACGTGTACTAAAAATATTTTAAAAATAAAAACTTTATACATTGAGCTTTATACAAAAATCAACGTAAGCTCGGCACTAAATCGTCCCACATTCCCGTTATAATACCCCCGTTGGAAACAAAGCGAAGAAAAATCCCCCCACCCCTGTGCAGTTTCCGCGCGAAGTAACCCTGTAGTGCAGGGGAGACTGGTAAGTTTTAACACGAGACGACCTACAACTCTAGTGCTCCGGCGACTCATTAGGGACCCCGCTCCACGTGTAAGGGGCCTGAGGGGTCTCAGCCCCAAGCAAAAGAACTCCTTCAGTGCTCGAGAGCCATTCGTGACTCCGTCTACAAGTAAGGCCACCCGCATGACATAGTTAAAATTAAATTCTTACAGAAGTTTTTTGTACTGCCGATTTTCGAGTTACGGTTTCTTGATCTTATGTATACTGTAACCGTACAAATAAATAGATTTTTGTATCTGTAATAGCAGCTTCTGTCCTTGTAGCAGTTCGGTCGTGAGTTCTACGCTTCAAGAAACGCAGTAATTTAAAAACGTTAACGGCTTAAGTTGACATACATATATTATGATTTATAGTCCCCATTAATCCTAAATTATCTTAATTTTATTTGTCTACGAAATACATTTGTTTTCTCACTTTTTCTATGCACCAACTAGTGTCATAATATAAAAAAAAACTCCACATTTGTAGTTTATCGTTGATAATATTTTTTTGAATCAACTCAAAAATTCTGGTAGTTTCTGATATTTAAATCTTATGAGACGTTATAGTAGTTTTGAGATAAAGTTTATTCCAAAAATATTCTCTATGATTATTAATGTACAGACTCTTTTTTTGTACAGACATTTTTTTTGTTAAATTGAAACAACTTTAAACGTATTGTACCTCTTAATAACATTTCTTTATTTTTTATAGTGAATAAAGTGACGTTGGACCAGAATCCCTAACGTTATGTTAATTGAATTAAAAATAAATGGAAAGATGAACTTATTTAGCATTCACTTATCTCTTTAACGCCATAAAATTGATGTAAAAACTTGGTCTAAGCCTTTGCCGTATGCATAGTCCGATCCAGGTGTTCTGTCGATTTCAACAAGGGCAAAGGGAATCTTAAGTTATATATTTTAAAAATATTTTTTTTTTATTACGCCTCTCATTCTTTGTCTGCTATAAAATCGCATTTAATCCCAGTCTGAAATGTAATGTGAGAGAGTGTTTGAGAGTGTGTGTAAATTTATATATATTTTAAGTCACTTTATTAAGCTCACAGTTCCACCGTCGCTAAGTAAAACATTGTCGTGTAGATTGCAACATAAAAGTTAATTAGGTTTTAACTGAGTTTCGTTTAAAATACCCTGTAATGTTAAGTGGAAAATACTGCATTTTTAATTAATATAACTACTGAACCTTGTTCTAATTTAATAATATAACAAGGTTATTGAATATAAAATATATTAGCTATACACGATAATAAAAGAAAAACCTGTTTGGTGCGGTCATAAGAACTGGCACAAATTGTAAAAAAAAATTTAAAAATAAATTTAAATTCTTCGTATTTATCCGTAGAGATTGTATAAAGAAAGTAGCATCACCATTACCATCAGCCCACAGACGTCTATGGACCTCAGTCCTCTGTCCCTTAGACTTATGAGCCTCAATGCCTCAGAACTCAGTCCCTCATCCAGTTGGCTCCCGCTTCGTAGTCAGATCTTCAGGCTATCTTATAGAAGATCTATTTACGCAGTGTTGTCTAGTCTGAGCCCGCCATTTATGAACTTATATATGTAATCTTTTTTTTTAAAAAATAAATTTACAGTGGTTAAATTTCACGCTGAGGGTCAGAATTAAAACTGGATTGAACCTTCCCTGAGCGTTACTATTAGGTACCTCTAGTTTGAGCGGTCATTTAAGATTATATCGCCTTAAAGCTACTATTTTTTTCACAAATCTTACATAAAGTTATTAAAACCGTAGGAGAGTATTGATTTGTTTGATGTTTATTCAGGCCGCTACCGTTAACAGGATCGATTAGATGTATTACTACAGCAAACAAAATTCTCACCTACCGATCTCCCCTATCCATCGGACCCTCGGTATAGGTCGTTAATACCTAAACCTCAGACAAATCTGCACTCGGATCGACCGGCCGCCCGACGCATCGCTCGTAATGATGAAGGATCACGATGTTGATTGATAAGCGTACCCTTGGATACATGTAGACCTAATTAAATGCAGATAGGGCATTATAACTTCCTTTTGTGAAGTGAAATAGACTTGAAATAGATTCGTTAGTTAGAAAACAATCAGGACTATTTTACACTACGTAATTTCATTACATGAACAGAAGGAATATATAATTTACACATAATAATAATAGATACATTTTTTATATTTATTATACGTTTTGTACACACATAAAATAGTACTTGGCTATATTACCACATGTTCAGTGCGACGTGGTGGGATGACGCAATAGTTTAGCACCAGCATAGTCAATCATCTCCTAAGGTACTCACGTCTCAAAATCTGGTACGAGCGATATGACTACCATTCTAGAACCTTTTGGTCCCAAAATTTGTAATTCATGTCTTAAACATTTTTAGATCTATGCATTGCATCTACTCATTACTTAAAAGGCTTACAATTTTATCCTGCACGCCGATGGCTTGGCTGTCAGTCGCGTGTTTTTACTAAATCTTATTGATCATTGAGTTGCTTCAGTGATTGATGTGCAATTCAGATTCTAATATGTTAATTGAAAGCGACGTAGTGATTGTAAGTAACAGAGATTGGTCAACGCTTCCTCTTAATGTAGTAGTTGCGACGAAAACTCGGAAGTTTCGTATTAATAATTAATAAGGTATTTATAAACAGTTTCTGGTCACTATGGTGGACATTATTAAATATTAGGAAATTTAATATATATACAATAACATTAGTTTTATCTATTATTTCTAAGCTCAAGCGTTTAGTACTTTGAACTATTAAATTTCAAATATATGTGTGTACGTTACGTTACTTAGTATTAAAATATTTTGTTTATCTCAATATAAACACGAAAAACGCAAACCTATCAAGGGCCGTTTGCTAGTATTGAGGAACAAATTTTTTGTTCATTAGAGTTTGCTAACTAGAATACGAGGGATCGCAACTTTGATGTCTAACCACTAAACTTTTAATGTTGTTATTATGTTTTTAGATATAAAAATAAATAATTAAAATCGGTGATAGGGCTGTTAGCTTAATCTTTTTATCATCAAAAGATTGCACGCGATGTGCCTGATTGATATTTAATAGCTTACCGTTTATTGGCATCGGATCTCGAACACCTCCATGCCTTCGAGATAATTTGCTCTAATAAAAAATTAAAAGCTATTCCGTAAATATTATAATGGCAACTCCGAGATAATTACATAATGACGACCCGAATTGTAATTCCATATCATTTATTCATGACTCGAAGTGAACACGATCGAAGTTTTGCACCAGCCCCTAAAATTATTTATGCCATTATGTCATCAAGAGTTTTATAAAACTAAATTCTTTATCATATGAATTAAGTACCTTTTTATAATGGCCTAACGTCATGGTTGCTTACATCGACTCGATTAACTATAATAAGCGTTTAACCATCTTTAAACTACCGGCTTATTTCATTATATTTAAATTTAATGCATATGCACAAAATAAGTTTGGGCTCTTTGGAATTTAATTTTAAAACCCATTACGTTATTACAAGGAAATATTAAAAGATAATGCACTTTTAAAATTGAACTAAGGTTCTGTATACAAATAACTATGTGTTCTTAAAGTCACATCAAAAACTTCTCTTCAATGAACAGATGATGGTGTGACTAGGATCGAGAAAGGAAAAATATGAATAACAAAATGTAGGACAAGATCAGCTAAGAGGACTTTTCAGATTTTTCAGATTTATGAAAAACTATAAAATTGAAAAATTTACTTAGAACTAATCACACTGTGTATAGAAAGGCAAAAGATAGAGAGATGTTCCAGGATACTGTCTTTTTATAGCAGAAGGTGGCAAGCGAGCAAACAGTTCACCTGATGTTAAGCGACCGCTACACATAGGCATCTGCAATACGCTTATAAGTTACTGATAAGTTGCCTACCTTTAATGGACAGACACAAAAAAAAACTTTTCCTGTCCATCCCTTCCCCTGTTAAATCATCTTCTTCGTCATAAAGGATGAGAAGGGAAAGATGACCAGAATAAGGCATCCGGTACCTCACATATCAGACGAAAAGCACAATACTGCTACTTCACGCCTGTCTTCTGTGAGATCGTGGTATTTCACCAGTCGAGCAATCCCATTCAAGCAACAGATGATGCGGGCTGCACTGCGTGCCTACATTTTATTGTGTCGATATTTTTTTCTACGAACAAATAAGATATAAAAATGTATTGTCTTACATTTTAATCGTGTATCACGTACTATCTGATTTTAGACTTTCTTAAAAAATTAGATAGGCACAATTTATAAAATGAACATTGTGGGAACGATCCACACTACCATCGTCAGACCTGATCGTTGGGCCGGAAAATTAAATGCTAATACAAATAATTATATTCTGTTTTGTGAGTCCGTAACAACATTATAATGAGGGAGGTCTGGAAATAAAAGCGCTCGTAGCTATGACTAATTGAGGTGCGTTAGCCGACATCTAAATAGACCTCTGCTTTATTATAGTCGTATAGAGGATTAGAGAAGATATTTATTTAAGTAGAGCTTTGACCTATTTTGTGGTCTTTGGTGAGGAATAATAATATGTTAGCTTTAATTGCTGGACATAACGAAGGCAACGAACTTATCCCGAGCGTCGGATTTAAGCTTAGAGTTGTTGCTGCGATTTGCGCACATATTTACAAATCAAATACTAGCTATATTATTATTTAAAGCGAATATGAAATATTTACGAACAAAAGAGGCAGGCGAGACAGCAGAGGTTAATTTTACACGATTTTCAGAATAATTAATTGCTAAAAGAAGAACCACAGTAGACGAGGTCATTTAAAAACAATTACTTTGAAACACTAAGCACCCAAAAGCGCCAAAACTACAACAAACCAGACGCCCTCTTTTATCATTTTTAAATCAACCTCCAGTGCCACGGCATGCTGCATTAAATCCCTGTGAGGCAAATATAAAACAAACGCCAGCCCCTCTGACGAATGCAATAGCAATTTACAACGCAGCTCATCAAGCCTTTTTACTTTATGTACCTACCTCCTCGTATGTTGTATTCATTCTTCCCTGTACTTTAATATCGAGGGCGTCATGTATTCTAGATTTGAGGGCTGTTATCGCACCACTTATATTCTAGGCTTAATAATTTGCCCAGCCATCTACATCTCAAATACCTACATTAAATATTAAATGTATTTTTCTCCCCTGTGTATCAATTTTTATGTAGCTTTAAATGATTCATGCCTTTTTCTGTTTACTCATTTGCCGTTTTAAAAGCTAGCCTGAAGCAGTACAAGCAAAAACAAAATTAACTTGAAATATTTAATGGCGATTCTGACTCATAGGTTACTTAATAATGTTAATGTCAGTTATTAAAAACGTGTTTGTCTTCTCGGGAAGTTAATACGCATATTTTGTTTTAAATCGTTAGTCACAATGAAATCATTTTCTATCAATAAATTTGACATTTTCAAACCTTAACCTGGTTTAAAAAGTCAGGTCAGTCTGCTTCGTACTCTTCGTTTAATTAAGATTACTCCGAAGACACTTCACGGGTTACCGAAGAGAATAGGTGTTTAATTTGAACTTTAATGGCAAATATCTTACATATGGTGCTGGTTAAAATTATTATACACGAAGTAATATAAATCACATATTTATCTTCGAGCAACCATTACGGTTATGTGGTCTTGGTAGGATTATTATTTATAAAAAAATAATTTATGCAAATGCATAAATTTATAGCATTTTATAGCGGCCCAATCTAAATATCATATATCGTGGAGTGTCGAGACTCGTTCAACATTGCGAAGCTTAAGTGCCAACCTCCGATTATCTGGATTATATGACCACACTAAATCATCCTATACTTAGCCCCTTTTTACATCTCAGGCCCAGTGTGTGAACTATGAACTATAAAATTGAAGGATTGCCCTTTATCACACAAAAGGGTTTCATATCTCATTTCGTTCAATAAAGGATCCCGTGTCGTAAAAATTGCAAATAAGTCAGATTTATTACGGGGTGGATAGTCGGGTCGTAATGAGATGGACGAGTAGTGGGAACAAGTTATGATTGCAATTCATTCTCTATATGAAAGAGTCGTATTATGCCTGCGCCCGTGGCAGTCCGCGGCCCGTGGATCGTAAACTATGGAATTTCAAATTGAGCTTATGAATTCCGGGTCACTTTTTCATGTAAATGTATTCTAGAATGGGGAAAATGAATTTATAAGATTAGCCTAACTTTTTGATTAAAAATAAATGTACATCAAACTCTTTTTTTTTTAAAGCAACCTATCGAGTATTTTAGTCTAATAGGGGTGGACAAAGGGAAGGTATTATTTTAAACACCATTCTATCACTTGTACCGATGTTTTTCATGAGTGAAGTTAGACATAATATAATGCTTGTGTTTGTTTAAAGGTATGGTTAGTTAGTAAAAGGTATAGTAGTTATTCCTAGTTGTTTCACAAGCGGTCATAGCTCTAGGTCTAAACAATTCTTTAATTTAAATAAAAACACACATTCGTGTAACCTTTTTATTGTTATGGTTGCACGTTTAAATATAGTGTTATCTAATTTGATTTTCTAGTTAAATAAAGTTCTCTACCAAATTGTATTCAAGTGCATCTAAAAATAAAATTAAGCCAATAAAACGAACGTTTTGTCTCGGGACAGACTGCTGAACATCTAAGTTGTGAAGCTTGCGGCTTACCAGACGATTGGCTGTGAAGTCTAGACAAAAGAGGGTAAGGATGTTCGCTGCATTTGTTCCTTCAACTACGAGTATAAGCTTTTATAACTGAAGCTTGCAAACGTAAAGTTTTAAGTATTTGTGTCCTAATAAATTTCGTTATTTACAATTACAATCGTAAAAGATAGTTTAGAGCGCCATCTCTTAGCCGACGCTTACATTAGATGATAATTCGATTGACAACAATGCAAAATCTTAATAGTATTTCTGTAAGATACTGCTAGATGGCGTTATTCGAATTCTAAATATCGACTAAAAAAACTAGATCTTATGATAACAGAGCGAAGCGCGGTCCACAGCTAGGGAACATAGAGAATACACGCTCATGCCCGTAACCCAGAGGGGTAGGCAGAGATTATGGATTGTGCGCGATCCTGGCACACCTCTCTCGCTTCTTCTACATCCATACATCTACGCATATATGTAGTATTTATTAATAAATCTATTTCTATTGCCAAGCTGTGTTATGTAGAAAAGATACTGAACTCTATAATTTAAAGGGTGCTACAAAATAATTCAAGTATAAAAAAGTAATACTTGAATTGTCGTAGCACCTTTGTTTATAATATTGTATTGCCCTGTATCTGCGGGTACCAGGGCAAACACGTTGCTATTTGGATATATGTCTTATAAAATGTCATATAGTACTATATTATCAGGAGTAGACTGAAACTTATTAAATTTGACAATATAAATAAATTACACCGGACAAATGTAACAGTATTCCTCAGCAATGAAAGCTGTCAGGTAAGCAAATTGCAATTACTTCAAACAATCAAAGCACTCGACTAATATAGTACTGACGAGACAACGTAAGTTGTAGGCACGTTTGCAAGTCACTTGAATCAAAACGAAGTGGAGACTGAAACAAATTATACTTTATATTTGCAACTTTTATCGCCTATTAACGCTTAAAGGGTAGACAGAGAGAGCAACCGCTCTCCGCTTTTCACCAAGATTACTAAGGTACCGAATGTCACAGGGAGTAACACTATCGTTGCATATATTTTGATATCAGTTTGCTTTATCTGGCGTCGTGGAATGAATTTTAAAATAACACTATAATCATGTAAAATGAAGCCTATATTACATCTGCTTAATGTAGCTTTCTAATCGCGAAACGGTTATTAAGAACAGAACGATTCAGTCGGTAAGCAGTCCAGGAATTTGTCTGTATAATGATATGTTATAGTTAAACTGACAAATTCCTGGATTAATAATTTTATATTATTTCAAGACTGTGCAGTCTTTTGATGTGTAAATGTGTGCACTGTGCAATAAGATGTGAAGTTAATTATGTTGGTTGTTTGAATTCAACATATGTGAGAGTACATCCTTATATCATTGTACAACATTGTTTTGTAAAACGATACTAAAAGCGCTATGAATGCAGTTTACAAGTTATATGCAATCACTACTCATAACATATGTCTTTTTCAAAGACATACGTACTGTTATACAAGTATCACTTCTCTGAAACTTTGGCAGGATAGCCCTTCAAATCCTTAGCCTAGATGCGTCTTTGCGATATTTTTTACTCACACGCTCGTTCTACCATGCACAACTTTCCCTCAGGAATTAATCTATAATTAGTTATAATTTAAATTCATTAGTAGGTTTGACTTTGACGTTAATTGTTGTGTGCGCATTTTTGTGCAAAATTGTCGAGTAGGGGAACGGACAATGGCATTATGTTTTCAAATTACGCAGCCGAGTTAAATACTGTTGCGTGTAGTAAGATTACCACCTGCTTTGTTCGAATTTATTGCGATTCGTTACACCGCAATAACGAGGTCCTTGTGAAACTTACGTAGCTTGCTATTACTCAATCATGAATTCCGAAGTACTCTTTAGTATGTGACCATATTATTACAAGCTGTCAACAAAAGGAAAACCCCACTACCTTCTTTATCAATCAGCGATGTATGAAGGAGCTTGGAATCACAATTGTATGTCATTGTAACACTATTGTGTAAGTGTAGGGCTAAAAAACAACCTTGTTGTCACTGTTTAAAGTTCAAAATAGATTGTAATTACATCGATCTAAGAAAGAAGTAATTTTCGCGATGCATTGTGCTAATTTGATGATAATTTAAACGGTAGGAAGAAATAATAGTAACGACAGCAGTTATCGACGTAACGATTAACTATCGTCTTCTTATACTGTTATTAATTTCTCTAATTGGACCCTTAGTGAATATTTTTTGCTGACGGTACAAACTGCTTAGACTTTACAAGAAGTATTTTTTTTTTAAATAATTTATGACATCTATGTGTCGTTCTTCCATCGAAAGTTTTCATGGAGCTTTAAGTTGGAGCATATTGGAGGTTAATCGCCTTTCATGTCATTCTAGAATTAATTAATTGAATTAAAATGATGTAAGTCATTACGACCGTTCATGTGCATTTGAAAATGTCTCAAATTCGTCCAAACAAATCAATTTATTGAAATAAAGTTCAAGTTACCGAAGTGCTTTAGAATAGTCCTGTCATTGCAATAAACTTGTTAATTCAGTTTAACTGAACGATATTCGTTCAGTTAATGATTTGATTATGTAAAGTCATTCAGTCTTTAACCATGTTCTTCTCAATTTTAATTGATAATAAAAACCATATTTGATCCCGGAAGTAAAGCATATTAAAGCAAATTAAATTATTTCATTAACAAACTGGATAATATGACTGTATGTAATTTCAAATATTATTCGTTTTTTTTTTATCACAACAGCTTTTATTCGAATAGTTATGTAAATTTTGATATATTCGAATAAAAATTAAAATTCATAAGAGATAAGAGACAGTTGACCTATTTAGTAACCATTTAGTTACGGCGTATATTAAGTCACCAATTAAAAACTACTTTGGACCAGCCTCGCCTTAATGGCTTAATTAAACAGTCATCAATTCTTAACCCACATTTAGTTAATTGTTTAATTCGTTGTAATTAAAACATCGGATACAACATTTAAATTATAGAAGAAAGAACTTTCATATCAAATAATCAGAATTGTCTAGGTTTTAGTAGTCGAATAAATTACTAATAAATAATTAGATACATTTTAATAAAAAGCAATTAAATGAATGAATTTTTAGGTATATCATCAATATTTTACTACAGGCAGGTGACCGGCCTTAAACGACCACGATCAAGCTCGAGGCTCATCTGATATGAAGTGACCACTTCCCATAGGCATCTGCAACAAGCTAATAAGTTGCAGGCGCGTTGCTTTAATCGACAGTGGGAACGGAAAAAGTGATATTCCTATATATCTCCTTCCCCGTCAAATTCTCCTACCCTTTCCATCCTTTCCGTATTACAAATGGATGGAAAGGGGAAAGGACTAAACTTAGGCCTCGGGCATCTCACTTCTCAGACGAAACGAAGAATACTTCTATTTTCCGCCTGTCTTTTGTAAGTATTTAACCGGTTGAGCTGAAACATTCGTGCAACGTTAAAGACGTTGTTTGATGTTTGCATATTTTTTTTAATATTGCCGATCTTACTGTGCTTGGGAAATGTTACCAGGCTAACAGCGACCGCGTAAGTCATACATACCTTTCAAGAGTTTGTTCTAATATTCAAGTATACAGAAACTAAGTTTGTATATTCTATACTTATTCGAATACTTTTATATTACAATGTATATCTGATTTCGTTACAGTATTTCGAACTAAGCAAGTGCTGTGGACAGCCACCAATTAGGAAGTACATTAAAACTCTGACCTAAATCCTATTCGCGTTGCCGTAGCTAACAGACATGTTAAAACAAAGTAATTGCAAAAACCGAGAAAGTTTAATCATTCAGAAAGTTTGCTTTTTAATGCCTTTTTATTTCTCAATTTAATATATTACACGAGTATATAATATGATAACTAGCAACTCAACCCAGCTTCGCTCGGGTAGATAGATAGACAAATAAAATATATAGTCTAGATTACTCGTTCATAGAAGGCAAGAAAGAATTTTAACATCGATTTATTTGTTTTCGAGTTTATTCGGAACAAAAAACAATCACATTTTCTCTTTATAATCTGCTACCAGAGCAGTGGTAGAAGAAGCAGTAGGAGCACCTGTTGCAAGAATAGTCCGGTTCGATCATGGAAGTAATAGAACTACAGTATGAGACTGAAGTAGAATTAATTATAATTGCCAATACTTATGGGTACTCAATATGAGGTGCCCTACTTGCTAGTTTGTCATTGTTGTCTATAAAAAGAGATTGACACGAACAACAAATATAAACATTTCTAGTTCGCAGGTGTGCATATTTTTAATTTGTCACAGTTAACTTGGCCGAAACGAAATACCAGTACGGCGTTTCAGTCTGCACCTTTGCGCTTGTTCCGTCGTCGCTCATTCCGCGTCAACGCCTGCACTAATTAGTCGACACCCGACGTCACACGTCTCCAACTCCCATAGGAAACTTGAAGCAAAGAGCAAGTAAGCCAGCTGTAAAATTGGTTATGCGTTGTTTTTAATTTGCTGTTAACGAGAAAAGAAAATAATGATACCCGGTCACAACCACCAAAACACACTGTAGTTATTAGCTCCGAATTACTTATCTGATCTGCCTTTTCGGTATACGAGAAGTTTATGACAGACGGGATTCTTACCACGATTATGCTTTTTGAGCTCCTTAGAGAGCTTGAGTGCTTGAGATTAGAAAAAATGTAGACCGAATCGGCTATCTATAATATTTTTTCGCACTACCGCATAACTCCAGTCAGCCCTTGACCATGGCGCATGCAACTTTGCCGAAAAAGGATAATCGTGGTAGAATTCCGTCTCTTACAAACCTTATATTATTAAAAACCTCGAAAGTATAAAGTTATGTATACGAGAAGTTATCGATTTGTGTAGAGATTTTCCTCCACTCGTTATCGTAGATACAAAAGAGTAATGAACGATCGAAAGCTCCTAGTCCCCTACCGAACTGTACCGACAAAAGCTCGTACAGTAATGTCGCAATCGCAAACTTCGCCCTTTTGTCGGCAGCAGTTCGGTTCGGAACGCGTCGCCGAATGTACTAATTAGTGTCCCTGCCCCCGACTTATTTGCTGAGTGCAATAGAAAGTTTGTCGGGCGGTCTCGGCGATCACAAGGGGACAGTTTAATTGTTCCCTCACCTCGCCCGTGTCTGGAGGTTTTAGTTTTTCTCTCCTACCAATTATAGTTTTATAATGGCTTCTTGATATACTTTTGAATGGAAACGACATCTTTCTGATATTACTTCGTAGCTAGTTATTACATTATTGTATAATAGACATTCTATTTAAGTGACCCTTAAATGATAACCATTCCTAGTTATTTTAGTCAGCCTCAACTTATAAGATAAAAAGAAAATTTATTATTTGTCCATTTCGGGTAAATTGAACTAAACCAATTTAAAAAGAAAACATTTTTTTATGGAAACAGTTGCAAACGAACAACCGGTTTACCTGATGTTAAGTGACCGCAACCAATAGACATCCGCAATACGCTAATGTGTGCAGATGCGTTGCCTACCTTTAATACACATATGATGGGATAGACAGGAAAAAGGATTTTTCTGTTCCTACCCTTATTAGGAAAGGATGGGTAGGGGTAGAGGGCTTAAATTGGGTCTTCGGTACCTCATTCAACAAACGAAACGCAGAAACTTCTTCACGCCCCTTGTGAGATCGTGGTATTTTAACGGTCGAGCCGGCCCATTCGTGCAACGTATGTCTTTGTTGCGGGCTCTACCGCTGTATGCACTGTCTAGGTTTCCTAGGCAATATTTTATTTGTCTACCCGCTTAAAGCTGTGGGGTGTTGGTATTACCTCATATGTGTAAAATCGAACACTAAAATATCTCGAGGCAGTTTAACGAATTTATTATAGCCCCGAAACATCTTTAAGAAATAACGCATAAGTTAAGCACGGAAAATGTTTGTGACTTGTCATATCCAGCGTACGCAATATACTTGTGCTCGTTATTTCGCCTTCAGTGACGATGACGTCGTCCGACTGTTACTGGAGACCGCATTGAAGTGTCAGACAGACAATGAAAGTAAAATAATATTGAAATCAAATCAAATATAAGTTTATTTGCATCACACTGTTACAGTAATTTTATAGTGCTTAACATAACTATAGAAATTAATATTTAGTTTTTAAAGTAAAATGCGGCTAGTGCTTAAAAAAGAAAATCCTGTACCATAAGCACCGGCAACCTATAATTACTATAAAAATTTTACAAACTTAATATCATCCTACTACTCAATTTAAATTGTTGATATTTAGACGTATGGTGTATGTCTGATGTATCGTAAATATGTTTTGTGTCACTATTAACTATCTCACTTTTACTATTAACTAACTGTGATCCCCGGTTTTACCCGCCCTGCAATTTTACTTAAACGAAATGATAATACTTACTTAATACTACCGTAACCTCATCATCATCTACCTGCCCTTTTCTAGCGTATGTGGGGTCGACACAGTATGGCCGTAGAACTGTTAAATTGATATAACTTTTTTTATATAAAAGGCGTTTGAGATAAAACAAAGACTAAATATTAAGTGAAGTTTACCACAATAGGTTAGTGAAAACCTCAACCAAATCGGTTAAGCCGTTTCTGAGATTAGCGGTAACAAACTCACAAACAAACAGACAAAAATTCAAATAATCATTGATTTGGGTTTTATTGTGTTTATGAAGGCCCCCAATAACAGTTTTTCTCAAATATCTTCCAGGTGCAGACAGCGATCAGTTACATTTTTATTATATGTATAGATAATATTTTTTAAATAATTATCATGGTAACAACAATACTACTGACACTGATTAACAGCATTATTGTTTGTTTGTTATGTTTATTTAGTATTTCAACGTCTTGATTTTAATGATAAATACTACATTATTCATTAGAATTTATACTTTTAAATATATCAAATGTTTAAAAGTTAAA
>JWHW01014092.1:68236-79677 GCA_000931545.1 Papilio glaucus
GACAGCGATCAGTTACATTTTTTATACATTAATAATTATCATGATAACAACAATACTACTGACACTGATTAACAGCTTTATTGTTTGTTTGTTATGTTTATTTAGTATGTAAACGTCTTGATTTTAATGATAAATACTACATTATTCATTAGAGTTTAAGCTTTTAAATAAATCAAATGTTTAAAAAATAAATTTTGAACCCTAATTTTACAGTTAGTATGCATTAAATCAAATTAAAAACGCTGAAATTAGTGTCGTCAATAAATTGAAAAATAAGTAAAAAATAAATATTTAAAATAAAAAAACTAAAATAAATATATAATAAATTAAATATAAAAAATAAATAAATTAAAAAAAATATATAAAACCTTCAATTTCTCCGTTTTAATCGTAATGAAGGAATTCAAATTGGCGCAATTAATTAAAAATGTTAATGCTAAATAATGGAGCTGCAAAACAATCATTAGCAATATTGAATAATAATGGGGTACATTAAGCCTATTCAAAAACACGTGCGCTTTTAATACGATGATTTGATATCAGCTACATCATTATCGAGGGGTAAGCAACAACGGTGAATTGCGAATCACTCTCATAATGTCACCAAGGCGTGTATAATACGAGCACATGTTTTCTTCCCATCATGGAATAATAATCATCGTCCATAGATTTGCTATTACCACAGAGTAATTTATTCTGGAATAAACTCTGCCATAAAATATCAGTATACTCACTTTTGTGCTTCCCTTTTTCCTACGTCGTATAAATAGGGTTTCAATAGCTAGATTAGGGTAAAGGGGTCAGTAGTGAGCCCGATAAAGGTGGCTGCAACAAATTGTTCCCCGTCGCCTTTGTTAACCGACCCTGTATTTAATTGTGCTTTTGTCCGTCGGACGTGTATTGCTCTGCGATTGGACATAATAGGGGAAAGCAATGTATGTCTATATATAGATCTCTCCTTAAATATTTTAATCAAGATACAAGGGACAACTCTAGTTTACTTGTAGATGAACAAAGGTGAATCATATTGTTATGCATATAAGTGGTAATTTACATTGTTAAATAATTTACTAAATTAAAAAATGACGATTCGCCGAATGAAAAATCTGTCTTTTACCAGATTACAAAGATTGGTTGTAGTCAGAGTGTTAATGGCTAATTGTAACAGTGTAGGGAAGTTTGTATCGGGTATTATAAAAAAATTAAAATGCGTAAATATTCCCTAAGCCTATTGCGAACTTCTTAATACTTCTGCTCTTAGATCTTCTTTGTAAATAATGAAAATATAAGGATCATCATCATCTCCCTGCCCTTTTCCCAATCATGTGGGGTCGGGCACAGTATGATCGCCTTTCGAATTATTTTCTCGTTGGACGTATCGTCCAGTCTTTGTCAATACATTAGCAATTTGATAATGCACACACGCAAACTGCCTTTAGAAGCCTCTTGGTCACTGGTTTTATTCATATTTTTTCTTAGACATTTGTATAACATTTAAAAAAAAACTATCATTATTAAAATACATTTTACGAAATAAACAAATTATAAATAATTTGAGGCACATCTGTTATTACAAACTGTCAACTGTCAGTCGTAGGACTATCGACTATGAAAATACGGATATATTAGCTAATTTAATTTTTAACTAACTCGAAGAACGAAGAATTAGTATAATACTAATTCTTCGTCATATTGTATGTTATAATAATAATGTAATATATACTATATACATACATAAAAGGCGATGTATGTTTTGTACATATGTATATGTTCCCTGTAGACTCCAAAATGACTGAACCTATTTCGCTTAAAACTCTCAGGAAATGTTCAGATTGGCCTAGCGGGTGATCCTGTGTTAAGTTTCTGAGTGTCCGTTAAGCCGGGGCGAATACAATTTTAAAATTAATATGTATATTTAGCAGTGCTGCTTATCACGATCCATTCAGTTGGGGATCGTTAATCCGTAACGTGAAAATCACATGTTAAATATGTCGCCCAGTTTTATCTGTCACTTGCCTATAGACAATCGCATTAGCACACGCTTCAAAAAGCATCGCTCCACCGCGAATGGCCATCCTAAGTAAACAATAACACGAAGGGGACAGGGCTTTCGGCCGATCTCCGGCGGTTCAGCTGCCAGATTAGGCCACTGATTCAACAAATTTATACGTTCGCTTAAACAAAAATAAAACTACTTTATATCAGTGTGTTTGAAGATAAATTTTGTATCAACTTTTCTGAACTGTTGTTGACTATAAGAGTTGTAATGCCTATATTGATGTGGTTAGTCAGCTACTTTAAAACAGCTTTTATAACATATCCTTCGACAACTTTTAACGTCAAGAAGATGTCAATACATTGGAAGGCACCTTGGACGATTCGCGGTTATTATGTCGCCAGACGTAATTCCGAGCTAATGTGTGCTCTGGTGTTTACAGTCTTTAGTAGTTATGTTTAAACAACATTCACTAACTCCATATTCAAGTCATACTGTACTATTTTAAGAAGGAGAAAATATAGCTAGTTTAATTGAGAAATCTAGTCGCGCAACCTGCAAATATCAGGGATACATTGTTTGATGAGTAAAATATAACGTGAAGGAATATTCACATTTCATGTCGATTCATCACAATAATATAAACCGTTGTAGTTTATTAATAAATAATAAGTGAATTGTTGGACTGCTATTCTAGAAAGTTGATATTAAATCGTGTAGGTTCTGTTTGAGATTTTAAATATAACACCACTATGCCCTTAACATGCAAATTAAGTGACGCCTCAACAAAGTAGTCCACTTAAGATGAAGATTAGATATTTAGAGATTAGCAAGCGACATGAATTTAAAATTTAAGCCTGGCCCAACATTTCCAGCCGTCCCAAACGAGAGCGTTACTCGTTAAGTTGTCTTGATCCCCGTGGGACGCCCAGCATATGCGTCCTGTTATAATTAGCGAACAATGTTTGGCTTTAACAAATCCCTTTGGGGCGTAAATTAAGAGATTCCGCCGTAGGAACGGCTTACGGATACATTTTGCGTTAAAGCCCGTATGAGGACACACTGACGTTGTTTGTACATATTTGTTCTGGCCATGTATCTGTACAGACACGACGTCCGCATGTTATACATGAATAAATAATATTTGTATTTATTTTTTCGATATTTTCAAGTTTTTATGAATTTATAGTCTTTACAAGAATAAAATATGATTTTACATAGTTTTCTCAGATAATACATAGTAAATTAAATTATAATTTAACCTTCCTTTTCTGAGGTGACAAATTGCAGGTAACATAATACCACCATTAAGTTAAATTAAATAAAAAAAACCAGACTGCCTGTATGATTGTCAACATTCATCACTGCATATTAGCTATGACACTCCGCAGAAGAATGCAAAACTTCACTCAACTACATCGGTTAAGCCTCAGCATCGGTTAATAGTTCAGAAGAACGGCCAGAGCCGAGGTTCGCTCTTCCGAGGGAGCCTTCGAGCTTACATACTCTTAAAGAGCAATGCTAGGCGCCTTCTGCGCTCTGCCGCCTCGACCACGGTGTAACTGTAGATGCCTCTTCTAGGGTAACAGTGACAAGTCAGTAAAAAAAATTATGTTAGTATCAATATCTTAAATAATCAGAAGAGTTAAAGATCCGTTGTCAGCAAGGGGTAAAGAAAAAGAGGACGAAAGGATGGGGCGGCATTCCCGCCCCATCCTTTCGTCCTCTTTTTCATTTTCAACCTATAAGTTAGTAGGATTTCAACCTATAAGTTAGGTGCCAAACGGTAATGGCAAAAAATGTATGTGCTGTAGCTGTGAGAAACCTTATAAAAAGGAAACAAAATATTACAAAAGAACACTATTGTCGAACAAAATGAGATAATGAAATACATATTTAATTTATAGACCATATTAATAAACGTAAGCTTAAGTTAATTGCGACCAGATTGTTTGCATTTAATTATACAATGATTGGTACGAACAATAATTACGAAGAACAAACATATTTGTTCTCATCTGAATGCAGAGAACGATCGTACGAGCTTGTTAATAAAGACATTGTTTAAACACTATAATTATCTGTACTCGTTACTACTTATTTTATGTCTCCCTTGTATTGGACATTGCAGACTAATGTTTAATTTTAAAAATAAATAGAAAATGCTTTCCAACTGGGTTTGACAAATAAGTAAACGCTAAAAGTTTATTATATTTATACTTCTCATACGAATATATAACGTATCATATAATGTTATCCCTACTAATATTATAAATGCGAATGTAGCTCTGTCTGTTCCGCTTTCACGCCTAAACTACTAGACAGATTTAAATATAATTTAGTACAGACATAGTTTAGACCCTGAGGAAGGATATAGGCTTCTTTTTAATGCGAAAAAAGGGTTGGCCTAAAAAAATAATAATGCTGCCCTATCTCACTATTCCACGCGGACGGAGTCGCGGGCACAGCTAGTATGATATAAAGTAATAAAAAATATTAGGTTTATTTTAATATGAGTTTCGTAATTCTTCGAATGGAAAAAACCGTTGAACCTCTTCCGCAGCGAACGCAAAAATAGCGCACCAATTAATATTTGCTCTCATTCATCAAAACTTTTTTCACCGATCACTTGTTTCGCTCGGTACTTTTTAAAAATTCCCAGAAGTGCCTATTGTTTGGGAGCGTTGAAACTGGCAACTCAATAATTGGCATAACTTTACGATGTTAAAATATTTGAAAATAATCGAACGAGAAAGTAACGAATGACAGATGTTTGAGTCTATACATAATAAGACTAATATTATACTGTGATACAAATATTAATTTCAATGTTGTATAAAAGCTACTGGTATTAATAATTTAAAATTTTAATATTGAGCGATCCCCAAACTGTGTTTTTTTTTATAATCTCATTTTTTTAGACGTACGAAAATTTTAAAAAAATATTTAGTAATTTTTTCTTTATATGTCTATTAGGAAATAAACACTGCAACATCATTCGTGCTAAAAGTGAAAAAAAAAATAGGTATAATTAATTAATTATGAATCAATAGACAGATGGCATAGTTTAATATCTGGCGACTCATCGTCCTTGAATTATCAATCTTGCAGGTGGAACAAGCGTTTTTAGTGAAGCTGTAAAAATGTTAGAAAGAAAGCGAACTTACAACGAGGAAGTGACGGATCGAAATTAATGAAGCTTGATTTTTTTTGTGAAAATGTCGGAAATTTCGGCCAAGTTAAGGGCGTTAACAAATAAAGGGCATGACGGCGATATGTTCATCAACGTGGTTCGAATTCCACTTACTCCATTAGCCAGATATTTTAATTGTCTGTAGACGTCCCTTTTGAAAGTTTGCAGCTGGTCGCGTCTACCGCGGAGCGCTATTTAAAGACAAATTGCTTTCGAACGGATGGCCGTTTTCTCAATATTCCACAAGTTATTTTGTTAATAAAGTTTACTATACAGATGTAATTCCTACAAGAAAACATTTTTTATGATATACGAATAAATTATAGAGGTTGCGGATGTTTTTGTCTATATAGTAGTTGATATTTATTGCTTGACACACACCTGTGTATCAGATTTTAAATTTACTGACTTATTCCTACTTTTTATTTCTTTGTCCCTGTTTATGTCTATAATTACGTTTGTTGCATATTTTGTAACTTCTAGTATAGTTTTTACATTTCAGGAGCGCGCGTGACCCTTTACATGTAGTATTCATGTGCATGCACATTGCATGTGCGTACCGATGGAGCGTTCAATCCTGAGTAGACAACCACACATATTCACATCGTACAAATACGAGTTAAACAACACATGTAACGGCGGCACGTACTCGTGAAATGCAACAATTATACCTACTTAACGTGTATGTCAAAATAAATAATAATAATGTAGACATGTGTAAGAAAAATTATATTTATCTGATAAATGGTACTCCGGATCAAGAGGTATTTCTTGAGTATCGACTAGCACACCATTTTACATAATGTTGTATTGTAAATAATGCAATAAAATATAAACTCATTAAGCAGCTATGCAAACGTGGCTCAGACCCCTCAAAAATTTCACGGCAATCGTCGACCCCCAAAACTTTTTACTATCGCGCCGTATATCATATTCAAATGATAATTCAATAACGAAGCGATTCCTGACCCGTGCCGCGTGGGGTCGCGATAAAGAGAAAATAATCCGAATGGGCATAAAATTATTTCTCCACGACTCTCGTGGGACAGCTTTATTTAAATCTAAATAATTTATATGCCCATAGATAAGTCTGTGCTTTGGAGATTAGCGGCTAGGAAATCTAATAGACGAAATTTATATGCGGTTGCTTATCTGGCACGCTGCTAAGCGCGTGACCGTTCTTTTAATACAACTATCCGAATTTGATTACCGCATATTAAGGTTTTATTCAATTTAATGCTTCTTAAGTCGTAAAATAAACAAAACTGGAAATGAGGGGCCGGTACTTTACTGCATCTATTTCAGATTAAAGCTTTTTCTAACTTAATACTAAAAGGGTATTATAATTTATACAGAATTTTAATCTTTAATTTTGATCCTAAATGTATTTTAAGTGAACAACAACAATTTTTTTTTTCATTGAATCCCTTTCAACTGTATACAAGCTAACTTCTTTTTCTTTTCAGCCGATAGTCGTCCACTGCTGGATGTAGGCCTCCCCCAATCGCCAGAAAGATCGCTCTCCTGTCGCCCTCATCCAGTGGACTCCCGTAACTCCCTTTGACCGGATCGTCGGTCCATCTTGTGGGAAGTCTACCTGAACTGTATTGGCAATAGCATTAAAATATTATTCAAAGAATTCTATTGCGATGTTAGGTTTAAAATTAAACAATCAGTTAAGATATTTGTTCAAGAAAAGCATTAACTAAATGAAAACTTCTTGTCCGGCAAAGCAAACTGGTTCTCGACGTCAGACGGTAAATAGAGCAACTGGCACATAGCATTATGTCGCTTCTGCGGAGAAGTATTCAGTTACTTTGCAAACACGTCCAACATCAACTTAACTCTCGGGTTACGCTTAAGTGACTAGTCGACCACCGCAGTATTTTCCATTAAAATGTTTTCTTTGCTAAACGCCATGCAATGTAAAGAAAACAACTCTTTAGTTTCTTACAAAATTATTGAAGTATTTAAACAGTTTCTACTGTCATTCCTCCATTGTATAAGTTCTTTACTAGACTTTACCTCTTCAAACTGCGGATTGGTCGATATTTTCCGCGCGTCTATTTATGACCGAATTTACAAAAACCTAGAATGCTGCATAAAGAACTGCTGAATTAGTCTATTTTTCTGTTTTGGAAGAGGGAGTGAGAATTATACTACAAGACACATGTTGTCATCTTTTGTTGTCGGTTTGTCTATTCATTTACATAGTGATACATGTGACAAGAAGGTAGTAAAAACAATGAAGTTTATTTGCCAACCCATTACAAACAAAGAAATCCTTGATTTTTATAATATTAGTATCTAAATCTGTATCTAGATTCAAAAAAAGTCAAGAGATGGAAACAAGTATCCCAAATTAGACCTATGTACATGGAGAAATTAACTGGACCAGGCCCCGGCCCACCCGTACCACCATTGTTGAGTCTCAGATGATAATGTTGATAGTTATTCTCCCATTCATCATGATATTAGGATCATTATGGTAGATTTTATAAGATTCATATCCAAAACAACGTATAAACTTTAACATTAAATTCAATTAAAACATAACAACCGGGAAAAAACAATGTTTATTATAAATTTGTGAGAAAGAAAGAAATTTCTTAAAGTAAAAACTTATCGGAGCCAGTTGTTCTTAATAAAGTCAAAGTAAACGAAAGAACGAAAGGAGATCGTTCATCTGACAAAATGTTCAAACAAATTTCGAACCATTCTTTGCTTATGTAAAATAATTCTGGTAAATGGAATCTGTTGTATTTATGATAAATTTACCAAGCCAGTATTTTTTTCTTCTATAAACATGGCAAAATGTAGTTAAATTTTGTTTTTTTTTAGCGATAATTAAATGCGGGTACACGAAAATAAAAATCACTGCCCTCTTTTTACCGAAATGTTTGTTGTGGTCGAAAATATTGCTCAAGGTAAAATATTAAAGATAACACGCACACTAGAATGTTCTAATTTTAGTAGTATCGTTAACTAAGAACATCACAAAGTGACTGTTCCTTCTCCGCTCCAGAAATGGGTTAACGATCAATAGGTTTTAATTAATACTGAGATGTGAACACAGCGAGCGGCACTGTCGCACATTTAAACCGCGTTATAAATAGATATGACAATGTTCATTTGACATATATTTTGCGAAGTACTTTGCAAATTTATACCGATATAGTCCTTTAGATAACTGTATTGAATTATTAGCCGCTTACTGTGAAAGCGACTTAGATTCCGACAGCCAAATCGTTTACAGAATTAATGTAATAATATAACCAATTTAAGAATATTAAATATTATTGGAAAATTTGTAGAGTCGATTTTAACGAAAGAAAAAAGTAAAATCGAACATAAAATTGCACAATTAATGTTGACACGGCTATGACACACTCGTAGATTGCATTTCTCTTCTATAAGGTGTTCCCATTACTAATTTGCTTTCATCCAATTCCTTACTTTATTGTCTACCTCTTAAAGACTAACAGTATCTAATGTTTTATTGCATAAGGAGAAAGAGTTGAAGAGTTGACAAACGCAGTAGTGCGATACGAGGCGACACGACGCGACAATTATTAAGCGTCATTCGCGCGTTAAGTATCGCGTATGACGTACAGTACCGTGTCGTGTCGCGTCGTCTTATGTCGCTCACCTAGGACAACGGGTCACACATCTGACATGATTTTTGGATTTTTACTTGCAAAATTACTAATTACGCTAACGCGTACATTGACCTAATATGATTGAAGAAGTTAATCCTAATCTAAATTTATTTAAGTACATTCAAGACGATAATTGATCCATTTAAAAGCCTAACTACAGTTAATTGTTGCAAATGGCCGGACACTTTAGCAGCAATGAATACGATCCAATTCAAAGTGCAATGAGAATTAATGTTTGTTGACGCTGCTTTAATTGTTTTTACGATCTTAGCATATTGAGTAGGACAGTACTTGTTAACGCTTAAGGTACGCCATAAAGGGTGAGTTAGTATTAGTTCTAAGAGAGTAGAGAGGGAAGTTTTTTTTTAAGTTTTCAGCGTTTAACTTAGTAACGTATTGGAATAAAAAGCTTCATAAATATGTAGTAAATCTTTTGCCATATTTATTTAGTGTTGTAGTTTATATGATAAAGGAAAGGGTGAAAATTACCCGTCTAAAACGCAAGAGTGTTGTTTAAGAAGTTTTTGTGTTTCGTTTAATTATATTATTAGCAACATGCTCCAGGGTCGTACACGTTGTACTGAATTCGTTAATCCGATCGGTAGTATACTTTACAATATTACCCGCTGGACTAATCTGAAAATTGCCTAAACTTTCATGAAAATCGATTCAGCTGTTTTGGAACCCACTGGGTTTTTGATGGATTAACGATCTGGTCAATGTTGCCAAAAGACTCCCTTTGGATGTAACAGGCAAGGGATCTTTGCGATTTAGAAGAGGTTTTGTCCATCAGAGGATGGATCTTAGATGATATTGTTGATATCTAAATATATAATTAAAAATAATGTTCTTTATGAAAATTCAGTTTCACGGTGGTTTTAAAATAGCATATTAAGTGCTAGACAGGCAGTAAGTAAATTCACGGAGGTAATAAACCAACAGGCATAGAAAACTTTATTCTTATATTATGTAGGATTAACGATGGCGATTGATCAAGTTCGAGCGACATTTAGATTCGAGCGCTTTAATCGCCGCTCGCTTATAAAATAAAACGTACAGCGAACCGATTTATTGCGGACTACGGGCGTGATAAATCAGTCGACGTATCGTGCCTCGTGACTATTCATAATTATTATGAACATCAACTTCTTTGTGCTACCAACCATGCAAAAGTCCAGTCAATTAATTTATTAGCGAGTGCGAGACGCGTTCAGAGCGATTATTTTTAAACTTTTCACATTACACGCAATAACTTTAATGTAGTGTAGAAAACATTACAAAGTAAAATTTAGTATATACAAAAATGCATTGCAAGGAGGGTCAAATCGATAACATAATGACTCTATACCATGTAAAAAGTTCAGTTAATCGTCCATCATTTAAGAAAGGACCTTCTTGTTGTGCTTATTGAGGACGAATGTAGGCTTTTACTTATTAAATTTTACAGTAAAAGCATTTGATCTGCTATCTCAAAACACAGTCTCTGCTCTTGCTTAACCAACTTAGTTGGTAAGTACTACTACTTTAGCACAACTTCACGACTAGCGTGTATTTTGCGTGTGGGCGGTACATGTTTCACTCTTGTCCGCATAGTTCCTCGAAGCTTTAAGCCGACGTAGTACGAATATTAAGACCAATAACAGGACTAAGTATGGCCCTTGGCAGACTGATATTAACAGAATTTATAATACGCAATCATAAAAACATAAGACTCGCTTCGAAAATCACCCATTTACGTGTCACTTCCCTGTGCGTTTCCCTGGGCGTCAGATTTACTACAACGTAAAATTTTTGTGTACTGTACCAAGTTAATAATGCACAAAAAGGGTACCATTTAAAATATCTAATCGTCATCAAGGTGACTCCTGATCCCTTCAGATGATTTGATATATGAGCATATAAGTAGAATGTACAGGTAAGATACAACTAGACAATTAGTTAAATATCTAGTCTACTTATTTCATAACGCTTTGTAATTAAAGACAATGGAAGAAAAATAATTTAGTCACCTGTTTGCAATAATAAACACAGTTCAATAAATAAATATGCGCTCACGCCCGTAACACATGTGTAGGCGGAGATTATGGATTTCCATTTGGCGCGATCCTGGCACACCTCTCGCTTCTTCTACATCCATACGTCTCCGCATACACGCTCATCGGTTACTGGTACTATTTATATTGCCCTTCTTTAGTATGTCATTAATCTGATCGATAGAAGTTCTCGTTAGACGAGATTGCCACTTTTGAGTCCCCTGACAATACTGCTGCTCACTTTTGCAAAATAAATTTGTTTCGTTATTCTCTCTTCATTTATCCTTTCAACATGCCCGAATCACCAAAGCGTACCTTTCTCAATTCTAGTCACATTTTAGTTTTTTTTCGAGTTTTAGCTGACGCGGCACCTAGAGCAGCACCAGCTAATCAGCTGGTGCTCTAGGTACTGCGTCGTTTAGCTGGTGATCTTTTCGCTTACCTAACTCTCCGATAGGCGGAGGCAATCGATAACAAAGGAGAGCCCCTGGTAGTTAGTCTGGACGTAGCAAAAGCCTTCGATCGGGTTTGGCATAAAGGTCTTGTTTCGAAGCTGTCTT
>JWHW01014092.1:79794-92936 GCA_000931545.1 Papilio glaucus
TGTAATACGTCACAATAACTCATAATTAACGTTCCTGCGCAGTGTTTTATTATAGCAAACAAAGTCGGCGAATATCAGCATAAATTATTGCTTTAATATGTCATTTGTAAGATCAACCAGGATATATTGACTATTTAAATGCGACTATTAACGCTAAAGATTCGTACATACATTAGAATAGGTACTCTCGTAAATTATATGCCTGTAATTCAAATTGCCGTTTAATCTCTTTTATTAAGGGAACCTTAATGTTCTTTCTACATGAAGGCTAGATACTCTTCTGGTTCTTTGGATTGTTTATAGTGGTGGTATAACATCAATCAAACTGTTTATGCGTTTCATTTCGTTTTACGTGAAATAAGTAAACACGTAAATTCGACGTCCGACTGATCAACGCTTCAATAACAAATACGCTGTGGAATCGATTGTTACAAGGAATCATATAAACAGTCGATAGAGCATTAAAAAGTAGGTCGACGTACCAAAACACTTTTATACTATTTTCTCATCACTATGCACTAGTAACACGTGTTATCGCTTTGAAATTAGGTTAATATTCCCCATCTGTCAAACAGATGTACCGATATGAGACTTGTAGTTCTAAATTCATATCACCAATAACAAACGCACGTAGTGTTTGTTGAATTGTACAATTGTTAGGCTTTTAAAACTTTTAATATATTATTTGACATTTACAATCCAGCTATCTAAATCTATACAGATAAATAAAATTGAAGTGTCTGTATGTAATTATAACTAAATTTAAATTATTACACCAAACGATGTTACCTTAACTGACGACCTTGTATGTATGAATGTAGAAGTGAGACATTTGCGACAAGACAAATGGAAATTCGTAACTCCTGCCTACGAATTCGTAAATCAGCGGGGGATTAGAAAGAAAATGTTTTATTCTTACCACTTCATTCATTAAATAAATCTGTAAAGAACTAAAGCAGTCCGCTTTAAGTGATTATTTGGAGACTTAAAAAATACAATGTTTACGTATCAACGTACAACATTAAATAAATGCAAATTTAATACTGACTAAAAGGTATTTAATGCAGACGGTGTCGTAATAAAAAGCTAAAAATCATTTTACATATCTAAAGCCACTTTTACGACGACTTCTTCTCGTGATAAAAATAAGTTTTATAGTTGTTATCGAATAGAAATTGGTTAGTTAGCCAAGAGCATAAGCAATACGGGTGGAGGGTCCCAAAATAATGATTACGAAAACAACTTCAACACTCGCGAACGTCACATAAGCTTATATATAAATCTGAAACACCTTATTTATTTATTTACATTAGCATTGTGACCTAGTTCGTCGTGGAGCAGAACTCTTCAAAATTAGTTCCCAATTGTGACGGAGATTTACCCACATAGGTCTCATATTAGTCAGATTACTACGATACTTACCCACAGGAATATTACCACGTCATCGCATTTCATTTGCCTCCTTATGAATATGTTAAGAAAATCCCTACCTATACAAAAATGACTATTACCGTTATTTGTTTATAATGATATATGAAAACAGTTTTTTGGATTGTAAATTATTTTTGTTACAACTCTATACACCGACCTCCGGAAATATAAATGTAACAAAATAATTAAGGAAACGCCCCAATAGTCCATAAATATTCTGTAATCCTCTTAACATAAAGCTAAGGTAAATAGGATTTTGGGCGTGGAGCAAATTAAACGCGTGATGATACTTATAATGAAAATAAATTGCGGCCCATTTGCATACCAAATATAACCTCAATTTTATGAATTATTTTTCGACGAATACTCCGAACTCTGCGTAAATGTGGGAGTCCTGACCTCCACAAAGGTGAATTATTGTTTATCCGTAGTAGCTAAACATTAAAATATTGTCTAAACGGTTCAAATTTCTTGGAAGAAGGAAAACATTTAAGATTTAAGACGTCATGTCTTGTAAAGGTAGTTTCTTCTTAGTCTTCTAAAGGTTATGTAAAGACGACACGGTCTTTGTAATTCTAAGTTTAGTTCGAAACAGGGCTACTTAGGATTTATATATACAAATCACCATCTTCGGCACCGTATCAGCGCTACATTAAGCAGTAGTTTTACTCACTTGCACCATTCAAGTCAAGCTAGATTACAAGCAAGTGTTGCTAGAAACTTAGAGGGCCTCACGATTTTATTTTTAAGTCTGAACAATAGATAGATGACCCTAGATTGATGAGGAGAGGAGTGCCAAGATTACCTGGGACTAGGATTAGGAAAAAAACTATTTTGAAGAAGCAAAGCTAGCGCTTCTCTTGATATTAAGCGACCGCCGAAATCCATCAACATCCGCGATATAAAGAAGAATAGATGTATTGCCGAATCCGAAAGCGGAAAGCGATTGCAATTAAGAGCAATTAAAAAAATATGTCGAAAGTTTTATAGAAGAAGTTGGCAAAGGAGCAAGCGGTTCATCCGGATTTAAGTGATCGCTAACCATAGGCATCTGCAACAAACTAATGAGTTACAACGTATCTTTAATATCAGAGGAGAAAAACAGACAAAGTATATTTCGTTTTCCTTTTCATCCCCTCCCTCCTCAAATCATCTTCTCCTTCCCATAATTTCCTTATTAGAAAAGGATAGTAAGGGAAAATGGACTAGAATTTGGCGTTATTATTCTGATTGTTCTATTTTAAGTAATAATACTATTAATAGGTCACTTCTCCAAACCAAATTAACACAATCCAATTCCCAATTGTAAAAAAGTCGTTTAACTTCATCGTTCCATCAAATAAATCTGTAAAGACAGCAGTTCGGTGGAAATTTTTAACGAATCCTCAACGTCCATCGTGCTAGAGAAAAATTAAAAAGAATAGCCGGGAAATGGTCTCCCGTTTTGCTTTTTAATTTTCCGTTCGCCGCCGGCTGGCGTCTTTAGAGCCTGCGGTTTAACTCGCGTATATTAAAAACACCTGATTTTCTACGTGGCATTATTCATTAAAAAATCTTTTCACACTATCATTTAGATTCTATTGTATATTATGATTGTTAATTAAAATTATTCGCTATGAGGATTGTGTAACTATGGAGATGGTAAAATATAATATGTGTTTTGGTTGCAACTGTAAGAAGCTTATCCAGACTTAAACAATTCTTTTCTGTGTTTATTTTCTTAGTTAATCTTATTTATTAATTGTAACAATATAGTGTTCGAAACATGTAAATAAGTTTAATTTAAATTTACGAGCTGAGCCCTGCGGTTTCTACCAACGAGTTTTAACCAACGATTGTCCAACCTAAGCTTAACCCTATTTAATATGATTGAACATATATATCTGAGGTCAACTTACATCGGATTATTATTATTTATCAGTTCGAATTTTCATCCCATACTTTGGATCAGGGAATAAAGAACAATGGCAGCCGCCCATATATCAAAATAGTTGAGGCTAATTTATAGCGTCTTAGCATGAAAAATATCTTAAAATAATAAGAATTAGATGCGGAGCAAATATCTGAAAGAATTTCGGCCTGAGAAAGCCGCAAAAAATAGATATTTTGATTTAATTTTTTCGTTTTTTAAGGTTACATGTCATAATGAAAGCTAGAGAAAATTCGCAATGAAGGTTGTTATTTAAGTAAATATCTAGTACGTGATTTTATTTTCTATATTAAATCAGGACTGTAACGTTATAAATCAGGTGGTGGTTACGAGTAGATAAGTGGCTGATTTTGAAAAATATGAGAGCACCACTAGCTGTCACGCGGCGTGTAGGTTTAATATGAACTCAACCGACACACAATCACATAAGGCAAGAGTATTTGTGACGTGCGTGCCATTTTTAATGTTGTCATAACCACAAAAGTGAATAGTTACGAAATGCGGTTTGCAGGCATTTAAAAATGCCTGAAGCCCATAAAACTAACTTTTTTGACTAAGTTTACCTATTATAAATAATCATTGAATTTCCCTCGGTATCTATTGAAAAGTAAGTATTGGAATATGATACATAATAATAATTTCTAATTCGTACACTTTGTTAAATATAATTACAAAAATACGGCTATTTTTAAATGGTGGGAACACTTTAACGGGTCATAATCCGATTAGTCAATATAAATTCTTTAAATTATTATAATGTTTCTGTGGCTTCAACAAAAATAGAATTATTTACGTAAATTATAAAAAAAATATATAAATTAATTATATCTACATGACATTTCAAGACGCTAATTTTTTTTTCAACTATTATTCTGCCATTGTTCTATAGAAAAATCCTTTCTTAGTGCTCGTCCACATAATTAGCAGAAATATTTGTGCAAAATTTCAGTCAGACTGATATATCATTCAGTCAGTTTTTTCTTTCTGTATATATTTATTATAACTATAATATAATTAGTATAAAAAAACTGGTACCACTTTAGAATTGATTAAAGAGGAATAAATGGTTGAAAACGTAGTGTTTATCCCATTACACAAGATTTTGAAAAGTATCTACTATGAAAAAATAACTAAATTCTTAATAACTTCCAATTACATACTTATGAAACAACTTTTGGGAACATCTTAAGATACAGAAGGTCTCTTTTCGAATTAACCCAAATCATTAACATTGTTTATTTTCATGACAAACAATGGACGCAAGTTGGCTACGAGTCGGACTAAAACTTGAAGTAATTCGAAATCCCTTAAGATTCCAAAGTCAAAGTTAAACGGAACATATAAAGGCAGCCCGAAGTCTCAGACGAATGTTCCACTGTAATGAGATTCCTTCGATGTTATCTCGCTTGACAACGAATCCCCAATTTGTGGTCAGTCAGTCTTGCAGAGATTTTGCGGAATTCAATTTGCTAAGACAAAAGTAATGTCTTTCCCTAAATCTGCCGCCGATATTATTGCTTGGAAACGAAACCTTTCAACATTCGATCGAGCCCTCATCTTACGTTATATGTGTGTATGTATAAAGATAATATAAATATAATGACATAGTTTTGCGACCGAATGATATCAAAATCATTGGAGATTGTTTATCGACAAATGTCGTTATATCAAACGAATAACAAGTTTAAAATAATTACCTCATTCACATCTCAGAACATTTTTAAGATTGGCTTATTGATATAAAATATAGGCAAAGCCTAACTATTCAAATCAATGTCAACATATTGTGAACCATCAAATTATCATCAAATAGGTATAGTCAAAAAACAATCAGAATCAATTAAACAATGCTAGAGCCAGCTCAGCACCGCTTAAGTTAAGTAACTTTAACTTAAAATGCGTATGAAGAAACACTAATTAATAAATGGGCCAGGTGGACTGCGGTACAATTAACCCTGATGTTTCGGTTTTAATGAGCCCAAGAAAGCGCTGATAACGATGCTGTCAACAACGACGGAAATAAAAGAACTTACAAAATGATCTTGGAATATTCCTTACTTCTGGTCTCACACCGGTCTGGCTATAAGAAAAATTTAAGCCCAACTAATTTACCACATCACATACATTCTTTAAAGTTCGTTTTTCGGCCCCACGTCTGAGGTGTCGAGGTACGCTAATGTCCAATTAATATGCCGTTTCATTGGAAGCTTCTCTAATTTATTGTGTACCGCTCACATATATATTCTCATTAGTTTGACACTCACCGGCTATTATAAACTGACCGACTATTAGATCCGACTGATAAATATCGATAGAACCGAATCGGAATTAAGATATTAAGGCCGTCTATAAATTGTCAATGCTTCCGTTGACGGCAGTTAGATACGTACTACATAGTTAACGCACTCGCCTTAAGTTACACAATATATGTATTTGGATACTTGTATAACAGATACAGTAATGAAAATGTTTGTTCTGTTATTTGACAACTATGCGAAACGCAGAACACTAAAATGTATCAACCGCTCTTTGATAATTTTATTAATCATGGGAGTGAGGAGCACACACTTAAAATAAATAATTTTTGATACATATATGTCGGAGATCGATATTCTTCGCTGGATTACATCGAAACGAACGATAGAAACACTTTTAAGCCACTATTAAGTTACACTTTCATAAGTACTCTTGAGGTACAACGAGGCGAAAGACAGTTCCTAGACGAGTCGTTTGCCAAGCGCTTTAGTAGAGAAGTGACGGTTTAGTAATACGCCAACTCATACGAACTACTACTCCCCTGACTCTGTCAAAGCGGGATCTTACAATGCTTCCATCCCGTTGACAAAATTGACATTCCATATATATATACATATAACTCAGGGCTTGTGTTACAAATGAAGTGTTGAAATAAGAATCATTCGACAATAAATATTTGTTGTTTTATTGCATGGTTTGTTAAATTATTGGGTATAATACAAAATACACACGCATTTATACGCCTTTTATTTATTCGTATATATAAATATAAAATACTAGTGATCCGCTCGGCTTTGCCCGGGTAGCCGTTTCCGAATCCATAGGGAACATCGCCTTTTATATACGTAGATAAAATATCAAAAAAATTGTCGCACGGAAACCGGCATTTTTTTTCGGGATAAAAAGTAGCCTATTTGCTATCCCAGGCTGTAATCTATCTCTGTGCTAAATTTCATCTAGATCCCTTTAGCCGTTTTTGCTTGAAAGAATAACAAACATCCATACATCCATACTTACAAACTTTTATAATATTAGTAGGATTTCAAAGTATTGATAAAGTCTTCTGATATGTGCCAGGGTATTATATTAACAGATAAAAACTATTTGATTAATACAATTTCTTGGGCTAATGTGACTTTTATTCATTTTAACAGATTAAAGTTCTTATCAAATGTTTCAATGCATTTAACTTGTAATTTTAAGTGGCATTAAAATTAGGGCCGGTGTTTCCTTTCTTATTGTATTCAAGTGGTTTGGAGTATTAATGGTGGTTGTGGAACACAACGCTAATGGCTCATTAAAGACTGTCGTACTTACGTGACCGTGAACGAAGACAATGGTCCACTTTGATGCAAGATTAATTAAGATAACACTAAAAAAAAAACTTTATATTGTAACTTGTAGCTTACGATTCCTCGAAATACAAATCGAAGTGCAATTTGTCATATCAATGGTAATACAATTTTAAAACAGCTGAAGTTTGATTTGTGCTTTAATTTGAAATGAAGAATATAAAGATGACGGGTGTGAGGAAAACAATCAATGGGCTCCTTATAGCTTTGTGTAGGGACTTGTCTATGCACTGTCTCCTTCCGGCAGAGCCTGGCCGATAGAGGAGATGAATAGAATATCAAGTATAGCGAGAAAAAGCGATACACCATGCAAGACCTCTAGGTTTCACGTCATAATATCCAATCCAATAATATTCTAATCAATTATTAAAGATACTAGAAGTTATATCAGTTAATAATGATTGGATATCAGATAAGATAATCCAAATCAGCGATAGATGAATCTTTAATAGCTGCGCGGGTATCGGTGTCTTAGAAACTTACTGGATAAAAAATCTGAAAGCTGCTTGAGTACAATTTAATTCAAAAACTTATTGACGTAATAAAAAAACAACTAGTGCGTAATTTATTCAAACTGTGACCGGAGAGAGTCGGGGACAGCGATCGGAACGATGTTTATGTTAATTCACGAACTCCAATTCTTTCTATTAAGATGTTGGACCTCTTTATGTGGACTCGCCGCGTGTACCTCGTACGTGCTGCGAGAAGTAATTGTCTCTTAATTGTTTTATTAGCCTCGTTTTATTGCTAATTAATTTCGAATATTTCAGTTCGATGTTTGTTCCGATAAGAATGATAAATAACTTCCTCGGTTACGTTTTATAAAATAGTAAAGGTTTTAAAATTTCCTTGACATTAATACCTCGCATGAGATGACCAAGTCATCGTCTTGCTCGTTTTAGTGAAATAAATCATACCGAGCAACTTCATACTCTAATTTGTTGACATCACTTATTCTACAATCAGATACGCTCAATGGGGAGTTACTGAAAACAATCAGCAATAAAAGTAATGAAACAATAGTCATAAACAAAGCAATAAATTGTTGTTATTTTTTTTACATTTTAAGGTCACAAAAAGAAAGGACGTCATTGCTTCAGGTAAAAAAGAACAATGTCTGTTTGTTCCTTAACAAAGTTGCTACTGTATTCAACAAAAGCATACAGTATAACCGTGGCACATTTCCAAAGCTCTCCAAGGCGGCATTACGGAACGAAACAACAACGGGCATTGTTTTACCCAGTGGGATCTCATTGGATTGTTCTAAGAAGTAAAAATGCAAGCGATAGCTTCCTACTACATAATAAGTTTTTATGATCACTGACGCAACTGTAAGTACGTTTTCATTCAAATTGAAACTATTTTCTGCGTGAAATGAGTCGTTTGTGTACAGCTGTACTGTTTCCATTGTGAATTCTGAATGCATTATAATGCAATGAAATTTAAAATGAGATTTTATGAACGCGTGCTGTTACATTGTCGTTTATTTTCGACATATTGTAATATTAAAATATGGTAAAGAGGTAATGTCTGCATGGTGCTCGGTACATTTTAGTAGAATAAAATCACTCCACTCCGGGGAGGTAATAGGCGTTTACCTCACCTACAAGAGTTTGAACATAAGATGCCCTAGATAAATATATTACATATGTGGTTAACATTAGACGGATATCTAAATAAACGGTACTGCAGTAAACTAGCTTCCCTACTGATCAACATGACTAAGCTGCAAATATCATCTCCGCCATCTTGATTCTTGGAATTACACTACACGTTACTGTTTTTAAGCAACTTCCTACCTCACATAATTGTGTGGAATTCAGTCTCCTGCGGTACAACCTGATACAAACTAGGGTCCTTTAATATTCGTACTCGTTCCATATAGACATGGATGTAGCTGTAATCAGTGAAAGTTAAGCGACCCGCAACTGCAAAAGGGTTGTGTGTTAATTTACCGCTTTAAAATAAAATGTATCTAATTTGGGTTTTACTTTGTTATATATTTGACGTTGTTACAACTTAATAACTCCATTAAAATATTATATTCATTCCTGACAGCACAAATGACGAGTACCATTTTATTCAGTATGAACTGACTGATCAAAACTCTTTCATTCCCTTGTCTATCGAGTTTCAAAGCTTTTAGTTCGTTGCTATTAATTGTTGGGGAAGCGACCCTCTTACACCCACGTGAGGAAGTGAAATTATGTAACAGAAGAACTTAATGCTACATCCAAATTATTATATTTTAATATATATTTTGTTCAAGTAGGGTAATGTTCTTTGTATGCGAAGGCTCTTTAATATTTAATTTTTGTTTTTAACGTAAGAAAGTGAAATTATGTACGATAACATCATCCTACATCCAAATTGTTAGATTTTAGTGTAACATATTTTGTTCGAGGAGAAATATTTTCTCCATATACAAAGCGTGTTTCATATTTTAATTTTTGTTTTATACTTAAAGCTAGACAATCTTTCAAACTCGATAAATAGCGAAAAATCTAAAATTACTTGTTATGTTATGAATTATAAATAAAAAAACACCCCATTTAGGACGATTATAATTAATACAAATTGAAGGCGTAGTGTAGTTAGTAAAACATACTTCAAAATTAAAGCACTCCTGCCTACTCGTGAAGGAATTGGTTTCTTTAATAAAGTAAGACTACATAAAAAATAAATAAGGGTGTTAATAAACGTTTATCGTCTTTTTCATCTTCTTACTACTTGGAATGCGTTATCCTAATAGGATTAACTTGACAGAATTTCAAATTTCGAACGTCATGTGCAGCCACACCTTTCTTTTTTTTAAATTGTTTTGACTGGAAGGGATCTCGCGTTGTCCCTTAGAGTTTTTATATTATATCGCTATGACGATCTTATCAAATGAATCTATGAGACCACCAGCGTTACATGCTTAGCCTTAGATGAATCGTGTTTGTTATTTCTTGAGTTATTATTTATTAGATTGTATTTTTTTTTATATTTATCGCCGCCTTTATTCACGACTTATATTCGATACGGAAGTTCTTAATTTATTATAAGTTGAGTAAAATTTGCTATGCTCGAAATCTATTTGCGAGATCGCATCGGAACGAATCGCATCGCAGTAACGAAGTGATCCGTAGCGTCTGCTACGACAGTGACCGACATTGTCCGAAGAATTACAAAACTTAAGTGGCAATAGGCCAAACACATAGCTCGCAGATCTGATGGGACCGAAAGGTCCTGGAATAGTGGTAACGTAGAGATCGACTCAGCGTGGTAGGTCGCCAAGATGAACCGATGATCTAGTCAAGGTTGCGGGAGTCCACTGGGTGATGACCTTTGTGGCGATCAGCGAGGAAGATCTACGTCCAGCATTGGACGAATATTCGCTGAAATGAAGAGGTAGTTCTGTAGTACGTAACAAAATGTATTATTTTATTACAAAATTATTCGACTGACTATAATGACGATAACATGAACGTTTTAAAGAATGCATATTGCTTAGGTTATGAACCAAGGAGGCATGGTCGATGCGGTAATGAATGGACATGGAATACCTATAATATACCTCACTAATGTGTTTTTTTATATTTCTTTCGCTTTTGTAACATAAGCTAGAACAAGAAATACTGTAATTTATAACATTTAATTAACCACTTTTGTGACTAAATGTAGCTTTGATTTATTTTACCTTCAAACGCAATTGAGTAGTTAAATTTAAATCCTGTTAAATTAAAGTTAGTTGTGCGACACTTAAAATTAATTACTCGTTTTATTAAGCGATTGTTCTTTTAATTAGGGTTAAAGGATTGTTATTTAGTGCGCATTTGCATTTTACCTTTCGCAGGAAAAAAGTGGAGCGGCCATATTTATTACGTCACAACGACAACAATGGTGCACAACGTGTGTACAGACAAAGAATAAGATTTTCTAGAATTGCCGCAGTCTCATACCCATCTCTTTAATTTGTATTTTTTCCAGCATTAGGAAAAAAATATTTTTAAAAACCATAACTGGTACTGATGGTACAGTTTTCGTTTAGGCTGCGTTTAACACACAAATCCTGGTTCCAAAGTACTGGTCATAAGACCAAATATTAAACAAATATTAAAATCATAATTTTAGCTTAAACATTATACGTATATAGAAAATATTAGAGGTATCTTCTACAAATGTAGAACAAATGTTCTACTTACTTCTGTATAGTTAAGTTAAAAAGTTAAAAAATAACAGTGGTAAAACCAATGTTCATTGTCCATAATTTTAATATTACCATTCGTATGCGTATTGACGTTCATGAGTCGAGATCAGAATGGAAGATCTGAAGAAGCCAGCAAATTATTATGAATACTTTTATGAATTTTCATAGTTTTTTTACCTAACATATAACGAATAAGTCATCTTAGAAAAAAAACGTAGCTTTTACCACTATTAGAATCTATGAATGTTGTGTGTAACACTCAATGAAGATCGAACAAAGGGCCTGAAAACTTATCTCTTCTATCCTATCTCCATTTCTGTTATATTATTCTAAATACAAATAAAATATATCAGAAAAAATAATAGTAACACATCTAGTAACTTTTGATCTGTGACATTCCCTTGCCACAATTTACCGACGCAATACTACGGTGGCTGAGTGCTTGTGATTAAACAATAAATCGTCTCCGTGAACACGGCTCCTCCTGCCTTAAGAATGGCTCGGCATATGTTGGCTCGGGGTCAGCCGTGAATTGTTCCGGACGAATAACTAGAGTACCATTCCAATAAACTGCGTAAAGCGACGTTTGTTCTTGTGGAATAAACAAAACTCCTTTGTGCCGGCGAGCTAATTTCGTCAGTAAGTACCTCCTTCATTTTCAGAAATTTATACTTAGCTAGCCTTTATTACACCGAGTGGGGTATTATACTTGATTGCAAAAAAATGTATAAGAGCTATTTCAAACTATTTATCAAACTGCCCCTTTTAAATTGTAAAATATGCTATATATTCCACAAGTAAAATATACTTCAATGCTTTTGCTATACTATACTAATTTTCAATACTATGCTTTAAATCATTTTAGTTTATTCCTGTTGCATAAAGAGTGCCCTTCTGTTTTCATTGTATCTAAAAAGCTCGGTCACTCAGTGTTAACCGAATAATATGCAGATATAGGGATGGCATGGGTTGGCTACATCTCATCAAGCTTAAGAATTATGATCTTCCCCTGCCCTTTTCTTTCTTATGTGGGATGGGCACAGTATGACTTGCCTCACGCCAACCCTCTTCAGGAATCCAGTAAGGTTAAAAATGAGAACTTTTTGTTTGTTTTTTACCTTTGTGTGTTATATGTAGTAAATATTCAGATCACCTTGCCAGTTATTTTTAATTCTATCGAGATGGGGACAATCTTTAATAGCCATCGAAATTTGATGAACACCGAACGCTATTATTCAACAGCAAAACACACACATACAAAATAACCGGTCAAAACTGTCTTAAAGACAGTGACAGCTACATTCACACATGTCAAATGGTGCTAAAGGATAGTGTAATTAATATTACAGCTAGTGTTTGTCACTTAAATGTAAACACACGACGTAAGCTAAAGGAAAAGCGTCCCAAGTGGGACGCTTTCGAGTCTTCACTTTTCAACCGCATATCTGCTACTTTTTGTATTATAATATAATTGAGTAGCCTTATAAGTTAATAAAAAAGCTAACAGGTGTGAAGATCATTAAGCCAAGGGTTTGTAAAGGAAATAATATGTAACATCATCTATTATTAACAATTACCTTAAAAATGTGCCGAAAAGCAATTCATAATTAATGAATGGCCATCAAGCGGATCGGTTGCAGAGCTGCGGGGGCAAATGGGACGGATGCCCACATTCCATTGTCGTGTAGCTTACGCACATCGTTCATCAAGTTGACAAGCGTTAATCCAGTATCCGGACTCAGTACCATGAGTTTTCGAAAAGCTCGTAAATTAAAAATAATTTCGAGTTATTCTTAATGTTTATTTGAATCGTAATAGATACTACAAGAATCAGTAGAAGGTATGATCAGATTTAGCTGAAACAAAATGAAACAAAGTTATGTCGAATGAAGCGAAAACGAGTGAATAAATATGCAATTCACTTATATTTATTTTCTATACTGATTATTTACGTATTTGAAGATAAGAAGTTAGGCGCATA
>JWHW01014092.1:93310-114790 GCA_000931545.1 Papilio glaucus
TAAACTCTATTCAAAAAATTATAAAAATATTTCTTCTATCCCAAACAAACAATGCCCACGTAGACATTTTTTTTAGTAAAATAAAACGAATACAAAATCTATGCATCCCTTGGTAGGCCTGATTCAAAATGTCCTCGCGGCCGAATCTCGATGACAAATCGTCGCGTAAATAATAGTGTTCGTTCGTTCGTGCGCTCGTCGGGCTCTGTTTTTGTTGTTTGATGTATGTCTGTACTTTGTACACGATCCCTGCCCATTGTTCAACGGTGGGTTGAGATTGCATTGGTTTATTTTTTCGCCACCGCGCCATCGATTCTACTGTTATGAACAATATATTACTTAAGAAGTTTTTTTTGTAACAGGAGTAACAAGTGATCACGCAGATTAATTTGAATGTTCATTGGACACCAGGTAGTAGCAGACTCATAACTGATTAACACAAGCGCATAATCCTATGTGTTGTATCTTTTTTAAGATCTCTTGTGATAGATAGGGAGAGTGTTACTCAATCTTCTTGTTCTTTTCAGCCAAACAAGCCAAAGGTCCCCTGCCGCCCTCATCCAGTGGACTCCCGCAACCATCACCAGATCATCGGTTTGTGTGAAGCCTACCAACGCTGCGCTATTCTAGGACTTTTTGGCCCTATCAGCCATCCGTTCTGCGATCAATGTATCCGGCCCATAGCCACTTAAGGTTCGCAACTCTTCGGGCAATGTCGGTCGCTTTAGTTCTACTACGAATCACATCATTTCTGATACGATCTTGCAGAGAAACTCAAAGGAATGCCTTTTGAGTAACTTTATGTCGTCTAATGGAGCCCACAGTAAGAAGTCACGTTTCTGTATTGTTACTAAATAGTATAATAAAAAGTATAAATAATTTATAAAGAAATTAAAAAATCAGTTGTTGGTATAAATCTAAAATTCACACGATCTCAAATTCGCAAGACGCTCTGCTTCTATTAAAAATTAAAAAAAAAAGTATATTTCTCGTGTTACATTTCAGATGACGACAAAAATCTTACCTTTGTCAATCTGGTTTAACTAAACATGTCACGTCACTTATAGGAATTATTTGGAAAAATATTAAATAACACCGAAGAAATAAATTATCAAGATATTTCCTCCTATCCATCCATAAGGTATGGACCTGGTTTGAATAGCCGACACACACGGGAAAGTAGCACGACCTCACAAATAGCGTGAAGTAGGCGGTATCTTAAGCTTCAATGTTTCGTCAGAGGACTGAGATGCCGGAGTCCCAAAAAGGGGCTTAGGACTCCGGAAGGAGGAAGCTTCTTACTTTTTCTTTTTTCTTCTCACTTTTCTTTTCTTTTTTTCACATGTCGTTTCTTCTGTCGACCATAAAGATTGGTAACTCATTTGGTTGTTGAGGATGTCTACGTGTAACGATGGTCATTTAAGCTCTTGCTTGATTGCCTCCATAGAGAGAAAGAGTATAATATATATGATTTTTTTCTGGTGATTTTAATTGTTTAGTCTCAATTTACTTACTTACTTTTATAATCTAAATTAACTCATCTTAATCCATTCCCCAGCGTTAGCATTTGCAATACAACATTTGATTATTAAAAATAATGTATCCAAACCCTTTTACTATGCGATCTGATAAATTCACACCTGGTCCTTGTACCGGAGGCCGTAATTTAGTCTGATGACGTGAAATAAATGATATCATTAATCATTACTGCACCCATTAAATCAAATTCTATATACAATATAAAAACATTTGTGTTCTTTAACCATACGTTTCCTGTTTCTATCCGTACCATTAGGTCTGTTAATTGAAGATCCACAAAGCGTGATGTAGATTTTTTTCCGTTATTGATTGATTTCATCGCCTTCAGCTACGAGAAATGAGTACTTTGAACTTTTTAGTTGTAGACAGGTTTAGATGGTTTTGGTTCTACACGTGTCGTTTAGGTTACAGATAATTCTCATTTTTATAGAGATAGCGGCGTTCGGTGTAGCATAATTGTGCGTGCTAAAATTTTTATTTTTCGTTTTTGTATTTGTGACACGGATTTTGCCAAAGAATAATTTTTTAAAGGTGTAAATAAAATAAATTTGTAGACGATACTATTTTATTTATTCTGTGGACGTTGTTGATACAAAGATCTTACAATTACACAAAGGCAAGGAAGATATTAAAAAATGGCCCTTGAAGCGACTCTCGTTCGGATTTCAATTATGACCGACATATTCACGAGATCATGTTTTGCTTTCATTCATTTCAACCGAAATAATCTCTACCGCAAACAGCGTTTGTACAGTCGACTTGTCAAATATAATGCGTCCTTTGTGCGCCCAAAATCGATTATGGCCTTTTTGTTGTCAAAATTGAGGTTCGAAAATCTCGAGTTTCACAATAGTTGCGATGTTATCACGGCCAGGTGCGTGCAGTCCCTTAAATATTATTTAATTGACTGCGAGAAAAAATCCTTGCATAAGCAGCGGTCTAGACGTTGTCTTTTGGTTTAAGTTTTTATTTATAAAATAATAATGGCATTTATATATTTGTTGTCTTTAAAGAGCGAATATAACATTCACGTTAATAGTCCACTGAGGTTTGACATGCACTAAATTTTGGATCTGATATCTGAGATTCCGAGAAATAATTTATTTTTCTATCTCAGTTTGCGTATTTAAAGGCTTGTGTCCTACTTGTTGTAAGGATACAACTGAATGAAATTAAATTATCCTTGCAGCTATGTATTCATACGTTTTTGTCACTGCATACAATGAGCTAAGGCGAAATGATTAACAATTGAAAATAATGACTTGTTATATGGGCTGGTAAATTTCGGTATCACTGTTGTATGACACAATAAGTTAATTTCCACAGCGCTAGAAGTCCTAAAAAATTATAATGAAAATCTGTGCCAAAGAATATTTATTTTGTATTTATTTCAGCGTGTCTTACGTCACGCTTTCATGCGTGACTCCGCATCCGGTGACGTGCAACGACAGTCGACAAAGCTTAACCAATTTCCAGATTACGTGATGCATAAATTATCGAATGAATCATATACAGCCAACGGCTAAGTTTTGCACACTCATGCGACCGTATGTCTAGTGGCAAACGACGGTCATTTACTGCAGTTAATATTACCGGTACAGTCAACCCGAGAAACTGCTCTTTAGAGAAAGAATTGAAGTTAAATATGCGTTTCCACTTACTAAGCTATTATTCGTGGTCGGTATAAGTTCTTATCCATTTAAATGTGTTAATTATCAAGAGAATTCAATGTAGATTATAATTGCCTTTTGGACTATATCATTCTGAGCAATGGTTTAGAAGATATTAAAAGATTTAACTACAAAGTAAGTAAAAACTTTTAAATAAAACCGACTTAAAAAAAACTATATTCAAAAACAGAAATGCACTTAAAAGTATAAAAAAATTTACGCAATTAAACAAAAGAATCAATTCTTAATCATATTTATTTGCGGACGCTGATACCGACTTCAAATATAAATATTTTTATTAGATTAATTTATAGATTAAGAATTGATTCTTATGTTCAATTGAGTAAAATTATTTTATACTTTTAAGTGCATTTGTTGTTTTTGAATATAGTTTTTTTGAAGTCGGTTTTGTTTTTGTTTAAAAGTTTTTTTCTCGAGTTTTAGCGAATCTAATTTACATAGGAATACATGATAATAACCAACTTTCAATCATAGAAAGATAATAAACAAAAGTACATAGTAATAAACACATCTCTAAGCCCGGCCGTCTACTGCGCGGCTTTTGAAAGCACTTGCGCGTAGTTTTTAACCGGCTTGAAAAAGGAGTAGGTTATCAATTCGTCTGTATGTTTTTTTTTTATGTTTGTAACCTCAGACTTTTAATTTTTTTTTTTTTAAATAAAACGTAATAACTATTACTTACAGTTTTTTTTAAGAATAAAATTCTGTACAGTCGAATTATCAACCTTAATTATAAATTGATATGTTGATTCACAATGAATTCTGAACTCAATCGATATTAACGATTATCTATCGAAAATTAAATAATTTGATTATGTATAAGTTTCGTAAGTTTCTAGTAGATGGCGGTGTTAGATTATTTACACAAACATCGCATCAAAATCTTTCTAATAAACCGTACCGTAGAAAGCGTACCTCAACAACATCATGCTCTACCTGAGCATGATGTTGTTGAGTTAATAGTGGCCACTGCTGCTAGTCAAAGTTAACGAACAAAAAAGAATGACGGGGAAAGGTGCTTCCCCCATCAGACGAAAGGCAGAAGACTAGAAATACTTTTCATTTTGTTAATTCTACATCTTACTCGTCATTTAGATTTATGTGGGTTAGCTTAGAAATCTCAATTTATTCATTAAACTTTTAGAGATCAAATAAGTTCGGAATAACAATTTTAACACTGCATTTCGAAGAAAGAAAATAAATTACTAATGTTGCCAGATATACCCTATAAAGGCATTCTCCTTTATGCCATAATATCCATAGATTCAGTAAATACAACGACTATTTAGTATTTGTCCCCACATACATAAAATTGCTATATTTCCTCTCGGTTTTACTTTTTACACATCAAAGCATTTCCATTTCTGTTGGAATTTCGATTTCACTTTGACTGAGTACGGATAAAGGCAAACGTGCTCCTGAGCAATTTCCTCCTGCGATTCTATTTTGTTTTTTACAAAAGTTTTGAAATTATGTAATTTGTTTTCGCCATTTATGTTTTTATTTTTAAATAAAATCAGAATTTTTTGAACGCGCCTATTTGGGATGTCCGTTTTTGACATTATGATTTCAACTAGTATATAGACATTTACTCCTAATTGTATATCTGTTGCATAAATGGGCCGGCACAACTGGTAAAATACCATATTACAAGAATTCTGTGTTTCGTCTGATGAGCAAGGTTTTTTTTTATGGAACAGGGTGGCAAGCGAGCAAGTGGATGATCCGATATTAAGAGACCGCCACCCATAGGCATCCGCAACAAGCAAATCAGTTGCCTATCTTTAATGGTCTGAGGAGGGGAGGGGATAAACGGAAAAAAGGATATTTCCTTTTTCCCATTTATCGCGTATCGTTCAAGCCTCTTCTCCTTCTCATCCTATCCTTATTAGGAAAGAATGGGAAAGGGAAGGCGAGTCAAATTAGGCCTCCGGGACCTCACTCATCAGACGAAACGCAAAACACTTCTAATTCCCGCCTGTCTTCTGTGAGCTCGTGGTATTTCACCGGTCGATGGTCGGCCCATTCGTTAACAGATGATGTTGTTACTGGCTCTTCCACTGTTAAACGCGTTAAAGGTTCTAGTGACCTAAGTCTCCTCCCATTCAAGATGGATGAGAAGGGGAAGAGCAATTGACGGGGGAGGGGATAGATAAGAAAAGAAAATAAAGTTTTTTCTGTTTATCCCCTCTGTCCATTAAAGATAGGCAAAGCAGCTGAAACTCGTATTGTAGCATGCCTTAATTATAGCGGTAACTTAATATCAGGTGAATAGCTTGTTCGTTTGTCACCTTCTTCTATAAAAATGTGTTAAACACTTGCCAAAACGTGTTTTTGATCCACGGAGTTCGTTCGCTGGTAATATTTCAAAGTTAAATTAATTCTTCTTCAATTGAATAAAGAGAAGAAAGAGCTTATATGCAAATATATAAAAAGTGCACATAAATACGACTACAAAGTGTGAAAATAATTTGTCATGTGGAAAATCTATTTCCTGTTCTTCGCATTTCACTCGTTCTTTGTAAAGTTTTAATTGCGGTGAGATCTGTTTGAGATAATTAAACCTTTGTTCGTAACAATGAACTTTATAATGCTTCAATAAATAATAATTGCTTTACATTTACTTAGTGTTAGCCTTTGCAATAAATAGAAATAATATAATGATTTCCAGTGGTCATTTAAGATTTTTTTTTCGACATTCGACACTACAAAGTGTAAGGCCTAAAGGATATTTCCTTCTCCTACTCATCCCCTCGCTCGTCCTATCCTCTTCCTCTTCCCATCCTATCCTTGTTAGGAAAGTATGGGAAGGAGACGAAGATTGACATCGGGCCTCCGGCACCTCACTCATCAGACGAAACGCAGAAGCATGTTTACTTCTACTTCACTCCTGGCTTCTATATCGTCGTGTCGTGGTCGTAATATTTCACTGGTCGAGCCGGCACATACGTGCAACAGATGTTGTTATTGCCAGCTCTACCACTGTTAAGTTAGCTTCACTTGTTTAACTTAGTTGGTACAGTAATAAGAAATATTAGTAAATTATTTGTCTATTCAAAAGTACTACAGAAAGGCCGCGTTGAGAGAGACGTGTCATGTCATGTCATGTCACAAACGGAAATATGTGTCTAAATACCTATATTTCTGGATTAAGATTGTGATAACCACCACCACTCTGACAAGAGTGAAGCGACTAAGAAGAAGACAAAGATTCGCTCTTCTGTTATTTTGCAGCAATAGACATCTTCAACGCAGAATAGACTAGACCGTGCGCATTATTCATCAAAGTTTTAATTCTAATTCACTACTCAATTCCATCCATTACTTCCAATAATTTTACTTTCATTTGAAATTGTGAAAGTTTAAAGACATAGATAATTTTAATAATAAATATAATTTTAAATCGGGCTCTTGTCTATACACCTAAAAATATGGGATATTAAATTTTATGGTTGCTAGGGTATCATTCAAAATTCACTGGACCACGTGGAGTATTCACGGCTTACTTTTAACGACGTTCCGGAGCTCAGACCGCGTACGGAATAATAAACGGCCACCGATGTAAGATAAAACTGCTGCCATCATTACTACACACGTCTCCATTGCCTCCCAGCATGCGTAGGCATTATGTACCATTACACGATAACACCGAAATATTTATAGAGAACTTTTTCGATATCACGGTCCCTCCAATATAAAGTTATTATTTTTATAGGTAAGTGCTGCACAGATGCTTTGAATAATTGGAACTCACCTAGCATATAGTTAGATAAAAATATAAATGAACACTTCGGCCTTAACCCGCTGGTATGCAGAGATGACGGATTTCCATTTCGCACCATCCATACCTCTCTCGCCTCTTTTATTACCACCTTTCTTTAGTATTTCATCTATCTGGTACGTTTATATTGGTTAAAATTATTGACTGATATATTTTGATATATTAATCTAGTCTTCTTTTCAAGCGATTTCAAAGTCTACACCAGGGGATGAAAGTTTGTACGGAGAAACTACCCGTGCTAAGGAAACTAAGATTTTGATTTTATACGTTATTATAATGTCTCTTAACCCTATAATACTGAGAATTAATTCCTAAATTAAAATGATTTAATTAATTAAATATTATGAATTAAAATGATGATAAATGCAAGTAATTTTTCCGACAGCAATCAGATACAATAACAAATAGTCGATATTTCTTATCTTTGAAAAACAAATACGAAAAAATAAAAATAAAACATTGTTGTTGGTTGGATTCAAACTCATGAGGGGTGGAGTAACAATTCAGCACTTTAGTCGCTCGTCCACGAAGTTGTCATTGTGCTAGGAACGGGAATAAAGAATCATAACTTATAATTTATCTATTGTGTTAAGTAAACGAAACAATGTTATCTAAGATCGACAAGTTCGTAAGTATTTCAACTTAAAGCCCAGAAGCCAAACAGGCCGGTGTGTTTGTCCAATATAATGGTCCGATGTTTGCGCTCCGTGATGGATACCGGCTTCGGGGCTAATGGATCGATACGTCCAAACTTACGCTCCTCAAAGTCACTCTATAATTTATATTTCTAACTAACGTGATTGTTTATCGAGAACTTAACGAAAGCAACGTCAACATTAATCTTTACAGCACTGTACAGATAAAAATATAGTATAACCAACATAGATCTTAAATAATTGATGTTATAAATGGGACAAAAATGCTTGATACGTCCTAAATAAGACACACTATTACAAGAACACTGGTAGAGCAAGCAAGTAGCTGTTGCTTGAAGTTACTCACCCAGCTGGTAAAGTACCAATATCATAATAGTTAAGGGTACGGACTGTCGACAGTGACGTCATAGGTTCGAATTCGTTATTATCGTGAACCATAATAAAACAATAAAAATAAGTAGAATCTTCTTCTATTCTGTAGAATGTTTTATTGATACATTAGTAAATTATTTCAATAATCTACTAATATTTATAAAATAAGCGTCCACGATAATATGAGATTCATAGGGAATGCGTCGTATCCGTCAGATTGCGTCTCACCTCTCGCTATAGCCATTGTTTAAACAATGGAGTATCTAGGATCTAAACTTTTCTGAACACTATTCTAGCCAATTTTTTTTTAGCAGTGATCACTTAAAATAGTATAAGCTTCCTCCTCTGTGACGTCATCGAAGTAAGGTATTATGTTACTATGTGGGAGTATATTCGAGAAAGTCTTTTTAGTCAGTAAATATACATCATATGTATATCCATGTCTACGTTTAAGTATTGTCAGTTAATGATATAATATAATGAAACTCTGTATACGGAACCCTTTTATAATCGTGTTTAAATAATTTAATGACGCCCTAAGGCTGTCAATGCAGCGTGATTAAGAGAACAATAAACAAAGGAATTAAGATGTTCCCGCGTTTAGATTCACTCGTGCACTCGGCGCTCGAAATGTTTTTGCCAAATGAATATTGAGCTGTCAAAGTAAAATGTCAGACGAGCGGCGACCGTATAATTATTTATGTGAATGTAATGTACGTCAGAAGAAAGTATTAAATTACATGGTTCGGCTCCGCCCTACATCGCTAGAGTAGCGTAGGCGATTTTCACACGATAACTTTTTTGTCTTTACCCAGATTGTGTTTTGTTCATTTCTCTGTACATTGTTTTAAAACAATAGGAAGGAAAGTAATTAAAAAGTTACTAAAAATAATAGTTTGTTCGCTACTGAATTAACGTTGAAAGGTACAATTAGATACAAACTAATTTATTATTATTTTCAAAATGTATTCAGAGTTTTGTAGCATAGTTCGAAAATAGAATTCCAAACAAAAAGTGTGGTAAATGTTTTATTACTAGAGAGCTTAAGCGTATTTGGTCCCAGGTTTCTTAAAATCTTCTAAATTAGTTGATGCTTCTTTCAAATATCACGTTTTCAATGAGTAGCTAAAGGCTAATAAAAATACAACAGATTAAGAATAATTCTTTGTAAAGGGCGTGTGTTTGTGGTATTCATTTACAAGCCAGGTAATCGACTATGATTCTCGAGTATTTTTTATGCATCGATTCCTTACGGGGTATAGGTTTACGGCAGATGCAAGATATTATTTACATAGTTTGCTCTATTGTTATCTTTGCTTAAATTAAAATAAAATATCACAATCTATTTTGTGATATAGAAGCTTAGATTTAGGAAATTTGTATTGGCGCATACTGGTGACAAGGTAAAGAAGACAAATGATGGGAAGAGAGTATAAGATAATGTTATTATTTGATTTTAAAAAAGCCAAATCTAATTTACTTAAATTTAGAAATAAAGGTTTTTATTGTTAGACCATAGTTAAAATAAAATAAATAAGCTCTCACGCCTGTAACCCTGAGGGCTAGGCAGAGATTAGGGATTTCCATGTGGCGGTATCCTGGCACACTCTCGCTTCTTCTACATCCATACATCTATGCACACATGTCGTTAACTGGTTCTCATTATCGATTTTTTTAAGTATGTCACTAACCTGATAGATATAAGTTCTCCTGGGACGGCCCGTGCCAACACTGCCACTCACTCTTGAAACATTAATTTGTACTATAACTATATTTAAAGAACTATAAACTTAGAGTAAACTAAGCTTACGATTTAATAACAATTTTTCAATAGGAATAGTTAATCATAATACTATCACAGATAAAAAAAATACTTCCGCCATCATCGCCCGTTCCACTACAGTCAGGAGAAATATAATTAAAAAAATATTTTCATCCTGCCACTACCAACATACGCCTAATTTATCAAAGTTGTATAAACAAATCCGAGCGCACTTGCAATAACAATCCTTTGTACGCGGTTTTCTTTTGACACGAGCCGTGGCGGAATCAAAGGACCGGGATACGACTCTCAGGGCGGCGTGAACTTTTGATTTATTAAATCTTCAATAGTCTTTTTTCACAATAACTTTATATACAAATTAATACTCTTAGTTTGAATAATTTTTTACCTATTAATTTGTTCTCTTTCTATATGATTTTTATTATTTTTTTCACGTTTTTTATTTAAATATTACTCAATTTTATTTCAATATTTAAGTTTTTCTTAAATAATTAAGAACGACACAATACCTCGACTAATTCCGATTAAAGTGACGTCCTGCTCATACGAAATTTGGACGTATTTAATGTATTATATTATTTCCATAATAATTTTTAAACATTGGTCAAACCCGCGACAACATCTGTTGCACGAGTGGGCCGGCTCGACTGGTGAAATAACACCACCTCACAGAAGACAGGCGTGAAGTAGAAGTATGCTCCTGCGTTTCGTCAGATGACTGAGGTGCCTGAGGCCCAATTTCAGTCCTTCTCTCTTTTCCATCCTTTCTTAATAAGGATAGGATGGGAAGGTGTAGAGCATTGGATAGAAAAAAGAAATATCTTTTGCCTGTCTTTCCCCTTTTCTGTCCATCTAAGGTAGGCAACGCATCTGCGACTAATTGGTTTGTTGAGGACGTCCATGGGTAGCGGTCACTTAACAAAAACCTAATTAATAAAAAACAAAATGTTAAATGTAGATGAGTAGATAGTCCCTTGGATCGGGCGTTGTTTATACAACGATTTACTACATACTATTATACTATTATATACACTATATATACTATACTATAAAAGTCTTGACAATTAATAAAAAAAGGAATCTTTACTATCGGTATATGTTCAAAAACCATTTCACATGCAGTGATACACTTGCCGGTAGGAAAATTGTACACCGAGCCAAATAGAATTTTGCAGAATGAAAATTGGATGGTGAAATCTTGCCATTTAAGGTGCTCAACAAACCGTGAACGAAAATAATAGGTGCTTGCAGCACAAAGAGAACGAGAATAATATAATAGTAATTAAGAGCAAACTACCAGAAAATTTATTTGTATGACAATGTTTTTGTAAATTTATTATCATTGCAGACATTAGTTACTATTGAAAGAAAGCAATGGTTCAAATAATCAAGGCAATTTATTATTCTCACACTAAACGGTTATTTAAAACCTTTTAGTGTTCTTAAGGACTTATTGAGAGTGTTTTCCATTTAGATATATCATTAGAGACATCAAAATCACTTCATAGAAAAAGCTTCATATCAAAGAAATTGTCATCGTACATAGATTGCTACTTTGTTAATTATGTAGATATTTTCAGAGTCGCTTATGCTTGACTTCTTGTAAAATTTAATGAATGTCAAGTTTGTTCTGTTTTCGAACAAACTTGACGTTCATTAAATTTATTATTTATGTGCTCGTGGTCTGTACACGCAGCGTATCAACTTTGATCATTTAGGATTCTGGCGGGTATAGACTTTTGAGTTGAATGTAAACAAATGTGGCGTACAAGTTTGCTGCGATCTGTTATAATTAAACTAATAATATGCTAATCCTTTCTTATAAGAAAACATGTTTTAAGTTAAAATAACGTTTAAAATTAACATAGTCATAGTTTGTATGGTCAAGAGCACTAGAATGAATATTGCCAGAGAAGCAAAAGACAGACCAAATAATTTTTATAGTGTGCCCATGAATACAAGCACCACGAGTGTTGAATTTTGTGTAATAATGTATTCTATTTCTTAGTCATAATTATTTACTCAGGTTAGGCCAGGGTTTAAAACCTCAGTGCACTTATATGTTCCATACACTAGTGAATATACTTACTATATTTTGGACGAGGATTGGACGGGGAGGGGTTAATGGGGAAAAGGAAATATCCTTATTCCTGTCTATGTCCTCCTCTCTCCATTAAAGGTAGGCAACGCATCTGCAACACATGTGCTTGTTGCGGATGACTATGGGTAGCGTTCACTTAACATCGGGTGATCTGCTTGCTTGTTTGCCACCTTATTTCATAAAAAAATAGGGCTTGCCCACAATCCCACCTGATGTTTATGCACTGGTTTAGTAAGAACCTATTCACTCTTCTCTTAAACCCCATGTCATAATCGGTCGGAAACACTGAAGGTGGCAACTTGTTCCAATCCTTTGCCGTACGCACGATGAACGAAGATTCGTATCGCTTCGTTCGAACTCCTTCTCTTTTCAAGTCTCTATCAAATAATGAAATAAAGGAAATAAATTAAAATTACACAAATTCTATTTACATTAGGTATAGTAAAATCTAAAGTATTGTAACCATATTAGGTTTATTTGAATCGCGTGCCTCGTGTCACATCGCAACACATTATTCTTGGTAGTGTATATAGCTAAAATTTTAACTTAAGGAGGTCCCTATTAAACATAATTTATAGTTCAACCACATTTCCAGGTAATGTCGTACAGTGAAAGTATCACCACTCAAACAAAGGCGGATGACGAAGAGCAAATAAAAAAGCTCCACTTCCACGATATGACCCATTTTTACGCCATAAAATTATTCCCATCTTCCATCTCTCGGCCATAAAGCTCGTTATCACTGCCTAATATTTAGACTTTTTATTACCGAGCGAGCTTTTTGTAAATTGCCTCTAAGAACGTAGTTTTCTTATTCTTAAATGAAAAAAGTTTGAATAGTACATTATGACACGTCCTCGAAAGACTTGAATAGTGTCATATTTTTAGGTAAATCGTAAACGTTATTATAAAAAATGGACTTTTAAAAAGTACTTTTTATGACTTGGTATTTTTTTCTTTTAACTTTTCTGCCATAAAGAATTTTTTAATATTCAATTCCACTGACATTTTCAATATTATAATTTGTAAAATATAAAAATTCGGTTCTCAAATGGCATACAATTTGTAGTTTTTATATATTTTTCTAATTATATTTTCGAAATTTAGGACTTTAAAGAAATTAAAAGACATGTCATGTTGTTTAAAGTAGGTATATAATATTAATTAAAATTTATTAAATCCTCGAAGAAATATGAACTTAAATAACTTACCTTTTACTTATCACGGTGTGCTGAAAGAAATTTTCTCGTAATTCCATTGAGCAATCATTATCCACAGTTCATCTGGATTTTTCTCTATAGAGCGGCACAACATTTACTAAGCTATTTGTTTTATACTAAGAGTGAGATAAGCAACTTATCGGTGCAAGCGGGGAATCGAACCCCGACTATCATATTACAAGTTGGATACTTTACAAACTGAGCTGTAAATTTTCATAAATCACTAAAAATGATTTTAATATGTTTCAACATATTTGAAAATTTATTATTATATGTTATATTATTTAATGTTATTTTTACTGACTTTCAAATAACTTAAGGACCCAAAAATCTAGCGATTTTTACTTTTTAACAATTTTGTTTAAATATAAATTTGATTATATATGAATTTGAATGATATTGTGTTTCAAAAACAATTTTTGATATGGATTTCTTTTATTTTATTTACAACAGATAAAATTCATTATGTTTAGGGCTAAGGTAAATTAAATTGAGATAAATAAAAAATGTTTTATGCAAAAATTATCACAATGGCTTTATTAAAGTATATAAATAGGTATACTTGTGACTCCTATGGACATTTATTTACAAATTATATACAAATTCACATATTCTACAGCAGTCTTATAGAATGTATTTACAACAATATTTTGAAATAAATGCCGTTTGAAATGGCTAGAAAATACAAAAATAGACCATAATCTTAGTTATTTGGTAAGCGCGCATTGCAGTAAATATAATTTACACAAGAAGCATTGACTAAACAAGTATTCATAAAATGAAAGTTACACGAAAAGCTTGTAATCGCAGACTAGACTAAATAAGCTTGACCCGTGCGCTGCGAGTCAACTAGTGGAGGAGGCGGAGGCCAAAGTCTAAAATCACGTCTCCGACTTGAATTGTTACCACCTAACTCTAGAGAAGAGTAATCGGAATCAATAGACGTATAAATATGATCCGATGGTGGCCTTCCGTTTACGCCATACATTCTTTGTGCATGTTGTAAATGACCTTCTAAGAATTCAGGATTGGACGTTGTGCCATTTCCATGGTCATGGTCTCTCGTTTTTTCTGTGAACGAAAAAGACCTCATAGTCCCATTATGAACACCATTTCTCATTGTATAAGACTTCAAGTTATTTTTGTAACTTGAAGATTTAGATTTTCGTTTCCTTACTGGCATAGCCAACCGAAGGCTTGCCCAAAATTTGTTCTGACCTAATCTTATTCTTGAAGCTGTTTTCAAATATGGCCTTAAATCAGAATCGCAAAGAGCGTCCGGCAAAATTGCGGCATCTTCTATTATTATTAAAGAATATATTCTCTGCTTTAATAAGTCATGTAATGATTGACGAAATTCGAAACGTGACCATTCGGTTTCTATAAAATTTCTTGTCAAAACAAGTATTATTCGCTTCGATGCTTCGGCCGCTTCCGGCAGTGGTAATGCATATTGTATGTAAGCAGTCCCTTGCCTCGGTATATCCCTGTAATGCAAGCACAGGTGATACGATTTATTTCCATTTTCTAATTCGGCAGCCAACGTTTGTATGACAAAATCGTCGTCTTTTGGGCTGTAGCATACATATGCATCGTATAATTTATCATTGTCGTCGTACGCTCCAGTAAGAGGTAATATTCTTATTCCGCAAGTAGTATAAATCCATATGCGAATTGAATCTCTGAATAAGAAAATTGTTAACGTTAGTAACATAATAAGCATAAATCCAGTGAATGTAGTTACTAACATTGGCATGTAATTAGAAACTAACATTTTATCTATAACCGAATCTCCGGCGTAATAATCACTGCAAATTGTGCCGTTCAGGTTCAGTTCTCTTTTCTGTGGTGCTCCATTGTTTAAATTCCAACACCATAAATCTTTTATATCTTTGATTATAGCGGCATTTTCAGATAAAAACGCTGTAAATTTTTGTAAGTATCGACACTTACAAGACCACATATTATTACCTAAAGCAACTGATTGCAAATTTTGATTGCTGCTTAGGCTCCAAACAGAAAATTCAATTAATCTATTGCCATCTAGTCTTAAAATTTCTAATAAGGGTAATGTTGTAAAAGTTTTATTTTCTACGTAACTTATAAAGTTGTCCTGTAAATATAATTCTTTGAGCTGTGTAAGATGTTCAAACTCATTCCCATTTAAGTATTTCAGGTTGTTATTTCCGAGATGTAATATAATAAGCGAAGATAAGCCAGCAAACGTTCTGTTATGTAAGTTTTGAACGTTACTTGAATTAACATAAAGCGATCTCATATTTTTCCTTCCGATGAATGCATAATTTTGCAATTCTTTAAAGTTGTTTCCATCCAAGTAGACTTCAGTTGCGTCCATTGGTATTTTTTCTGGTATTTCATTTGCGTGTTGGCTTGAACAGTCAACGACATTCGTATGCCAAGTAGGGTCATGGTAACACGAGCAGTTGTACGGACAGGTCATTTGACAATCGCAGGCCACGTAATCGCAACAATGACACAAAGTAAAGCAATGCGTTTCATAAGTGCACAAGAAATCGGTCGATTTTAAATTACTTAGAGGTATATGAGAAACTCCTCTGGTATGTGTCATTTTACATAAGACGTTTTCAAGGTCCATTATTCTGGGATGTTGCCTCATAGCTGTCATATTGTTTATCATGGGCAACCATTCCATTGAGCAATCACAATCAAACGGATTTCCTCCTATGTAGAACTCAGGTAACGACTTATTCAAAGGGACTGGGTATATGCGAAGACTGTTAATATCTAAATGAGATATTTCATTTGCGTAAATGTCAACTCTTGTAAGATTGCTTTTCTCAATGAAAGTGTTCACATGAATATTGCTTATATGATTATTGTTAATGAACAACAGTTCGACACTATTTGGAATTGCTAACGGTGATATCTCTACAATGCGATTGTGGCTAACATCTAATGTCTTTATGCGAATTTGATCTTGCAGTTTGTAATAGTTACCTAAATGTTCTATAAAATTTCCATGTACGTCTAGCCATTTCAAGTTAGCGGGTATAAATGCATAATCGAACCAAATTAAATGATTTTCTGACAAATTAAGCCAAAGTAACGTCATCAATGCTGAAAACACTCCATTTATATCAGTGATAAAGTTACCGTCTAATCTGATCGCCTCCAATTGCTTATTGCGTTCAAATGTTCCTCTTTCAATGGCTTGTATTTTATTTTTAGCTAAATTTAAAACTTGTAAACTAGGTAAGTCCCAGAACATCCCAACGCTTATGTTTCCGATTTGGTTATCGATAAGTCTCAACCCAGTTAATTGATCTAAATTTTTAAAACTACCATTTTTAATTTCGCTTATTAGGTTCTCTCCCACGTCCAGTGTTTTCAACATTGATAACTCCCAAACTGCAGCTGGGATTTTGGTAAGTTGATTAGAACTTAAGTCCAATTCTTTTAAATCCGAGCAATTCTTAAATGATTTTGGATGTATATTAATTAATAAATTATTATTTAAATTTAATTTACTTAAAACAAACAACCCATTAAAAAGGAACTCGTCAATAGTATGCAAGCGATTTTCCGCTAAATTTAAAGTATGCAAATTGTACAGGGGGAGAAAAGCGTTGTCTTCAATATAACCAATAGAATTATTTCTTAAATCTAATATTTGCAAAAAGAATAAATCTTTAAATGTTTTACCATCTATCCTCGTCAAGGCGTTATTGGATAAATTCAGAATAATTAAACGTATAAGACCAACAAATGTTCCGCCATCGATATGAGCACTTGAAAGCTGATTATTGGATAAATCTAAAACAAGTAGTTGGTCTAAACGGTGAAAAACGCCTCTGCCTAATTCATACAGCAGGTTATTGTTCAAATAGATTTCTCTTAACTCTTTTGTGTTCGTAAAAGTTCCTTCCGGTATAAATTGTAGATAATTGAAGGAAATATTCAATATTCTTAGTATAGGAAACCCGTTAAATATTTCCCCTGAGATGTCTGATATATTATTATGCTGAAGTCTCAACTCCTGAAGTCTTCGTAGTCCTGAAAATTCACTCTCTTCGCTTAATGATTTGAGTTCATTATAACTTAAATCCAAACTTCTTAATCCTGAACCGCAATTTTTGCCGAAGCCAAGTCGATCAATACTCTTTAACCTATTAAAAGTTATATTCAATACTTGCAAGTTGCCTAGAGGACAAAAAACATCAGAGGGTACAGATTTCAAATTATTTTTACCCAAATCCAGTATCTGAACTTCTTTTAATCCATTGAAGGTTCCCAGAGAGAGTTCTAAATTTTTATTCGGGCTCCAATCATAGTTTTTCGATCGAATCGACAACTTTTTCAACTCACGTAACCCTTCGAACGCGTTCCCTGGTATTTTGAGAAGTTTGCAATTCTGAAGAGATAGTTCGGCGAGTGTTGAAAATCTTTGAAAATAGTTTGCTTCGAGGGAACTTTCAAAAAACAGCAGCTGGTTACATTCTATTGTAAGGCGCTTTATATATTCCGAAGCTGAAACTAAGCTGGATCCACCGACATCAAGAGTTCGTACATGGCACAACGTAACTCCTTGATCACTTCTCGCGGGAATACAATTGTCCACGCCTCGCAACGTTAATGTGGTCTTAACACTTAATATCATTAACAAAAAAGTTAGCAAATGATACATTTTTGAAACACATTTGTATTTTTACTTGTATACTATTAAACTTTAAGTCACTTTGCACACTATGGAACGAAGATACACTAGTCCTTTACTCTAGTGGTTAATGTTTACGTCGCGTTCCGCGAACGAGTACGATCGGCTTTAGAGACAAGACGGTCACGTGCCTCACGCATAATGGTTGATGCGCGACTGTCGAAGCCGCCCGGCTCAGCTTTTTAGTGAGAGTGGTGCGCCTCTAGCCGCCCCACTCGGTTACACGCCCCCCGCACCCTATCACCCCAACATAGTTACACGTTCGCTCGCAAGGCGCCACTTGCGCGCTCGGACGCTCGCACAATTATGTAATGTTTTCTTAATCGAACCATCGCGTATCGGCTTAGAAAAAGAAACGTGTTCTTTAAGAAATATGAATGCGAATGTGAACAAGCGACGTGATGACTAATAAATGAGCGCATGATTCATTAAAAAAAAGATCTTTATGAAGGCCACCAATGTCCTAAATTGTTTTATATCTAAGTCTATTTTTTATTTTATATTGCTATTATTAATTACTTTTATATTTTAAATTGAGTAATCTCTAAATCTAAAGACCGGGAAAAAATAATATCTATACATATAATAAAAATGTAACTGATCGCTGTCTGTACATGGAAGATATTGGAGAAAAACTATTATTAAGGGCGTTCATAAACGCAATAAAACCCAAAACAATGATTATTAGAATTTATGTCTGTTTGTCTGTATGTCTGTGCGTTTGTTACCGCTTATCTCAGAAACGGCTTAACCGATTTGGGTGCGGATTTCACGTGTGGTAAGCTTCACTTACCATTTATTGTTAGTTTTATCTCAATCGGCTTATAAATGAAAAAGTTATATTAATTTATCTGTGCTACGGCCATATTGTGTCGACCGCACGTCGATACGCGGGAAAAGGGCAGGAAGATGATTATTAAGTAGGTAATATCATTTCGCTTAAGTAAAATTGTAGTGCGGCTAAAACCGCGGGGCAAAGCTAGTTTTAAAATAATAACATTTTAAAATAGAAATTTATATTAGCGTATTCTAGATATTTTTATTTTCGACCGAATCATAAGGTTATATATATATATAGGCCAGGCTATGCACCTGGCACACAGGTTCCCAAAAGAAACATAGGCTAACGCTTGCATTGCGAGGATTATGATAGAATTTTCGGAGGTCGGAGCCATAAATTGCTTCGTAAATTCAAAATAACTATTACCACGTAGCATATATATTTCTGTATTTCGCCCGGTGGCTAAGATAAGCACATATAACTGGCAACCTCGCTCTCTTTATTCTAATCTGCTTTAATGAATTTTGGTGCCTTAGTATTTACAAAGCAACTTCAAACTCTATAGTGTTATTCACTTATATGGTTATCAATGATCAGTCCTCACCTGGTGACCCGCATGCTACCTATATTGGTATGAACACTGTTTTAGATAATTTTAGATCTCATCAAGCGTAAATTTTTCCTTCAAGAAATCCTTCTCTTGAGATGTACGAGTATTAGTACCAGCTTGGCGTTTGAACATATACAAATCCCTTAAGTTTTGTTTTCCGATACTTACACGTATTTGGCATTCCAGATTAAAGATTATATTATTTTTCAACCACTTACGTCGGCATACAGCGTTAGCAATTCAATACAGAATCATCAACAATAGGACATGCGTTACTTTACCTACTCAGTCCTTTCTCAATTCCAACCATTGACCTTTAGTACAAATCAAATGCACCATCCACTGGAATCCTGGATACCTGGTACGTATTATAACTTGTTAGGTGTCATGGGAACCATGCCGTTAGTTTATAAACTATACTTAGAATTCTAAAAACACATTGCACCAGTCATTCTTGTACCCCGGGCGAACTGGTAGGGACGGGGTATGCCGGCGAAAGTTGATAATTTGATTTCCTTGTTCGACACGTAAAATCGTTTATAGTCTAACTAGAACTTTGCTACTTCCGTTGAAGTTTAGAAACACGTACCAATAAGACTTGAATAATATATTTTATTTGAATATATCATTGTAAAGTTAGTATAAATACAAATAGGTTTAAGTGTACATATTACATTTTCTACATAAAAATAATACAAAGTAGATAGCTAATTAGAACATCTATAATTTTAACGTGTAAAGTGTAAAAACCTTTCGCAATTTTTACATAAAGCAATCTTCTATTACAGACCTCAAAAATAAAAGTTGTAGTTGTTGACACATACTGTGACTATAATTTTCCTTTATTGCGAATAGACGACAAAAGTTTCCGTCAACAATGATTGAGCAAAGTCTCAGGAATGCCTAAGAGATAAGTTTCCTTACTTAAGTGATAAAACACGACGCCTACAAGCGAAAAACATTTGAAGCATCATGATATCCTTGTTATTAATGTCTTTTCGCGGAGCATCCTGTATCAAAAGTTCTCGATGTCGAGAGTTCTTAGCGCTAGCTTGATAAATGACTTCCCTCACTTTCGGGAAACTTACCCCCGTATTTTTTTCCTATGTCTAGCTGCCGTGCGACAGCCTGGCCAGGACGTGACTCGACTACTGATAATATTCCACTAAAACGATCTCGTATCATCCCTTCAGATATTAGCATCCCTTTCCATATTGGAGACATATTCTTTGGTTCAATTTATAGTTTAAATTTCTTTTCATTGTAAGTAAAAGTAGGTCATTTTTATACTTACTTTTGGTCCGAATATGTCTATAAATAACTGGTTAAGCAGTGGTTGATCTCCACAACAGCGACATCTGTTGCATTAACATCTTAGCATGATAATGGTCTCACACAATACAGGCCCGATGTAGAATTGTTTTATGCGTCATTTTCGTATGATGATTGAAGTGCTTCCTATCCACCCCCCCTCCCCCTCCTGTAGCTACAAACGACAATCCCCACACTAGCAATGGCCGGCGAAGTTTATAAATCTTCAATTAAATAAACATATTATTAAACAAAAACAAAACCGACTTCAAAAAATGTATATTCAAAAACAACAAATGCCATAAAATGTAAAACTAATTTTACGCAATGAAACATAAGAATTATCATCATATATATTTTTGGAGTCGGTGTCAGCCAAGGTATGTCTGCAACGGGGGGGGCAGTTCAAAGTAGTCCTAGCTTTACGTTCATAAATTAAAGACTATTTGAACGATCGACGACGAACTTAAATAGATTAAATAGAATAGTTACTTAAAATAAAGTACGAGTATTTGTAGTTCTGCGGCGCTGACATGACATGTGAACTGAGACTTATCACTTATATGGACTGGGTTCCTACTAGCCCCTTTTTAGGGTTCCGTGCCCAACGTGTAAGACGGGACCCTATTACTGAGACCGCTGTCCGTCTTTCTGTCTGTGTGTGTCTGTCTGTCCGTCTGTCTGCCACCAGGCTGTATCTCATGTACCTCATGAACCCTCATAGTTGGACAGTTGACATTTTCACATGTATTTCTGTTGCCGCTATAACAACATAGCCGCAAAAAAACATAAGAAAAGAAAATATTTAAGGGGGCTCCTATACAACAATCGTGATTGATAACAGGTAACAGGTAGACGCTTGAAATATTCACAGAATATTTAGTTATATATTCACTTTAAAAATAAATAATTAAATTAAAATAAAAGAAACATTTAAGG
>JWHW01014092.1:129355-161718 GCA_000931545.1 Papilio glaucus
ATGTTTTAATTGATTCCACGCGGACGAAGTCCCGGGCAACAGCTAGTAGTAGATATAAATATTACCGTAATATATTATTAGTTTAAATCAATTTATATCAATAATGGTAGTCGGGTCAATAGAAGTCCATTATATCATTTCATAGCTCTATCCTAATTCACCAACAAGGCCTGGGGCGTCGTTTTATACCGTTAATAGAAATTGTCCAATAAACTTTATTACGATACTGTCTACTCACTGAGTGCAATACGAATTATTTATGTTACTGTTCATTATGAGGATTATTCTATCTGACTAATGCTTCCACCGTGAATTGTCCCTACTCAGGTATAGACAAAGTAAATAAACTTATTTTTGAATAACTCATAGTGTTAATTATAGACGAAAATGATTTATTGAGTTTTAGTATTACAATATCCGTCGTCCTTCGCTGAGAGTTGAAAAAACAATACAACACAGAACAAAGCATATAAAACTAACTAAAAAGGAAAAGGATCAACGGAATTCAAAAAATTAATATCGTATAACCATCTACGGACCCGAGTCGATTTGTTTCATACCGATATGTTCAGTATTCATGTGATTGACGGACAAATAAACATTTTCATTCTATATTTTAACATAAGTACCAATAGTAAAAATTGGCATAATCACTACATATTATACAATCCCTTCGCCGCGTCTATCAGAATGCGATAAACTCAAAAACTTATCGTACGGTTTTCACGTCTAGGCGGATTGATTATCGTATGGTATTCACGTCTAGGCGGAGTGATTATCTTACGGTTTTCACGTCTAGGCGGAGTGATTATCTTACGGTTTTCACGTCTAGGCGGAGTGATTATCTTATGGTTTTCACGTCTAGGCGGAGTGATTATCTTACGGTTTTCACGTCTAGGCGGAGTGATTATCTTACGGTTTTCACCTCTTGGCGGAGTGATTATCTTACGGTTTTCACCTCTAGGCGGAGTGATTATCTTACGGTTTTCACGTCTAGGCGGAGTGCTTATCTTACGGTTTTCACCTCTAGGCGGAGTGATTATCTTACGGTTTTCACCTCTAGGCGGAGTGATTATCTTACGGTTTTCACGTCTAGGCGGAGTGATTATCTTACGGTTTTCACCCCTAGGCGGTTTTGACCTCTTGGCGGAGCGATTATGGTACGATTTTCATGTCTAGACGTAGCGATTCATAAGTAAGGTCCACATATATAATTCATTAAGGCTTTGGGTTCATTATCTGAAGTATGATAATGATCATTGAAGAAGACAAACGCTGGTACGGCATTAAGACAGAAAAAAAAGTCGCGTATAAACTCTGCGCACTTTACTACGTATTATAGGTAAGCGATAGAATAGGGGTTGAGGGTCTACCTACGTTGATAGTCTCGCTTTTAATCAAAAACATATTTGTATATACATTGTACATATTGTACTTTGTAACAGTTAAACTTGTGCGTAGAAAGACACTCATCGGCCATCAGGAATCCAGTCCTAACGGTCAAGCTAAAGGTAATTATGTATTTACAAAAGAAAAAGTAGTATGTGTAGTATCAGTTATCTGGTTTCCATAGTACAAGCTCTGCTTAGTTTGGGATCAGGTGGTGGAAATAGTGTCCTAGGATATTATTTCGTCACACATAAAATAGAGATTTTTTAACAGAACTTAGACAAAAATCTTACCGATCTTATGCTTTAAATTACTCCCGGCTTAGTGTACAGTGAGCTACGTAAAGCATTGCGTGTGAGCGGCTGACGAGTTTGCAACAGCGCCGTCGATTTGTCTGAGCTCGTTCCCCGGAGGCGAGCCGTAATGAATATTAACATCCTGCAGGGGACGAAAGCTCTAGTATACGTACCTTATCACATTCAACCGGTTTATTCCAAATTATACCATCAGATCAAACATATCGCAACGCAAATTACTTATATATCTTTTATTACTTCCATATTATTCTGTTATATAAATTGTTTTAGGTAAATAAATAAATTGATAAAAATATATAAAATTATTTAAGTTAAATTATTTTTCGTTGTCCGGAAATGACGTGTACAACGGAAGATCTTTGGCGTCAAGGTGTAGTGTGCAATATTTACTAAATTACGTATTGAATGGCGGTGAAGTTAGAGAAATGCTAAAAGAAGTCTTAGTTGACACATAGCAACGTGTTAAGCACGATTTCTCCTCCTTTTATCCGAGCTTACATAATAAAAATAAGAGGCGTATGTTTATGTGAGGCAGGAGTATCACTAACCATCAAAAAAAATATTTCAGTATGAAAAGATCACGTTTTTCAATCTAATTATGTAAGGATAAACTTAAACAGCGTTAATGTTTGGCGCCAGTCTTCATTCCCTCGCCGTAGACGGGCATGCATCAAAAGAAAATTAACGGAATTTGATGCATAGATTATGCAAATAGACGCATATCCGCCTCCGTTCTTTGCTATCACGTACACTAAATGAGTTTTAATAGCGCAGCTGACGACTCACAACTTCGAACAAAGCTGAGCGAGGAAAAAGATGATTTTGTAAATTTGAAGCTTAACATTAACATGCAAAAAATGTCATAAACGTTTTATGGTAGGATTCGGCAAACGAGCCGTCAGTAATTTTATAGGAAGGAAGAGGGATGGGATGGGATAGAAAGAGGAGGAAGGACCAGAGAAACAGCAGCTAGCAAGTTTATACATAGCTATTACTAGACATACAATCGAAACTTCATCAATTATTACGAATTATAAAATTGTAGATATTTTGAAGCACTTATTTTGTTTTACAACGCCATGATTTAGTGCAAACCTCGCTTATATCAAATGGATTTACAAATGATAAATCATTTGATAGTTGAGATAATAATGATTTCATCACCTGTCCTACTTGCCCAAATATCAAATTTAATGCCTTAGTTAGATTGCTGTAATATAAGAATGTGGTGTTCTTAGTTTTTGTTTTTTTTTTGTATAATTTTAGTGAAAACAAAACAAACACTACAAAGTTTCCACCCTCCGAAACAAAATTATAGTATCGTAAAACATGATTTGGAAACACAAATACAATCTTATTTTTCCATTATGGTGGGGGAGTAACGGAATCGACATGCAACGGGTACCTAACCAGGTATCTATAGCTTGATTTGATAATAATAAGTTACAGCCGGAAATGTGGAAATGAGGGGGCGAGCCGAGCCGGGGTGTGAAAATGTTTATACACTTTCATAATTTCAAGGGGATGATATCAGATACGCAATGAACAGGGGTTGGCGGGGAAAAGGGCTTTCAACAAAATACTTAATACGAAAAATACGAGGTGGAAAATCTGGTTATTACTAGAATAGCTGTTATTTGAAGACAATCGCATTTAGGGTTGTTAAAAAAACAACGTTAAATTTTTCTCAATTTTATTTTAATATACCATCTCCTCAATATGTTGTTCCTAAGAAATTTTGGGACCGTTGTCATTATCAGGGACAATTAAGCTACGCATAGACTGCGTAGTTTTATTGTCCTTGAGTAGGTGATTAATTGCTGAAAGTTAACGTTTTATTAAGTCTTTTGTTAAAATACTTAACCTTGTAAATAAACCTCAGCCTCCTATGATTAAGCACAGAATACTTTTTAATTAAAAATCGTTGAACGAAATTGGATACGGTTTCTTTGTTCTTAGAAGCTTTCGAGGCATTTATTTGAGTGTGTTTTACACCAATTATTCAGGCTTATTGAGCACCCGACTTCAGAGGGAACGATCTATCGTATAAACACGAATTAGATGCTTGTTAAGAAAACCTGCGAAGAAATTCCCGATCCGTATAAGTAGGTTACAGGTATTTTATTTAAAATCAATCTCCCGGTTTCCTGTAATAGACACTATTCTTATTAAAACTTATTTAATTTTCATTTTTTCGTATTATACTTAGAACACTTAACATTTAGTTACTCTACATATACCTTGTTTTACATCAAGATGAGATTTTGTAAACAAAGGTTAACAAAAAACGTTAAAATGCCAAAATATTTCCAAAAATAACTTTTTCTCATGTGAGAAAAAGTGATAACATTATCACGATGAAATTTTATACATTAGCTATTCATGTTACACAATTTCACTTTCACTTTATCTCACAATTTCCAGAAAATTACAAAATTTCCGTTAAAAGTATAAAAAGTGTAATGGCCGCCATGTATGGTAGATAAATAATAAATAATAATAATAATATCCTTACCTAATATCTAAAAGATGTCACTTAAGTAAGTGTAGTTAATGTTACTTAAAAATATGTGATAATATGAAACTAAAAATGTTTATAAAGTTTGGACGTACAACGGAAATTACAGGGACGGACTTATATTACTATTTATACTTAGTATTAGTTATTCTAAAACGTCTAGAGACTTACGTCCAAGTGTAGACTTCTAAATGCCGAGTTACGTATTTTGATAGACATTCAATTTATATAATTGTCACTACATACAATTGTCGCGTAGGATATAATTATTTAATAGGATAGAAAATAATGTCATTGTTACAACAATCCTAAATAGTCTTCGTATCAAATAAATATGATTTTTAATTTAGTGTTGTGTAACGTAATTATTACTTTAATATGTGTAATAAATTAACAGCCTTAAATATAATAAGACTTCTTGAAAATTTTAAAAACAAAAAAGTCAACAAAGATTTATTAAATAAACTTTCAATTTCATTTTGAAATATTAAATTTGATAAGATTAGAATAACAAATGACAGTGAATTTCTAGTATCGTCCCCTAAACGGTAAAAATACAAAACAAAATTATCATGAACAAAATGCATTAGGTAGATGTCCTTGGGGAATACCGGAATAGGAGCCGTCGGCGTATACAGTATGCTTGGAAATATTAAGAACGTATTATGAATATATTTAAAATACCAAAATATATAATAAATACTAGTTACAATTACCCGTGTGATTTTAATGTTACTTAATAATAACAAAACGATAATGCTATGCTATTTCTGGATTATCTTTAAAGTGTTGTATTGGTAAATGAATTATTAAAATCAATCAAAGCGATTTAAAAGATAGGAAAAGCTTACAACGCAGCTGTGGTTTTTAGCTTTATGACTATTCATACGATTTCTAATAACTATAAAGGGGGTAGTTAGAGTAGTCACTTAAATATCAGGTGAATCGCTTCTGTTCTTCTCGAACAATTGTTACAACTTTGTTGTCAATTATTTGAAAAAACAGTATTACAAAATTCAAAAAAGAAGCACTTAACAGTCGCGTCTCATCTCGATATGTATGTGTGTATAATATGTCCATTATACAAGCAAATTTTGTTACCAAAACACCGGACACCGGTATTTTTATATCCGGAAAAACACACCCTGTATCAACCAAATTACATTTGACGTGTGCTACAATGACGTAACTCCGAAAAGCGCAGTGCACTCAAGTAGCAGTTTTCTTTACGCCGCTTCCGTCGGGGCCTCGGACGCTCTTAATGCAAATTTTATTTATTCATGTAAATTAATATCTATTCTCCAAGACAGCCCGTGAGGCGGGAAATTGAGTACGTGCAAAAATAAGGCGCGCGTCGACGCCAGAGCTTATGCAAACGCGACAGGCGGGGCTAGTAACCAATTAGAATTCTCACACATTAACAAACTTCGTCGTTCGCCTCGAGCGTGGGTAATGTAGACTCAGTAGCTTAAATTAGAATAATATACTATAGATAGTGCTAAAAACGAAAAGCTTGTCTCTTTGTGCTTAGAGAGAGAGTAGATCAGGACAGGTCGCAGCAGTCCTACTCGTAAAATAATAGCCCAATAGTACTCATTGATGCAATATTAATAAAAGCAATAACTCGTCAATATGCACTTTAAACAAGGAATAGTTAAATAATATGAAAAAAAACTTGTAGAACCAATGACAAAAGAATGTTACTATTAGAATAACATATCAGTCTTCAAAATCAGTAAAGCCGCTTGGACTACAGGAGCCCTCAATGGAACGGACATACATAGATATATACAATTTCGTTCTTTCTCATTTTATTATAATCATTATATATAGGTGTCATTTTTCTCAATAAAAATCATTCAAATAAAACAAAACCTGAAATTATTTACATAAAATTTGTAGCATACGAGGTGAACAAATACTTTGACACAATACTTATTACTGCTACTAAAGTAATACTGCTACTCGTTACTATAAAACTACTAACAACAAGGGGAAACCACAACAATATGGTAGTTCCACGACAATACAGTCGGAAACATAAAAGTTGATGCAAAGAACTCCGCATATTGTTAACATATAATACAATCGCGTGCGAACTAAAGTCGATTAGACAATTGCCGACTTACCACCGAGCGATATTAATTCTATTGCCATAAATAATCAAGCAATCCATATCTAAATTTACATATATATAAAAGAAGAAACTGACTGACTAATTATTATAAACGCACAGCCCAAACTAATGAGTCTGGAGACTTAAAATTTTGCCCAGATATTTATGTTATTACCTAGGCGAGCAATAAGAAAGGTATTTTTTAAATCGATCCCCTAAGTTTTTATGGATGAAAGTTCTTATTTAGGGGGATGAAAGTTTTTAATAGATAGAAGCGTCGGATAAATTAAATTGCGTGTTGGGTGAATCCGCGGGGCTCAGCTTGTATATAATAAGTAAGTCGTGTTAGTTACACATTTATAACTCAAGAAAATCTGCAGCCCACATAGATTTTCTCTGATTTTTGATTTGTTCCTTTTATCTCAGCTCGGAATAGCAGAATAACTAATGAAAAATCGTTTGGTAAATACAAACACCCTCCTAACACCCATTCATCATATTTATTAATTATAATTGAATGACATATATTTAATATTATTCATATTTAAGCTAATAGCAAGTAATCCAGTATCATTCTAGAGCTATTAAAAAAGAAATTATCCCAATACATACAGACATCCGGACGTCCACAATAAAAAATCCAACAAGATTTTTTAGTACATAATTAAATATATGTCTATAAATTTTGCTTCGGGTGACAATCAAACCATAAACCAAGATTTAAGTAATCTAGTCTGTGGGCTACTGAGTGGTTCAATCGATCAGATCGCCGTAAACTACACGCTGTATAAAGTTTCACACAATATCGGATTGTTCAGTTTATTGTTCTTACCTAAATCGAAGTTGGTACATCGCATAATTTAACATATTTGGTTATATAGATATGGCTATATACTCATTACATTGTTAAGCAGTTTTAGAGGTAAAATACTACAAACCAATGAAAAAGAGATTCTGATAGGAAGAGAGTGTTAACACGTCTGACTAATGTTGGGATTTGAATAAACGCCGTTAACAACATAGTTCAACAACTTATCTATTTAAAGATTAAATTGTGTATCAAATGTTGAAAGGCTTGAAATCTATCCAACAGAACTGACATTACAGTACATATAAGATACAGCGTCAAGAAAACCCAGTAATTATTTTTCGCATCGCTCTCCCAACTCAGTTACAAATGTGACAACAGTATAACCACGATCTTCTGTTACCTATTTAAACTTGTTTAACTATTTACTATATTTTCAAATATTTAATAATTTACATACACTACAGGACGTAGGCTCCACATAAGGTCCCTTGCACTCACATCCAGTGACGCAGCAGACTAGGTCGTCTGTCGCGTCGTGCTACAATAAGTTTTATGAGCAACTGGCAATATGTCAAAAATAAACCCTTGTATCTTAACAAGAAGAAGAATGATAAAAAAGTTCGTCGTAACTTTTCCAAATTCAAATAAGCATTTTGTTCACGCGAACCTATCCCCTACCAAATCGTCTAAAGCAGCTGAAGAAGTTTTCACTTCTAAAATAAAACTGTAAAATATAACGCGTTTATTTGTCATAATAATGTATGCATATTAGTAAGGAAATCGTTTTATTCTCTCTGTTACGACATTCGGCGTCGCCGCGCGCTATGCCCGACGAAATATTTACGGCTCCAGTAATGGATGATTCCGCTCGTTAATACGAACGTGATTCTCTTAAATCGCGCTAATTGTGTTCTATAAATCATTATGAGAGCGAACTGGTTTACTTTTCTTTTGCATGACGGATTGTTTGTTATGACAGTTCATTATTAAAAATTGTTAAATATTAGATATGTTTTAGTATGATTTCTTCGCAGAATAATGATATACGATTTTGATTTGTTTGCTTTAAAGTTAATGATTATTAAGGTTTTCTTAGGTAGACAAAAAGCCTTTATGTAAATTATACACCTGTTTTATTTAATAATATTATCACCTACTTAAGATTTGAAAAAGTAACCTGTATTAGGAAGCTTAGCGCCCGTACTCATCGTGACAATGCGAGCAGCGTGTGGTCATCTTTACTTGACAACTGCGACGGAAACCAATTAAATGAAACGTCGTATCCACTTCTACTTACCCTATTAAAGTAAAACGTAATAGAGCCACAGAAATGGCGTTAAGTTTTCTATTAACACTCGATTCTTGAAACTTTTGAAGTATTCGATGATAAAACGCGCCACATGGGCCCGTTTACGACTTGGCTGTAAAAGTATATGTCGTCTTAAATGAGACATAAACACAGAGACGTGTAAACGAATGTCGCACATTTATTTTATTAGCGTCATTAATTTCTACGCTTTCGTCGCGTCCGAAACAGCTTCCATGGTCTCTTAAGAAGTCTACTGTCACTTAAATGTCACATTGTGTAAGGGTGTATAGGGAACAATGGAAATGTTTGAGTCTGGCTTAAGTCGTAGAGAATACCTAAAAGCACTAAGTCAGTCCTTTGTAAGTTTATTATTATTAGGTTTTACAATAGAAAAGTAAACATATAATATGTGTTATTCTGCTTACCAAGTTCAAGGTCGTTAAATTTGATTTGTATCTTATAAAGCTACGATGTTTATTAAAATTATAAATATATCTGTAACATGATTTTTAATCATAATGGCCAAATGAGTAACGGGCGATCCGTTAAATTATTCCCACCGCCTATGAACAGTAGAGGAGCTGAAGATGCGCTGCCAGCCTTTATCGAATGAATACTTTTTTACACCCTAAGTCACACCTAAGTCCCTAAGTTATTGGTTTGGAAGTAATGACTGTACGATCGTGACTTTCGGTCCTTTTCCCACTCTTGTGGGATTGGCAAGTATGAACGTGGTCCACACTGTGCAGAGGAACTGCAGATGTGTTGCTGCCCTTTACAATTATATGTAGGTTTTGGCACATTTTTACGGCCGGCCGCCTGCCTGACGGGAATTAAAGGCCTTCCTTGAATTGATGCCTCAAATAAGCGAATCTAATTATTATCAATTAATATCAACCCACAACTGTACATAGAACTCAGTCGAACACTATGTACATCATCTGCCATCATAATATCTTGGAATGTTAATTTACAATTACCTCAATAAAATAGAGAGTCCTCTTAATTTTATGAATCTTATACTACAAGATCGATAAAATATAATAACTAGAAAAGAAATAAAACATAAACTATGAAGCAATAAACCAGTAAATCCACTTCTCTAAATAATAATATTGATATCGTTGCAATTTTGAAAAAGTCCTTTAAAATACGACGAGCAAGAAAATTCGCTAAATCGTCCAGAACTCGCCTCAGGGCTTATTCTGAAAACTTAAATTGCGTTGAGATATTCGTTATTATATTCCAGTTTAATCGTTTAGTTTATTCCATACTAACTTCGACTGAAATTTAACGTTTAAATTTTATGAACTCCGTGTAACGTGATAGCTCAGTCCAACTCTCCGTGTACTATCGAAAAATTAACCGAAATGTATTTAAAATACGCCACTACTTTAATTAAGTTATTTGATGAATTAAAGTGGTAGATATTAAAGTGCTAATATAAATTTAAAGTAAAATTATTATAATACAATATGTGTTAAATAAATAAGTAAAATACAATTGGAAAACTCCCATATCGAGATCTTGTCCGACGACGAATGCAGCGAAAATTTCCTTGTGTCGTTTGCTGAATGCAACTGTGGGAATAAACGCTGATAATGCGACCAACTTGTAAGTGCACTTTGTTTTATTTTCAAAGTTTCAATTCCAGTTTCGAATACTTCAGATTTTATTGTAGAAGTAATTCTACTTAGTAGAATTATATTTACATTTTCTCCGTTTTGAGGAGTTATCAATCATTACTGTTTAACTATATTGAAGATCATGAACAAAATTTATAACTTTTGTACATATTACATCAAATATATAATAAATAATTTAAATATTAACAAAAATTAAAGCTTGAAAAAAAAACCAAGCGCAGAGTAAGCTAAAAGTTTTTCAATTTTTAACTAGATGGCATTATGCTTAATCGTGAAATATTAATTTCCAATAACCTACCTTCTTTTCAAAAAATATACGAATACAAACGAAAAATAGTGCACGTATTTGAAATATAGGCGAGAAAAACTAGAATCACACCGAGCGTGAGATTCGACGTGCGAGAGAGCTTAAAATAAATAAACATCTGTTAATATATACGGCTATCACATAACAAACAACAATGGTCTGCTATAAATCCATCATCAAATATTTGAGTTTCATTCTTCCCTTTTTTTTTTAAACAATTAAAATATGACGCTTGTTAAATTTTATCTTTTATATAATACATTTCAATCGTGGAATGTTCTTGTTATCTCTTAAAGGATGTAAATTTAAAACCATCTAAGTTGTTTAAATTAGTATTTCAACTCATCGGAAAGCTTCCAAACAGTTCCAAAAGTTCATATTCCAAATATTAAGTATGGGTAATACGCTCGTCAGTATGTATGTATAAAATATTTATTGTAGTAAATTTGTACGGTTTTCAAGCAACTTCCTGACTTGCACAACCAAGTCGTTGAATGATCTGCCCCCAGCGATATTTCCAACTAAGGGCCCTTTAAAAAGAGAACGTATTCCTTACTTAAAAGCGGATCGGTAGTACAGGAAGACCAGCTGCTTATCCTACTTTTACCCTTATCCTATCAGAAAACCAATTTCTTTGGTCTACAGGTACTGAAGGTTCAGTTCAGTTCCTTGAACGTAGATTTATTGTCGACAAGCCAGAACAGACGTTCTACGGTCTTTATCCGTCCAGTCCATGTCCAGAACGTTCTTATTTATTCTCTTAGCATTTATGATTTATACTGAACGTTCGAAAAATCTAGAACGAATTTCCCCAAATTCAATCTCTTCTTATATCTCTTTCTTCTTTTTGCTCGACTGAGAGGAGGGTAATGTTTTTCAAGGGTATGTATGTGTATGTTCTTTATGACAGATTTCGAAGAGTAATGTTCAATTCGTATTCTTCCCCGGAGTGTCAAGTCAATCGACTTTCTGGGTTTTTTAAACTAACTATTGCTTGCTTTCTTCGACTACTGGTAGGACAGGCTAATACAAAACTCAGTCACTTTCAGTATAAGTGCCCGAGGTCTATCTCCTTTTAACATCATACGGGAAGCTATTAGTACTGGGTTACCAAATAAACATGTCAAAGATATAATAGAAACAATAATTAAGCATTTGAAAGAGTAATTATTAAAATATCTCTACATTTTCTTTGTACTTAAGTATTTGGCACCTTTCATTGATCTTGACTATCGCAGTAGCATGCTAAGCCGACATTATTCCTTGTGGAGAATTTGTGAACTATCCACGTACTTGCACACGGTCCCTTTGTAGATAGGGACACGCGACGCCGGGGGTGAGCGGCCTTAATGAAAAAGAATGCTTACCGTGTTAATAGAGATACCTCGCCGTTTTAATGTTCCACCGCTGTTAGTATCAACGACCTTTGAATGAGACTATGTTTGCTTAAACTAACATTTTATTTAGATTTATACGTCGTAAGTTATTGTTATTTTCACTTTACATAAAGCGAAAAGGGAAGCAAGTGTAGAGAAAAAGAAAGGAAAGGCACGGGAACGAAATTGGACTTCCGGACACTCATCAAGAAAACTCAGAATTACTACAAAATATTTCAACGCCATACTAGTTTTTGGATTTTTGTGAATTTATCAATAATAACAGTTAATGTAAAATTGTCTTACTCCCAACTATCTGTAATATCTAAGATCAAAAAACGGTATTCAAAATCTTTAAACATATCTCAAATATAAATGTAACTCAATTGAATTCGTGTTATCCTAAACGCATAATATAAACACCAAGGTAATTTTTTGTAAGATTTTGAACGACGTGTAATCCTACAGTAGTGAGGAGTCAGAATGTGTCTACGGAGGTTCGTCGGGCGATACACAATGATGTACTAGTCCCCACTTTAATGTATGGAAGTGAGAGCTGGATTTAGCAGGAAAAGCATGCTAGTATAGTTAATGCCATTGAGATGCGATCCTTAAGAAGTATGTTAGGCGTGACATTCAATGATAGGATTATAAATATCATTATAAGGGAAAAGTGTGGCTTAAAAGTCGATATTGTGACTAGAATTGAGAAAGGTATTCTTCGGTGGTTCGGGCATGTTGGAAAGATGAATGAAGAGAGAATAACGAAACAAATTTATGTTGCAAAAGTGAGTGGCAGTGTTGATAGGCGACGCTCTAGGAGAACTTATATCGATCAGATTAGTGGCTTACTACAAACGGGCGATATAAGGAGCACCCATAACTGACGAGCATGTATGCGTCGATGTATGAATTTAGAAGAGGCGAGAGAAGTGTGCCAGGATCGCGCCAAATGGAAATCCATGATCTCTGCCTACCCTTCTAGGATGGCATAACAAATGAATATGCGTTCACGCCCATCATGCCTTAAGTACTTAAGTTAACCCAATTATCATGAAGTTTTTCCCACATTCTGACGTTGGAAGATAAAAAACAACATACAAAAAGGTAATTTTTATTCTTATGATTAAATAAATCTTAACGTGGCTAGAGAAGTTTTCACTTCAATAAATAGTTAACTTTACGTGAAATTTTAACGTCTAAGCCCATGTCAAAAGTCAAGAAGGCATAAACCTTTCAGTCCCCTCAGAGTTTCCCCGCCCGCCGTATCTTTGCACCTATTTCCTCGTACATTATCGCAAGTTATTGCATTAAATGCATTATCCTTTCACGTTTTGACGCGACTAATGACGTTGAAAAGTAAGCCTGGCTTAGCCTTGTAAGCGAACCTCGGTTTAATGGACGAGGGTGCGTTGTTCACTGATGTATGGCGTGTCATATTTTCCTTGTTAGTGGAGAATTATGTTGGGTTGACTCCTCAGGCCGCTTTTGTTATTTCCCTAAAGCAATTATAATCAAGGAGGAATAATAAGAATAAATATTATTTACCAATTAACCTTTTTATTATTTATTAACTTTATCAAGGATTGACAAATTTATAATTTATTGACGAAATGTGACCTAACTAGGCTTTTCAGAGTGGTAGAGCCTGCAATAATATCTGTTGCACGAATGGGCCGGCTCGACGGGTGCAATACCACGTCCTCATAGAAAACAGGCGTGTCGACTCATGAGTTAGGTGCCGTAGCCCTAATTCTAGTCGTCCTTTTGTCTGTAGTTCCTTATAAGGAAAGAATGGGAAAGGGAAGAAGACGGCGAAGGGGATGAATAGGAATACCATTTTATGTTAATCCTCTCATAACTTAGTTGCAGGTGTCTATGGGTAGCGATCATTGATATCGGGTGAACCGCTTGCGTAAACCGTTAGCGTAAAACCGTAAAGTTAAATTTTTTAATTATATGTATGTAGCTCAATGCACGATGGCTAATATTCAATCCGTCACTTGTTCAGTAAACTGAGCAATTAGCCTTTGTTTTAGTGCTTATACTATGCTGACAACAGCCTGTCACGATCTTTCTGTAACGTATATTTAGCTAAAACTGTCAAAACTGTGACGGGATTGTACGTTAACGTTTGCTAAAATAGTTTGTATATCCAGTTGTTTGTTATACAAAAACAAAACCAAACAATTGTCGTTTGGCACCGGGGGGCGATAATCAGAAGGTTCTGTAATGGTATTGCAAGGGTGCGTCAAATGACAGCCTTATTGTCATCCATTATAACTGCGTCCTTATTCTAAAAAGGCAGACAAAGGGAACGTTGATCGAAATATGATTCTGTAACGATGTAGCTTTTCAGTACATATTTGATATAAGTAAATTGAAGATATTCTTTTACGTAAATATATTTTTATTTCGCTTGGCATTCAAGAGTTCTATTCAATAATATAATTATTTAAATGTATAGATAAAAAAATATATATCAGTTGAGAAATTCTAATATATGAAATCAATATTTCACAATTACATAATCCTAAATTGGGTGTTCAGAGTTTGGAAAATATTTTTTATGCCTGTAAGTAATGAAAACAATATATTATATTATACAATAAGTTATAAATTTATTAATTAAGAAACGATAACCTTCGTTCCTCCGAGGATTGTCATAGCATCTAAAACCTGATCACTACGATTATACTGAAACTTCGACTCCAACTACGATCTATAACTGCTATTATTCTCAAATTCTCTGCGCGTTAAAATAATCTTATCAGAATAAGGATCCAAAGACGTTACGTATACATTGGCAAGAGCTGCATTCATTAACTAATGTATAGAGTTTCAAAATATTTGCACATAAATTTTGCTTAAGGGAAAAAAGTTGGGCGGTAAATGTCGGAAGGAAAATGGATGACTTCTACGGTCATTATTTTGGTATAAAAACTGTGGAATCTCAGAATAATTTAATTCACTTTACTACATTCAAAATGTACTAACTTTATTAATAAAATGTACTATACGGTGTATAGATATATGAGTCTTAAATATTTTTTCTATCTATCTTTCAAAAGCTTTTAGCACTTCAGTGAAAGAGACTCTCGAAAAGGTCCCTTGTCTGCGTTATTGTATTCGCCTATTGAAGACCTTGTCCTGGGCTTAATCCAGTGGCTTTAAAGCTATTACTTAAAGCCGCTCAGGTTACAATTATTTCTTATTAAAAAAAGGAAAAAAAAAATCGCAAAAATACATGTGCTTACCACCAATTGTTCTTATTGTTTTAAATAATCTAAGTAAGTTGTAAGTTACAACATTACTTAATATCTATCCAGTGAAATGGCGCCGTTATGATAATGACAGCTGCCATTGCATGGATCTACCACTGTTAATGTTGAATCAGCAACACACATTGTCTATATTGTTTATAAATATCAATTAACTAATCTGGCTTTAAGCTATACCATTGGGCATAGAGTTCAGAAAGAAAGTCCTAAAGACCGCTAATAAAAGTCATTTATTTTCCTCATCTTCCTCCTTATTTCCTACAAATCCAAGTTAAATGTCCACGTCAAAAGCACAAAGACAAACATAAACCGCGGCTTTACTGCAGATAAAGTCTTTTCGAGTGCACATTTTAAAACTACATTAATAACCTGCTAAAGTGAGCAAGGCGGACATCTGAATTCAAAACTTGATGCCGCCGCCGACTGAAAATTATTCGTGGAAGAATAGTTGTTCATTTTGTACGACCTCGTATTTATTTCATCTTGGATTTTATCATAATATATAAGAACGTAACAGCAAACTTTATTTTCTCTTATATAATTCACTACATCTACTTTTCAGAACTATTTTGAAACGTAAATATTGAGATGAAGGAGATATTGATTGAGAAGAAATCAATATCTCCTCCATCAATGCGGAGAGATTGAGGTGTAGCACGAATGGATAAGGTATGAAACGAGTATATTAGGAGAAGCCTGAAAGTAGCGCCAGTAAACGGAAATATTAAGGAGCAAAAAGTTAGGGGCATGTTATGAAGAGGGTAGAATGGCATGTGTCAAGGAGAGTGTTAGATATTAACCTAGGCCTAAGAAAAGATGGCTGGATTGGTTGAAAAGTGACATGATTGTGCCTTCACAATCATTTTAAGTCTTCACTCCCTTGAGTGAAGACTTAAATTGAAAAAAGGGCAGGGACATGATGCTTTGCAACATATCTAATTTTGGGTTCAAAAAACATATTTGATGATCGATAATAGATGATATTTTTGTCTTAAAAATCCTCATAATCAGGAGTTATACTCGACCAATAGAGAACCAAAACCTTATAGGATACCGGTCCGAAATAAAGGTCTATACTTATGTCTATCGTTTTTTTTATTTATCTCTTATTTCACAGAGAAACATTTAGTTAGTGTAGTTTGAGTATGGGTAATCACTTATTATCAGGTGAATCGCGCTTTAAGATTTTAATAACATTGTTTTTATGTCTTCCGTGTTTTTTAATTCAGTTTCTAAAAGTTAACTACAGAGTTAAGTTGAGGGTAAAATTACTACACCATAAAGTCGTATCTGAATATTTTATTTCACACAAGCCGCGAGACACGGCGGATCTAATATCTCAGCGCGGCGAGACAGCGGGCGCAATCACCGCGTCGCATTGTTGCTTGACGTTTTCTTGTTAACAGCGCGCTTTACTTACTGCGCCTTCCATTTGACAATACTATTGTTCATATTTTATTACGCCACGTTATTAAAGCCAGGATGCAACCTGTGCACAACACCACTATTGTCGTGAACATGTAAGCATTTGAAGAAGTTAATATCACATGTTCTGCGTAATGATAGTAAGTTTTGTGGTTCAAGTAAGAAGTTGGTTCCGATTTTTGTTTTATCGTCAACATCAGCAGCCGTAGATTTTGAAATATTTTGTGATGAATTCGATATTATAAATATACAACACAGAGAAATGATTGCCATTTTTGCGACCTTGAATTATTAATCGATATCAAGTTATAAAACTGTTCTAAAAAAATACTTCTTTCAGCACCCATAGCCAAACTCGTCCTTCTATATGTCCCGAAAACAACGTGGGAACTGATTTCTAATAAACAATTAAATCAAATACTCAACACTTTAATCCGCAAAACAAATACAATAATTTCGCAGTACCGACACCAGAAAAATATATTTATCATTTTAACACTCGTACGGTCAGCACATCCGGATGCAAGGCTTATAGCCACCGAGCGATTTGAATGGCGGCGGCGAAGTCAGGCGGGCCGTATTGTCTGTCAGTCCACGCAGTCTGCCCTACGTACCCGCGACGTCGTCTGAGGCGCCGCGCCGACGTCCGCCGACGTTATTTAGGACCTCATTGTGCCACTGACCATCGCGATTCGACCGTCGAGATAAGCCCGATTGTTTCAACCCGATGATATGTCACACCTTGATGATAAACTACCATTTTTAAAGTTGAATAATGTCTTTAGATTTTTGGATAACGGAATTCAAATGTAACTGTCGCAGCTTAAAGTTTAGTAGGGCGGCCTGTGAATATTTTATATTGTATTCTCTGAGGTATAGACATATCATTTCTTATAGGGTACAGACTTCCCTTTCCCAAGCCTTTTGTTTTTTCTTATCCATCAATTCAACTTCTGTTTACGTGTACGAATATTAATGGTAGGATATGGCCACTCGATATCAGGTGAACCTCTTCCTCGTTTCTCTAATTTATATTCGGTTTTGATTTTTAGCTTATTTTAAAAATGTAAAATTTTAATTATAAAACATTAGAAAATAACACTCCTGTCATCAACTACAATCTTTAACTATCATTATGCTATTTAGCGTCAAATTAAACACCAAGAGATCATTATCGCCGAATCATATCTACAGGTTCAACCATCAATCTTTATGATTTATTGATTGATGATCCCGTACCAATAGACGTAGAGTAATTAAAAAGTCCGCTTACCTATCGAATTCTTACAAGTATCGAACGTCTGACATGCTTAACAACCAAATTACTTGGTATGTAAACCATTTATTGTTATTTATAAATTTAAAGTCGACGGAGGTCTTTTTAAAGTGGTTCACGTGTAGCATAATCTTTTTTTTTCATTTTCACGTGTAGAGTGAACGACACGTTAGTCATCTGTGCCGCTTTGTTGTGACAGGTTATTTATTTTATCGAAGCGCTTGTTAGATGGATGTAAGGTCAAATGGAATTGGAAACGGTACTTCAACAAATTAGTATTGGAAAACTGACTAAGCGTCGGATGTTACTTTTCGAACTGACCCACGTCTCAGCGTTCAAAATGTATTTACTTATTTATATACAGAACATGTTGAAAGGATGAATGAAGAGAGAGTAACGAAACAAATTTATGTTGCAAAAGTGAGTGGTAGTGTTGGCAGTGGACGTCCAAAGAGAACTTATATCGATCAGATAAGTGACATAATAAAGAAGGGCGATATAAGGAGTACCCGTAAGCGATGAGCATGCGAGCGTAGATGTATGGATGTAGAAGAAGCGAGAGAGGTGTGCTGGAATGGAAATCCATAATCTCTGCCTACGTTTCTGGGTTAATGGCGTGAGCACATATTTATTTTATTTTTTATACAGAACCTCCTTAAAATTTTATTTCATAGGTGGATAAGCGTCTAATACGTATGTAAATACTGCTGTACTTATCACTCGTGGTTATTTTCAAACAACAGTAGAGCCCGCGACAAACGTCCGTTGCACGAATGGGCCGTCTCGAGCGATAAAATACCCCGACTTACTACTAAGACACGCACCGGGTACTAAATTTCAACCCACTTCCCTTCCCTTCCCTGTCCCTTCCTAATAAGGATAGGATGTGGAGGGGAAGATTATTGAAATGAATAGGAAAATGCAATATCCTTTTTCCTCTCTCCTTTGTCCATTAAAGGTAGGTAACGTATCTGCAACTCATTAGCTTATTACTGATGTCAATGGGTAGCGATCAAGTAACATCAGGTGAAACGTTAGCTCGTTTGCCAACTTTTTCAATAAAAAACATGATTAAAGTACTGCTTATCAATACATACCAAAGTGCCATAAAACAACGGGTAGTAATTAATTACAATGCATAAATATAGATTCATAGGCTTTTACTGATAAAGCTTTGCTCTATCTAGTTAAACCAACAATTTCACAATTTGTTTACCACATTTTTGTTGACAGTTCTAAACGCTTCTATGTGTGTTCCCAAGAGGTTGATATTGCCAACAAATCCGTTGCTATAGTGGACAGTTTACAGGTTCGCAACATGGACCGACTGTCCGCTCGTTCCGACAGCGTTGCAATGGCGGTCAACTGCCCCGCTCGTGTTCAATTAAACTGGAACATAGATAACCAATGTCACGTACTGCGGTATCATACGATTGTATCTTGTCAGATCTAGCGACTATGTTTGCAAGGTTTTTAAATCTAATTTACTTTAATTTAAAAGCTTAAAGATATCGTTTGTTAATTCATGTTGCTAGTTCGAGTTAGATTTTTTTTAAATCATAAAATATTTATTAATTTCCAATAAATGTCATTCGCATTATGTCTTAGGTGATTTTACCGCGTTATACGCAAGTCTCAATTTTTTTGCTTTATTTTTATCTGCGTGTTTAATTGTATATTTTTAAAATGTTAAAGTGGCAAATGGTCTAATACCAATTGGGCTCAGGGAGACGCTTAGTTAAAGGGTCTAGTCTTTTGTTTTAGTCCTTTACTTAAATCTGATAACAGCTAGTTTTTAGGAAAGTTGACTTTATTAAATACAAGTATCTTCCTATCTGAACCATAAATCAAAATTGTCATCGCTGATAAATCCATAATGGTAATGTGAGTCTTTTATTTATATCTTTTACTTTATAAAACAGATATATTCTAGTCTAACACCCATAAATAATAAAAGAAAGGGTACATTTCACAGACATTTCATGTCAAATGCGACACAAAACCAATAGTCATAATTTATATTCTGCTATCTTATCGATCTAGAACCGCAATAAAATAGCAATAAGTCTGCAAAAACTTGTAAGAGCTTGACTTTTTAGCTAAAATATATATCGTACCGTTACGATCTACGTCTAGGTCCCCAAACAATGTGACAGATAAGAAACATAATAAGTTTTAATACTTTCGAAATGGGAGAACATAACAAAAATATGGCAATAAGAAAACTGATACTGCCAAGATAAATAAAACATATTATATGTGTCGTTAAAAGTGCTCGTAAACTATGAATCCATGTCGGTGGGTACAAAGTACGCGCGTCGTAAGGACGGAGATGTAACGTTTTTATTATTGTTTCTGAATATAGCCTTGATAAGAATGCATTGTTTTTCTAGTTCATGATTTTATGGATTGATGTGTATAAATGATGCAAGTAAACATTAGAATGTTATGGGATCATTTAGTATCAACCATTTAAGCTTCATTTGGAAAATTTAAATGGATAAACATATTTATTATTTTTCAATTACATATATGTTCTTTATGTATACGTGTTAAGTGTCGTTATTTAAAAGTTTTGCATTGTGTATATTATACAATAATAAAGAACAGAAAAAGTACTGCTTCTACGAGCCGACCACAACACTCGAAAACTTTTTAGAGTGATTAGTGTATTATTTTAAACCAGATATGATTTTCTTACAAGGTATTCCATATGAAGGCTTCCTCCATTATATTAATGTACAAAGAAATATTAATATTAGAGCATTTAAATAATAATGGAATATAGAAATATGGGCACTTAAGGTATATCGATGTTAGCTGTAGTAATACTTGTGATCAGACAATAGCTACCGATCGAACCAAGGCTCGGCCCGCTCGGGCACCCTCGAATCGGAATTCTAAACGCGTAATGAGTGATAACCTAAGCCGAGGTCCCCTCTTGGGTGCCAAACTGGGGGCTTAGCCAAGTTAATGCATGGAGCGTCCGCCGCAGCGATCTAAGAGCTGCGCGGCTTCCCAATTCAGCGATAATAATAAAGTAGCTGCCCGAGCCGAGGCTCCCGAGGGAACCCTTGAGCTTAGTTACTCTTAAAGAGGTTTAGGCTAGGCGCCTTCTGCGATCTGCCGCTTCAAGTCTAGGGTATTTGTAGATGGCTCCTCCAGACAAACAGTGACAAGCCAGACACAAAGATAGGTATATCGATTCTGATAAAACATGACATGAAGAACATTTTTCTTAAGAATGTCTGAAATTTATACACTCACACATAACTCATGAACCTGTGATAAAAATGGTGAGATGGGTGACATAAAATGTAATACGCAACATTTTATCATAGGTCGCGTACATTAGGGAAATGGGTGCAAGAAGGGTGAACCGTATGTGGCGGTCGTTGAACCCGGCCAAGAGAACGTTTTTCCTTCCACGCGATTTTTTCTGACAGCTCTAAAGATATCTTTTAAAGAAATACGTGACAGAATAGTAATGAACGGTTAGTGTTCGATTTTAAGGGTTTATTTCGGTGTTTTAATCAAATAAATATCTTTGCAAATTGTAGACAGTAATTTGATCCTTTTTCTTTTTGCCACAAAGTCCTTACACATTAGGACCTATTTTAAACAATGAACGGCTTACATAAATAAACTGTAGATGAAATATAACTCACAATTTAGTAATGCTTTAGTAATGCGCCGCAAATTAACATCCACGTGAAATCATCCGTAACTAAAAAGTATATAGCTAACAAAATAATTGTAAAAGCTAAAAAGATTAAACTGAAAGATTAATGAAGCTATTTAATAGCTAATAACAACAACAGCAGCAAACAAAGTGTCGTTAACGGTACTGAGTGTTCAATGTCATGAAATTACGTCACCTAAATGGCGGCCAGGCGCATTAGTAATGTACGGGGGTAATACTTAAGTCGTCTAAACCTACGTATCAATTATTTGTTTAAATGAATTAAATAAAAAATGTGATAGTTCGGTCAACCATACTTTCATTTAACATCCCTTGTTTTGGGCAAAGTTATTGATGAAGCTTACGAATATATATGTCCAATATTTGATTGAATGTTTATTGTTTTGACAATAGACCGAAGTACAAATGGCTATCGTGATTTATTTAAGTACTTTGGTTTATGGAAATTTAATATAAGAAAAACCAAACAAATAATAAAACGGTTACATGACAAACTGTTTAAAATGTTCTTTGCGTGTTGGATGTAAAATAAATAAATGAAAAAAAAACCCTCATAAACCGTTTCAAAAGGTACGTCAGTTTTACTTTGCATGGTTGCTCAAAGCCAGAGAACATTCGTCTTGCGTACATAATTCAAATAATATTTCGTTTGAAAACTCTCATAAATCCATTTTGCACGAAAGGATTCTTTCAGACTCCCCCTACCACCCCACGCTAGGGGTGTACTGCGAGCCACTAACGGCTTACAAATACGAATATGAATACACTTACTAAAGATGCAATCAATTTTGTTATTACATATCTTTATTTACAAAGATATCATTTGCTTTGTATGTGTGTTTCTCGAAAACAAATTTCATTGATGTCGTCGCGCCCACGCCATTACATCGTTCTTTTTTATCTTATAAGCGTTCTTTTTCTATTTTTTCTGCTCATAAGGGTCGTAGTGTGATGTTATATTATACCTATAACCTTCCTTAATAATTGTTCTGTCATATGCAAAAATAGTTTTTCAAATTCGATTAGTTGGTTCTGAGATTAGTGCGTTCAAACGTTACTCATCAACTTCCGCATCAATAAGAAGTTTGTTTTTACTTATTTATGAAGGAGATAGTCTTTGAATTATATGAAAAAGGTACATAGTTGTCACCCAGTTGTTTAAAACAGAGGGTAAGAGTGGATGACGAAGAGGAGAGAAAGATTTTTCTTTCTCTCTTCTTTAGAAAGATGTGAAGTTAGAAACAGGAAGCGTATGGAACTTATGAACCTTTAATCATCAGAATTATAAATTTACTAAACAGAATACTGTCATCCGTCAACTGTCATCCAAGATGCCAGTATTTTATATGACGGATAGTGCGACAACCACGCCGTCGGTACAAAAGAGAACTATTTTTAAATTCACGTTCAGACAGACACGCGACGAGGGGACTGTGATATAAGTATATAACTAACACATATGTACTTAACTCGTCTAGTTAACGATCAGTGTTAAGTGCATTAGGTAGTTGAAGAAAGGCTAGCGTCGGGTTGTTTTGTTTTCGTGCAAAGTGGGAATCAAACGTTAGAATTTCAAATTTAATTGGTGCTGTATTTCAAGACAGGGGAGAGAGGTTCGTGCGCGCGTGCATCCGGTACTACGCGACATGACAGTGTAAGTGGTCGGGGGTGCCGGTGCAGTTGCTAATAGAAAACTAAACAAATGCTTTGTACAGGGAACAAAAGCTTAGGTAATGTTTCGGTTACTATTAAAAAATCGGAATATAAATAAAACTATTTAATGTGCTTTTGACACGTCAAAAAATTGACGATAATTCATTACTGTCGTCCGTATTCAAACGTAAGGGTGGATTGTATAAGATAAGTGGTCACGTTACGGCAAAGAACCATTCCGTACCTGGCACTGTTGTGGCTCAATAGAACCACGTACGTGCATATCGCACCTTTATTCTTTGTGTAAATTCACTAACGTGGAGTAAAACTTAAATTTCGAATGCAAAATTTAACCACATGTAAATTAAATAAGATTAAATTTTACGTTATTTAAATTTAGTGTGGACATGTCTGCAATAACTGTAGGAACACGTCAATGAAAGTCGGGGTTAGCAGACGGACTGGTTTATTATTTAATACATCACTACACATTATTACAAACTACCTACATTATAATTCTATACTATTTATCTGCCTACAAATATAGCATTTATTTTACACCATTATGACCATGATGCGCAACGAGACCGTTACGAAAAGTGTGATCGGACAAGGCGATCGGCAGTTGTTTGAATTTGGAACAGTTTCGAAATTTTTTTTTATTGTATTTTCAATTTTATTGTTAAGATACAAGGGTTTTTTTTGTTGTATCATTAAATTATTGTCGAGCCTGTTTTGAGTTTTCACTTTTATCTGCAGTCCTTATGACTGCCTGTGTTTTTCTTGTCATTTCTTACATTAATATTCACATTTGCTGTTACAATCCAATTTTAGCACACGTGAAATAAAGAGGCGCTGGAGAACTCTATTTAGTATGTTACGTATTTAGAATCGTTTTAGTGCTCAGAGCCCAGCGTTAGAGACAATAATTCAGCGTATACACTGCAGTGTTGCACGTTGCTGTTGTAAATTTTGGGTGCAATATAAGATGCTCACATTTCGTCTACGAAGTAGTACTACAAGCGAGTGGAAGAGTACGATAAGGTTAGAAATTAACAGGAATATAGGACTAAAAATATAGGAACAGGTGTTTTGTACTCAATAATATGTCAATAAATGTTTAACTTATGGCTTCTGCCACTCACTATCAATATATTTATTATTTTGATGTTAATTTATGGGTAAATTAGACAATTTGGTTTTATTCTTAATTTCAATTTTAAATTTAATACGACACTGAAATCACTATTCTAAATGCTATCATAAAATAACATTAAATTGCCTTAATCATTATATTCTGAAGTAACAAAATTCGAAAGTGTCTATTGTTCAACAAAATAACATAGGAGAGACGACTTGGATCAAATTGAAAACGGCCGTAGGGTATGATATAAATACATCTGTCATTGTTATATAAAATATTACTAAAAGTACCACTTTTTTGTTAGTAAAGGTATCTCTTATGTATTAAATATTGAAGGTTGTTTATTGATATTACAAACGAGTAACAAAAATCCATTGTCCATGTCAATTAATGTACGAGCTTACATTAAACTGTTATTCCGATGTTAATCTTTTAATCGAATTTGTACATATTTACCTGTATTATTTACTTCTGATTGTTATACTTTGTTTTTTAGGTATGTGAGCATTCTTGCCTAAAGCCTTTAAATTCTTTTTTGACTTTAATCGTATTTTATTTACATTTTTCACCTATTGGTTATATCACGTTATGTTATTATATTACTTTTCGTAAATCAAAATAAAATAAAATCTTGAACAAACAAGTGCCGTGATACATTAACACGTCATGCTCGTAGTACATCTACGATTTTCTTACAATTCATGAAACTAATCCTACTTATAATATTATAAATGCGAAAATTTTAAATTATGGGTATTTGTTATTTTTTCACGCAAAAACTACTCATTGGATTTTAATGAAAACTTTATAATATTAAAGCTTATACATCAGAATAACATATACTTAAATTATGATTTATAAATGTATTGTGTGAATTGTCCAAAATATAACGATAAGTATCAAGTAAGGAGGAAAAAAATCCGCCATATGCGAGCTATTCTGGCGTGCGCTGCAAAAACCGTTAGAGTTACACGTATATAATATAAATGGAAATGTTTACTTTAAATAGCCCTACAAAAAAACCCGCAACAGGATATACCTATATTTTATGTGTAAGCCATTATCGCCAAAATACGAACAATCTATTAATAGGGCGGAGCGAAGTTTGGTGGGCCAGCTAGTATTTCTATAATAATTCCAGTAGAAGTTTACAGATCAATAACGTGTCCGACTAAGGAACCATCCCAGACGTTGTTGATTTAACAAACGCAATTACTAGGGCGTCAGTGAGTTGTGTCGCCGGCGCGGCCCGGGGGCGTTCTGACTATTCTTTAGCATGACAGACGACAGTCTAGATTAATTAGACCCATTTATTAATGGAGGGGACGCAGCATCCTCGTTTTAACAACGCGTACGATTAATTATCTACGTGTGCTCACTGAGGCTATTTGACGTCACATGGATATAAACTTTATTATGAGTAGAAAAGATATGGATAACTCTTTTGTCATTATGTCAAATTATATTTTTTAACTTAATAGCAAACACATCCTAAGTTTAAGTTATTTATAATACGCAAAACTTTCATAGATAACATTACTTAACGCAACAGATACATTAAAATTGTGTTTATTTACACTTTAGTCTAGCCGTCATTGACAAATAAAGAATCAGACGAAATATAGTTAACAAATAAGTTGAGACAGCGTTAGTGGTCCTGATAACTATCTTATTTGCATAATATGGTCAATTGAATGTTTATGGTTCAGACATCAGTTAAACACAATATAATACAAGAACTTCATCATATACTATACGAGAAGAATATAACAATTTCATTCTTATATGAAAAATTCCGTGAATGCAGGAGTGGCACATAAATTGTGTGACCCGCGACCCGAGAGGGGGAGTCCCAGTCATAATTCCATTTTCATTGAGACAAATATTCATATTAAAGAGGAATATTAGAGGCGTGTGCGTGCCTCGACAGAGGGCAGCACCGAGTAAGCGAAAATATATATCTAATTCAATTACCAGTTAGAGAATTACGCGGTGTCTAGGTAGAGACTCTACCGATTGAAGTGATTTGAAAACGAACTGATATTTTTGATTTATGCTTCACATACAGACATAACTATAGAAACAAAACTAATATGGATTTCACGAAAGCTTAGTGGTTAGTTCATTTCCCGTTGTTGTCATCCAATAGCCTATACGTTTTATGTTTTTTTTTTATAAAGAATAAACTGGCGCTTGACCACAATCCCACCCGTCTTAATCAATGATAGCAGTATTAATTCGCTGGAAATTTTAGGCTTATCAATAGTTTGGAACGGACGGTTAGTAATCGAATTGAATACTGTATATTATTTATGAACTAAGAACTTGTTTAAATTTGTTGTGACATTAATCACTTTTAAAAGCATGATGCAAATGAGGAAACAAGGCGCATCTACAGTTCCGCTTAAAATGATGGATGTTGAAGGGCGACGGTCATCACTTAGATTTAGGTGTCTCGTTGCTAGTTTGCCCCTTTAAAAAAAGTACCAACGCAAACATTCTTATGTGAATTTACTCATCAAAAATACAGTATCTTTAGTTTCACGTTGCACAGGAACTCTAGAACTTACCGATACCTCTTCATAATTTCAATTCTATTCGTTGCTACTTATATTTAAATTTTAGCAATGAAAGCGACACTTTAATGGTGGTACACTTCGCGCTCGCCGTACTCGATCCGCGAACTGCCTCACGCCTCCTGTATACGTGACATGTATGAATTAAGGAGCTGCCGTGTGTACCAGGATTTCAGTACAAATGGATGTGTCATTTTTTATAAAAGATGGAGGCAAAATGGACAAGGATTATATAATTCTAAATGGCGATCGCTGTCGATATAATAAGTAATATCTTTAAAATGAAGAAGTCCTTTTACAATATCTATTATTAGATGTTTATATCTATGCATAAAAAGGTACATGAACACTTAACTGCATACTTAATAGAAGGAAACACCGTCAAAGTAAAAATAAATAATACAAGAATTTAATAAAAGAAACAAAAGAATTAAACAATAATAAATTGAAAAAAGGTATTTTTTCACGACGTATCTAGTGTAATCTATATCTGTGTTTTCGTACCGTATATTGCGGGGAGGTATATCCTCATTTTGGAATCATTACACGAAATAGTATCACCACACGAAGTCTCTAGGGAGGAGGGAGTGACTTAGTGGTTGTTTGTTTATACATTATCCGGTATATTTTGGTTAATTAAGTTTTCGCGAGGTAACCATAGATTAGGGATTTCAGCTATATTTATAATATTCTGTATTACAGGAACGTTGAAGTGTCAATATCACTTTTTAAAAGAAGCCCATTCGAAATTAAAGCTTTTGAATTCGAGTTTAGGTTTCCAAGCGCGACTTATACTTCGAATACTTTTCGTGTTCATTCAAGAGCAAAATGAGTAACACAGCACGACTCCCGCAATTACCAGGTTTCCTGTAACAGATTGAACATCAAAGAAGCGTTAATTAAGCCTTAGGAGGGTCATAAACAGCTTCCAAAGTAACGCAGAAATATTTACTTAGTCCGCGAGCGTTTTAATTGAGTCGACGAAATTTCTTATGGTCGCTTTGAACTTAGAGTATCGTGATAAACACGACCCTGGATACCTTATTTACCATATAATATGAAATCAGTTCAGTTTTCTTAATTGGTCTTGAGCAGAAAATTAATTTGTTTATCGCTTACACTGTTAATTGTTCCTTTGATTTAATTATTTAATTTTAATTACCTATATATTTTTGTTTGTACTCACTATATGTTCCTCTTCGATCGCGTGATGTAAATATAAGGATTTATGTATGACGGTCCTATTGCTAAAAATATTTGTTTCATCTATGGGCGTGATTCGGAGCCAGTTTTGTTTTGTGTTTCAAAAACGAAGTAGTTTAACCACATATTATATTCAAAATTATTTAAAATGAAAATCATTTGTTTCAATTTAATTTCAACTTTAATTTTACCTGCCCAATTAAAACTTAATCGTGTTTTTATTGTATTTTACGTATGTGTTAATAATATAAGTAATGTATTATTAACACATACGTAATAATACTGTATTGTCAATAAAAAAAAATATGTTTAAGGAATTTGAAATTAGCTTCGGTCGGGTCAAAAAAAGCTTTTGAGTTCTTCTGAAGCAAACAATCAAATTATTTCTCTTTATAATATTAGTATAGATAAAATACATAGAAACAACTTTAAATTTACATAAATATCCGTTAATAAGTTATTACAAAATTAACGTAATTACGGGATCTCTGAATGGAGAAATTCGCATTGACTTTCTAAAGAAAATCCTTTTATAGACAAGATCTTAGTAAAAGGTTGTACTACATTCTAAAGATGTTTGTGAAGGCTATTCATTCCGCTATAAGAAGAACGCCGTGTTTGAAATTAAAGTAATTATTTGACTTTTAAGAAAATAAAGTTTGACTCTCAATACACTAAACTTAATCAATCTTTTGATGTGAAAACGTCTCGAGATCATCTTTATGAGATAGGACTCCGCTTGTGCAAATAATCGCGAGAATGTACGTTCAAAAGCTGCAAATCGAACTACTTCAAAGCAAACCATTCAAGCGAAACACTCTTTAAACTTAGTTGCCACTCTTATGACTTATAGATGTGCATATAAATACTAAATATATTTAAATACGTTTACATCTCAACGCCGTAGGCAGTTGGAATTTTATTAAAACTTCGCCCCCTTTCGAATAACTTCTGTTTGATAGAAACCAGAAGAATAGTCTCCCCCCTCCGTTCTAGCCCACTTGCCTCTCCTCTGAACAATTAATGCCATAATTTACGAAAATTTTATTTCGTCCACAAACGCGGAGACCTTTTATTTGATTATTAATAAAATGAGTTTTATTTTGTCGTCCATTTGCATAATTGTTTCATTTTAACTTCGAGCTACTAAATTCAATAAAGCTCAAGAGTTGATTTTTTTTTATTATAAAGGGATTAAAGGTGTAATTTTTTTATTAAAAGTAATGAGCCCAGGCGGGATTGTGTTTATTGATTATTTGACTCTTGAAGTAAGCTCAAGGAAAAGGACGTCATCTTATGCATTTGCAATAAATGAAAGAACTCGACTGAAGTATTCAACTATCGCGTGACTGGTTAGAGTACAAATAAATGAAATAGGATTGCAATCCAGAAGATATATTTATATATATAACACATGGTTGATCTGCCTTATGTATTATATGTTAAATCAGTTACCAGTGCCGGAGGCAATAACATCTGTTGCACGCATGTGCTGGCTGGCCCGGAGAAATACCATGACCGCACAAGACAGGCATGAAGTGGAAGGATACTCCTGGATTTCGCTTGATTCCTTTTTTCATTTCCACCTTCCTATCCTTTCGTAATAAAATTAGTATGGAGAGAGGAAGAGGATTGGGCAGGGGAGGGGAATACATAAATAGAATAGGGCAAAATCCTTTTTCCTGTCTACCTCCCCCCTGACTATTAAAGCAACTTGCAACGATCAACTTAATGAAACTCAATTAAAATCAAGATATTCCACGTTAGTATACAATGCAGTTAGATTTCTTTACGATCGATTTAAAACAAATCGTTACATTTCCTTAAACAAACGTTCGAAGCGGTTGTGCATTTTGAAACGGAAACGTTTACAACGGTTCATATTCAGCGAGTTGTTATTAAAGTACCGGTTTCATAACAGCTGCATTCGCCTCGCCAAATAGAAAGGACAGGGCATTTTGCAACTGGGACACCTGAGGCGGCCGGACAATCTAAACTTGGGTCGGGAAGTGTCACGTTGTTGTTTTGAGCTAATTTCCAACTGCCTTGAACAAACGCGGGGAATTTGAACGACGGTTTTAAACTCAGTGCAGCTCGAACTATTTATACTGAGTATTGTAACTCTGCATATAGTAAATAACGGTGCTTCTTTTATGTTTTAAAAATAATAAACTGACGTATACATAAAAATACAAATTGAGAGAGCTAACTAGCTAGTTAAAGCTTTAATATCAATTGTATCTAACTCTTTTCTAATGATTTACAATTTGCAGTAGATAAGTCGGGAGAAAAAGAAACAGTCAACCGTTATTTTTAATAAACGTGCTCTAAACAGGTATTTGAAATACCATCGTGCGATGATATAACGGACGGGGCGAGCGCTTTATATACAGATTGATAAGCGAACGCATCTCATTATCGGCAAGTCACCACTACTTCATTATCGCCGCGGCGGAGTCGCACACACTTCGTTCCCGGCCCAACACGACAGTGGAATTGAATCGCATTCACATTTAATAGCCAGTAAACAGCGCTCCATTTCTATATTATCTGTATGAGACCTTTAGAAATGATTAAACTTCATAGAGATGACACAACTTAAAATATTTTTTGAGATATTTATTGCCTAAGTAACTTCAGTGACTTAATATGCATTTAAGTTATTCTTAACATTCGCAACACAATAATTAATACATAAAACTTATAATTTCACTTCACCATCCACTTTACTACCATTCACTGTAAAATCGAGGCTTTGCTTATTCGAATCATTGATCGTTGTGTAGACAATGTCTCTAGTTTGAACTTCAGTAACTCCATTCTACAAAAACATATGACACAAATTCAACTATGAACAAACGTACAGAATATGTTAAAAAATCAAAGATTTTTTTACTAATACGATTAAGTAATGCAGGAGATGGCGAAGAAAGTTTCATTAATTAGTCTTGAACAGCTTTTAAGTGTATAAATATTTGAACATTTATTTTAAGTAATCATATTAAAATGTCCAGATTAGGACCATTTTAACTTTCAATAACAGTTCAACTCACATATTTTTTCAAACAATTTTTTTAACATTACGTTAGCTTGAAACGCATTAATTCAAATACTTGCTAAGCTATTTTACCGGACCTATCGGTCTTGCAATGTTTATATTACCTGTACATAGCGTTTTGTATTCCAGAGGTTTAGAGAAGTTTGATTTAAGGCAAAGCATATTTACGACAGATGATTGCCGTTAAATTATTTTTAAAAGTCTATTTATATATTTTTACTATTTAAATTATTTTTTGCCATTGACTTAATGTATTCATTTTTCTATTTTTACTTATTTTTAACAATCTAGAACTAGATATGGTTTAAAAAAAGTTATCTCATTATTTTCAGCTTATTGCATTTCGTTAAGTGTAAATGAAAATGAAGTAATAAATTAATGTGTAAAAAGTTGTTGCTATAAAATAAATGTTTGCTACAATAAATAAAAGATTATATATATCTAAAGATATATCGCTATGTCATATTAGAAAATATTAATGCAAAATAATAAAACACACTCGAATAACTTATGTCACAGTAATACAGCTCTATGTAGTTACTCGTCATTAAACCGGGCACAGCGGCATGCTGTAGGTTGTTAACCTGTCCACCGTCGTTTACATCTGATACCCGATACGCCAGTATCTTTGTCTATCAGCTACCTAACTAATGCCCCCGATATTATAATGAGAAACTAGCTATCAATAAAATAACTTGTGACGCAATGAACGGATGCCTATTTTGGGCAACGGCGATCAGTTCCGAACAGCGCTGTGTTATTTTTTATGTATTTCTAACTTCCCACGGTTTATTAAAATTAATACAGTGTATTGTTTCTTCAGAATTTTATTTGCAAGCGTTTTATAATTATATTATAAAACTTATTATGAACCCATTTCTACCTGGTATCCTTTTCCTCATTTACTCCGTTACAATTTCCTGCAAACAACGACTCTTTCGTAATTTGAAGAATTAAGCAAGCGACTTATTTGGCTCCTTCATTCATAAAAAAGAAGAAAATACCGCGACTACTTTAATTCACATTTATGAACATTAAACACACTTGATTGGTTGTAACAGATATTCCAATGTCGATTTTCCAAATTTTATACCAATTATTTTATTTTAACATAATGAAACCCTAAAATATAAAAAAAATAAGTTTCTAATAGAGTAAGTACACAAATTATTTTGCTTTGTTTCGATATTTGTACCTTATTTATTGTGGAGAAACATTTACTGCCACAAATGAATAGATTGCTCACGACACAAGG
>JWHW01014092.1:162148-189628 GCA_000931545.1 Papilio glaucus
ACCGATAAAAATTTAATTAATTACCGTATTTCCATTTATGTTTTAGGAGTATAATTTTCTTGAACTGCGCTTTACCTCAAATAATGTCATAAAATTTAAAATAGTGCTATAAAACTAACAAATAAAGATCATAGTTATACAAATTATAAATGAATTTAAGTCTCATAAAACGTACACACAAAATGCATTTATACTGGGTAACAACCTGCTAAAGCTATAACAAGAACGACTATAGTTACCATTTTAATATTTCCAATGTGACTAAGTTAATAATAAACTCAACGTAACCTCTTTAGTAAATTTTATTACGCACTATAAAGTTTTTGATATACACCGTTTTGTTGTTTTATATAATATATAGTATATAGTAAGTTTAATAACTTAATACACTTCAATTAAAATATGAATAAACTAATATTAAATTTAGTACATTTAATTTTATCCAAAGTAATTAGTATTCAGAAAAAATATGAAATGAAACATATTTATTGATAAATGTCCATATTAATCTTTCGTGTTGACCATAAAGCATGGGTAAGAGCAAAGACACGCTTGAGAAGGCCTGTTATTGAATATTGCGTCGCACTTTATTATTTTTGACCGTTAAGGCATACCATTACGCATTATATTTTTAATTCTCTTTCTTAAATCAATGCATTAATAATCCATTAATTTTTTTTAAACTGTACGTAATGCACAAAATGTCTACCAAATTAAGTCCCACTGCCATCTGCGAGGTTCGTATTTAAGCAATGCCTTCTAGAAGTCTAATATAAAATAAGTGCCACCTAGTGACCAATTTTGTGATTAGTTGAATGCTAAATATTAATTACACACGCCAATCATTCTCTATTCTGAATCAAACATTAGTCAATACACCTAACGTATTACATCTACATGTACGTATGTTTGTATTTGCATTAATCGGACGTGCCTTACAACTTGAATGCACAGACAGACACTCCGGCTTTGGCATATTGGTGGGCGTATCTGATCTAATGAATTCGACATTGATTGATACTAATGTATGTTATAATATCAAGCTAGCGTTAAACCACTCTTTGTCATAATAAAGTATAATACAATAGTTAGTAGATACATTAACGTGGAATTGAAATCAGGGAGCTTTATGCATCTATATATGCATATAAAAAGTGATGTTTGTATATTCCCTATAGACTCCAAAACTGTAGGACCGATTTCGATAAAAATTTCAGAAAACGTTCAGATTGGTCCAGCGGGTGTTCCAGTTTGGTAGCAATCGGATCAACATAGTCTATTCTACCCGGGCGAAGCCCAAGCTGATCACTGGTACTAATATAAAGTAGAAATATTTGTTTGTTAGTAATGGATAACTTCGTTCGATAAAATTGTTTAAGTACTGACCTGACTTTAACAATTTTGATATTAACACCGTTATATGACTGAGAAATGATCACTTTCGAAAATATGCATTATAAATTTTCTACGGCTGTTCGTAAAAACTGTAATCAAAACTACGGACATACTGTGCCGAACCCATATAACGTCTTCAAAAAACTATATTCAAAAACAACAAATGCACGTATAAAATAATTTTACGCAATTAAACATAGGAATCAATTCTTAATCAAATTTATTTTTTGGAGACGAGACATACAGACGAATAGATAACCTCCTCCTTTTTGAAGTCGGTTAAAAAGGGCGATTCTACTTATGTTTTTATTTAATATCGATGCCGGTCTATAATGATGATGGATCATATTATGCAACGTCGCATATCAATTTTAATTTTACTACTAGCTGTGCCCAGCAGTTTCGACCGCCCTGCAAATTTACTTAAACGAAATGATATTACTTACTTAATACTACCCTAACGTCATCATCATCTCTCTGCCCTTTTCCCACGTATGTGAGGTTGACATAATATGGCCGTAGCACAGTTAAATTGATGTAACTTTTTTATTTATTAGCTGATTGAGATAAAACAAACACGTTAAGTGAATCTTAGCACAATCGATTAGTGAAAATCGCACCCAAATCGGTTAAGCCATTTCTGTGATTAGCAGTAGCAAACGCACAGACAAACAGATAAACTGATAAAAATTCTAATGATCATTGTTTTGGGTTTTACTGCGTTTATGAAGGCCCCCGGTAATAGTTTTTCTCAAATATCTTCCATGTACAGACAGCGATCAGTTACATTTTTATTATATGTATAGATGACGGCTTCAAGTATATTTATTTCATTTTGCTATATTATTTACGAATTCAAAAGCTCTTAGGAACATAGAATTTGTTATCTATTGAAGTTATAGTGGTTCAGTTTATTGTGATAATATTAAATTCCATCGGTTATTTGATTTCAATTTCCGTCCGGCCGAGATTCATAAACTACGGATTGTTATTACAGGTGATTATTGCTCGTAAATACTTCGTGGTTACTTAACTTGTGACTTTATCGATAGTAATGTAATCTCACCTCGAGACAGTCACACTCAGTACAACCTTATTATTTTCTTGTACTTTTAAAGTGATAAACATGGTTTCTATTTTTTTAATACATAAAACACTAAGTCAAAAACAGACACGAGATCATAACCTAAGAATATATACATAATTGTTACAATAAAATTTGACGAAGAAAAATATTTTTTTTTAAAATAAGAAACAGGTTTGTTAAGATCACTTTCTAGTGTACTTCTTATGTTGTCAGACTTAACTGGATCTTTCCGATCCCGCTACGTCCGCTATAAAAATTGCCAAATAAGGTAAAACAAAAGCTTTTTTTGTAATAATACGAAAAAAATCAAGCCACGTTTTCTATGAATTTGATCTTCTGGCGCACTTCAGACCTAATTACATTTAATTAATAAATCTGAAATCGACTAATATATATAATATTAGTCGATTCGATCTTATTACCACTATACGCATATATCCGTGGCATATCTTGTGGGTACGTGCTTAACAACAAGGCATAAATTATATTAAAAGCACTGTTAAATTTGAAAGGCAATGTTGTCACAGCATTACCAAAAATAACATAAGAAAGTCAAACGCTATCGGCAACCCTCGGGCGCAAGACAAATATCTCCAGCATAGCACTCTATAACAATTGTTTACGTTGTACACATGTTAGTAGATAAGTTTTTTACACTCCAAAGGGTGTACAGAAGTCGCGCTCAGAGTGTTACTATTGTTATCGCATTCAACTTTTTATAAGTAGTGTTTGAAGAGGCATATCTGGTCTTAAGATAACTTTGGAAATGATAATTCCAGTAAGCGCATGTCAAATGTCGTGTAAATTATTGATTCTTATCTCTACTCTTTAACGTTTTATTTTAGAACAATTATGTAAGTAAAAATCATAAATAAAAATCGCTAACAGTGATTTTCTTAAAATTTCGTCAAATAAGACAATAATTGTCCAGTGATGTACGTAGATTTCCCCCGTGAATTGCTTTAAATATTTGTCTCGGTTGACCAATTTGTCGGTTAACTCTCTCAGTGGGTCTCTCTGTGTCGTTTCCTCATTACCGAGGCTGACCCTCCTTGTATTAAATTATTGCGATATAAATAAATGTAGTAATAGTAATAAGTTGGATGTATGCAGTCTATTATACAGCGTATTCAGGTAGTGCAGTCAGTTTTGTAATGTTTATGTATAAAAATCTTTATTTCCTTTATGAGAATATAATTATTCGCTTACTTAAGGAAACTTGATCACTATTGAATATTCAATATTTTGCAGGATTTTCTTAGTTAGTTTTTTATCAATGTTATAGAAAAAAATATATGAAATAACAAGTGGGTAATCGTAAATTAAACATACAACACGGATATACTGAATCACCGCACCGAGCATCACTAGATGCGGCATAATTATAAAATTTTTAGTATTTGATTAAATTGACCTTTTTTCATACATTATTTAATAGATTTTGTTTTGATTAAGGTACATACATTTTCTTTCTGACATATGTTATCTCTTCTTTCTATCTAGCATTATTTAATTTTGAAAGAATATTTAATAGGTTTTGATTTAACTAATCAATACATTTTAATTTCTGACTATATGTTATTTATCTGTTCTTTCTATCTTGGACTATTTGATTGTTTTAAACGTTTATTTAATTTTGCTGTTACATTCTTTTTAGAATAAATAAATATTAGGTTTACCCCAAATTATATTTCTACATTTTCTAAAAATGTTGGTATTTCAATTCCTTTTCAATAATATGTAAAGACTTAGCCTTAATGTTCATAAATCAATTCTGTTCAAAACGACTGCTCATTTTTGTTATGTCGCTTGGCTTGATAAAATGTAATAAGGCAATATCGTTTTACGAATAACCTCCACGAACCTCTAATTGTAAGTATACTAAAGACGCAATGGAATTTGCACAACTGGGCGCGTTCGGTGATTTTATCAAGACATACCATTTGCTAACATTAACTTTGAAGACTCGGTCAAATAATCAGTGACACTGTCGTTCGTTGCGTAAACTGGAGCTATGCCTAAGGCGGTTACTCATTAGCCGGCCAATTACGTGGCACAAAATGTCGGTAGATTACAGTGTGGCTACGCCGTGGGCCGCACAGCAGATGCCGTCAGTTCTTTTCAAAACTCGAACTTAAATTATTATTCCTGTAATACAACATATGGAAAGCTTTGTTAGTCAAAATTAAAATATCTGTCAATTTTAAAATGATTCATAGATTTCAAAATAATACATACCTATATGCTACGGGTATTTTAATTAAGTATAAATCCTTAAATCGTCATATATTATGACAGTGGTAGAGTTCGCAGCAGCAACATCTGTTGTACCGACAGCACAGAAGACGTAATGTATTCTGCGTTTCGTCTAACGAGTAAGGTTCCGGAGGACTAATTCTAGTACCCTTCGGCAAATGGGTTGTTGACTTGATGGCGGATGGGATCGATAGGAAAATTAAACAGCCTTTTTCCTATCTAAACTCTCCTCTGCCTATTAAAGGTAGGCAATGCATCGGCATCCATTTGCTCGTTGCGGATGTATGGTAGGTATGGTATCCTTCCTTCTTCTATAAAAAATATAATCAGCAAGAACTGTATTAGGTACACATGAAGCACGCTGTGGTGGGAGTGTGTCTCAAATAAAGTGAGATTTAATTGAAAAAAGAAATATAGTTATCGCCACAATTATGTATCTTTCTCAAAATGTCATTAGATTTATTCGTCAACATTGGAAATAAAACAGGATATTGTTGCAAGCATATTAGATTTGTAAATCTAAATCATAAGTTGTGAGTCGACGCCTAGCTAATCATTTATCAACGTACTGAAACCTTCGCTATACCGTACCGTATAATAAGAAAAAAAAAACGGTAGGATTATTTAATAAACATTTTTAATTCACTTGCGAAATTAGCTACTATGCAATATTAAGTCGTCAAAGTGAAAAAGATTCATTGTACATATGTAATTAACATCAAGCGTACCCTTTGTGTGCCAGTAGCTACGCAACATTCAATTGTTACGAGTTGTGAAAGCGAAAGTGTAATAACTGTATCCAAGTGACGCTCGAACAAAGCGGACAATAATCATTTTCTATACTTTAAACTCGCAACAGACAGTTATGAAACGAAAATTACGTGCAAAATGTAACGTGTATTATCTATGCGTAATATTATACTTTAATGACGAACTTTCGAAAAGTGAAACTTTATCATCATATAGAAATCTAGAGAACAATTGCTCATTTTTTCAGTGTTAATAATTATTAGATAGAGATAAACGAAATGGAATCATCGATAACTGTTTATTGGTGTGAAAGGATCAGTAAAGTACCATGACCTCATGGAAAGTCAACTTTAAGTACAAGTTCTTATACTTCTGCGTTTCGTTTAATAATTAAGGTGTCGCAAACCCTCTTTACCACTTGACCACTTCTCTTTTTTTTAATATCCTCTTTTGATTTTGATCTAAACTACACACATCATACGGTATAATATGGTAATTTTATGTTCTTTTCACGAGGTATGATGGCTGGATAATTAAACAATAAATTTTACAATCGAATTGTATTGTTTAAGTACAAAGTAAAATATCAAAAAATAATCAAATATTCTACAATATACTTATAACGATTCCACGAACACAAATAGGAAATGTATAAGTTCCTAGAAGAGAAGAGTTATAGTGCAAAGGTTGTTAGAGCACGTGAAAAATATTCGTAGGTATAATAATAAAATGTTTGAGCCAGCAAGGCCGTGTATACAAAAATATATTTTACATAATGACCCGTATTACATGACAGTTGATCCCACGAGTTATCCCGGAACGTTGTGACATGCCGCAATCATACAAAGTTTAAAACATTTGTGAAGACATAAAGGCACTACCAAATGTTTCTAGAGAGTGCTTGCTACGGAGTCCAAGTTGAAAGCTTTAAGATGTCTTTACGGACACAAAACTAAAATATCTTCGCCACTCTACAAGCTACAGAATACCGTGGATATTTTGTTAAGCTAATAGAGAGCGACATACAACATCAATACAAAGCGATGGAATAAGAAAAAACGTACATAAAGGTGCCCTATGCACTTATGAGTACCATCCAAAAATGACAATGTAAATATTGAACAAACTGCTTTTTTTTTGTAAAATTTACACATTTTTTTTTAAAATACTCTCTTTTTCAATCTCACCGCTCTCTTGTTTGCCACCGTCTTCTATAAACAATACAAAGTAACACGCTTGTTCTGTGTTTAGTGCATTGGAAAAAAATGATTTGATAATCTGTTGTTTATTTTGCACTAACCTGAGTAGAAAGATACACATATCTAAGAGATTGAAGGAGGAAATTTTTTTAGGTCTCAAACAAGCACTTGTATGGTTTTTTAATAAAAAAATGTTTTTTCTCTGTACTATTAGTTCTAATTTATTTATTATTAAACAATACTTACGATATTAAAAATGACAATTCTTTTGTAACTTGTACCATACTGTGGACACTCGTAAAGACGCGGACTGGCCGCAGCTATTGTCGATCTCGGCATTGAAACAGGTTTGGATAGTGGAGCATAAAGGTTCCAGATAAGAGCACCATGTATGTTACTCTAAATGAGGTTTTAACTAGTTAAATTCAACATTACGTGGGGGAAAAAAACATGTACCGTATTTTTTATACTTAAAAGAATTTCCTGATCCAATGGCCCGTTACTCAAGTTTGTTGGGTTATTTAAATAAACTAACAAGGATTTTGAAATTCATCAACAGCAGTTTTGGTAAATTTATTTGGAAAGGTTTAGAAATGAATGTAAATTAAGTGTCGAACGATATTATATTCAATTGTTTATGATTATCTTTTGTTTTTATTACGCGTTTTTTTATTTAGTTTTAAGAATTTTTTTTATATTTAGAAAGAAATATTTTTATGACGCTAAGGGCCACTTTCACAAAGTCTGAGTTAATTGCTAGATAACTAATTGACAAATAAAATTCCCCTTTATATAGTTTGCGTTTCAGAAACGAAGGTTTCGATTTACGGAATATGTGAGAGCATAAATCAAATTTTATGCATTGTTTTGTGTTACGTATTGATGTATTTGAAATGCATATTCTGCAAAAATTATAATGATACAAAAAAGCGTTATTTAGATATATTATATTTATTATAGATATATTTATATATATATTATTTCTTTAGATTATATTTATTTAAAACGAAACGTAACGCAAATGTCAAATAAATCATTTGTCAAGTAACGTTAACCACCAAATAACTTTATCTTAAAGATGATCTTAAAGTTTTAGTCGAACAAATACAAATACAAGAATTATTTTGAGCAGAATCATCTTTATAACGTTTAATAACCAATATAGAACTTTATAAAGAAAGACTTACAGCTCTTTAACATGAGAGCATATTTCTATCTTAAATGTCGACAACTCATCTGCAGTTCTCATGGTGTTGTTGATACTGTGACCAAAGTTTAGCATTTAACCCACATGTGGTTCCAACCAGCTCTTCTTGTGCTCCCTTCTACTATTTAAAAAAACAAAGACAGTAAAGATGTTTAGTGATCTATCTTGAAACCTCCACACCCTGGATTGATTCCGGCTCTGGTTATAGGCATTTTTGAGATTATTTTCCTCCAATTAAATTCATTGTTGTATAACCTTCATTTTTTTTCATTGTTAATAAACATCCATTGATTACTGTTCATATTTTCCAATATGTTTCTAAGAAACTGTTTATACAGCAAAAGTCAGCAATTTGAAAATATTCCCAAATGAAGGTATTACATTTTTAAACTCGGGCACAGTGCATTTATGCACTTATTACTAACTGGTACGTTACATACCGTAACTAACGATTAAGACATCAGTTAGATGTTAAATTTGGGAAATAATTTAATTAAATAAAAAATTAAGCAACACCTGTCAAGATTTTGATCGACAGTATTTATAGAACAGTTCTTTAATTTAAGAAAATGACATCCAATTCATTACTTAATCAAATTTGATTTGGGTAATAAGTAAATTAAATTATAAAATAACCATTAGCTATCGTTACTTTAATGTTAACGTAATTTAGAAGGTCCTTATTTTAATGTCATAATAGAGGAAGAAACAACTGTTGATCGATCCGATCAATGCTATAAAGATAAATACGTCTTTTTTTTAATTTTAAATAGTTATAAATAATTAACTTTAATATGTCTTGGTTGTGATTCCTTTTTTCTTCGCAGTAACTATAGATTCACCTATAGGTTTCAAATTTTTCTATCTAGCAACAATTCATGATATAGAATAGTAATAATTTTGGAAATATGTCCAAAAACTACAAATGGAGCAGACAAAGAGCCATGCGGCAGCGACAGCCGACGAGCAAAAAAAAAACAAGAACGAAAATCCTTTCTTCTTCATTTCGTTCTTTTAATTTATTTATCCTACCATTTTCTTCTTATCCCTCCCTGGTATCCGTAAAAAATTGTCACGCATCAAAGATTCCACCAATTTTGTGGATGATTATGAGCAGCAATATTCATTCAACATCATGTGACTTGATCGATCTACTTTCTTCCATTAAGCATTTTAATATCAAATTTACATGTTAGCTAAAGACCTTTAACTACCCTTCATTTTATAATATCTGATTCACCGCATTCTGAACAGCATTAAAGTCTAGGTCTAGGCTTTGTCGGTCGTAATTCATACAGTTGACAAAATTGTAAAATTCAGTTCCAAGCAAGAATTCAACTAGCTTAAGCAATCAAAGAAAACTTCTACGTAATGGACCTTAAACTTGCGAGCGATTTGCATAACATTCGCTTTTATTGCCTCTCTGTGCGGACTATTGTTTCGATATAACGTCTATTTTGTTAACTTGGCTTGTTTTACAAATGCGAGCACTAAACAAGTTTTATGTGACTGCTTTAGTTTTCGGTTTATTATTCATTCATATGATACGAATTTCATTGTCTTTATCGCTTTCATAAAAAGTTAAAATTACCCTTTTAGCTATTCATAATTTTATTTCTTTTACTTCTAGATTCATATTAAAATTAGCAGTATAGATCAAGACTAATCTACAAAAAAGGTCTTTGCTGGGAAGTATGTCTGACTATAATTTGAAGAAAATAATTTGATTTGCTTAAAATTGCCAAAACTTATGAGCAATGTGTCCGCAATTTGAAATCTTTCTTCAACCTTTTTTCCTTATCTTCTTCCTTTTTCTTTCATACAAAAGCTAGCATAAGCATAGCTATAATATTTTTGATTGTAGCGAAGTCAGCAGTCACTTCACTTCAAGTGTCCTTTGCTCGTTCCCTATTAATTCCATATAAAATGTGTGCATACAAATGGACCAAGCAATTTCGCTGAAATTTTTGAACAATGGACGATCTGAAATTTAAATAGTACCAGTATCTACACTGGTATAAATATGTAAAATACCTGCTCTCATAACCTATGCTTTCGCTCGACCCAAATTTAACTGCGGATCAATTTCGAGTGTCAGTGTGCCACGCCTCCCATTTATGCTAATACACTAAGCAGCGTGTCAAAATGTAGTCGATTGATACGTAATACCATACCCGAAATACCAGTAACACTTTTTGCTTGAATGCACGAGGTGAATTGTTATAGGTGTTGCAATATTGCTCTATAAAATTTGTCTCGGAGCGAAATCATGTTTCGCAATCGCATGCTCGGAGCCGCCACCAATGTCCTCGATAACGGATCCAAGATTATGATAAAGGAGATTGATAACATTCCTGTTGCAACTGGCAGCGTTATCAATTATTTATCGTCGATTTGTTACCTCGACTGAGCTTCATTGAATCAAGTATGAAATAACTAGACCCAAGTTGAGACAACATTCTATTGCTTATTATAAACTTTCATTTGTGATTTTGACCCCGACAAATAGATGTCATAGTTTCAGTGGATTTGCTTCGAAACTGGAGTAAGGTTTTTCTAAACATTGTTTCAGATGTAAACTTACAGCCAAACTCCCAATCATAAAAATCACCATCGAAATTAATGATTTAATTACGTTCTCAAGACATAATTTTCTTTGATATCGTTGTTATTTTTACTCCATGGCCGCAACTCTAGTCGAGCAGATTTATTATTTGGCCCATTCTATCATAAAAAAGTTAGTTTTTGATCACTAAGCTGTATTTGTCAGTTTTACATTCGTTGTATGTTTCACCTATCTCATAACACTACTGCAATATTATTTCCTGTTCAATCTGCAATCCAGTTGTTTACACACGAATATCGCGTTTTGGTACGAGCTGACGCAGCGCGCACATGATATTGTTCATTCATTAATAATCTCGTTCCATTAATCAAATGAAATGGCATTTTGATTGGGGGTACTCGTAATAAACGTGTTTTTAATTTGATTTCTACAAAGTTTTGTTTATTTACTTCTAGTTTTACTTAGGGATTGTTTGTAAAAATCGTTTTTGATATAATTTTTTTACTATCTTGATGTCGATCAGGCAAAGACGCCAGGATCACATCAAAATTCGTTCCGTTGTTACCCTCATACTGTAGACTCCTGCATTAGTTTTTGTTATGTCCTTTTGCTATTCTAACCTCTACTAAGCGACACAATTTATTAAACAAAATGTTATAACTTGCAAAAATTAAATCATAAATTCATAAAAATCGATTAAATAAATAAATTTATAAAACAATTTTAACTATGTCTGTACTTTATATAATGTATAGGCACATAGCATCGGCTTTCTTCTTTGGATCAACTGTGTCCTTTGTCTCACAAACGTGTTGTCCTGCAATTTATGGATTAGTTCCGCTTGTAGGCCGTCCGTAATGCATTGATATTCAATTGACGATAGCGCGTGCTTTTAATGGATGACTTGACAGTATTGAGTTGTTTTGTGTTATAAATTGTTTGCTAAAATGTCCACGTAAATAGTCATTTATAAGGTAGATTTGCAGTATTTAAAGTGATTTTTCATTTATTTTACTTTTTACTGCTTTATTAGAATTTCATTTCACTATTCCACATACAAACATTCATGAAATGGCGTAATCCGCACCAAAAAGTCATAGTTAGCATTGCTCAAATTGTTAGGGTTTAATGGCAATGGGCAGGGCACGTTGATTATAAATTGTATGACGGAAACCAAAAGTATTTAGAGCCGCGTTCTAGGCTGCAATATTGATTTATGTTATGCACTAATTAAAGATTATAATACTATAAGTATTTAAAGTACAATTATTCTACTAAAGTTTGTATATATCGATGTTTGTTACTCTTTCACGCAAAAACTACATAATGGATTTTAATGAAACCTTACAATAAGCTTGTACATCAGAATAACGTATAGGCTTTAATTTATAAAGATATTGTATGAATTGTCCAAAGTATAAAGATAAGTAATAAGTAAGGAGGAAAAAAATTCGCGATATGCGAGCTATTCTGGTGTGCGCTGCAGAAACCGTTAGAGTTACACGTATATAATGTATAATATTTATCTTAAATAGTCCTACAGAAATCCAGCGATGTCATATATCTATCTTTTATGTCAAAGCTATAATCGCCAAAATAGTGAACTATCTTTTAATTATATGGCGGAACAAAGTTTGCCGTGCCAGCTAGTAAGTAGTAAATGAAATATGTATTAAGAACGGAAACAATTTTTAATTATATCTGCAATCAAATGTATGTTGTAACTATTGTGAACGATTTACTATTTATTATAAAACATTTCACTTTTTAAAGAACAGATATAACAAGCTTATGCAAAGGAGCCCGAGAACAGCATTGGGTTAGATATTTAGAAATCTAAAATGTCTTCCTGTAGTGATAGTAAGGATTTATAGTACTGGCAGTTGTAGCCGCAATGAGAGCTTGTTCGACAGTTATCGTTCTGCAATGCGAGCTATGCATTAGTATCGCGACTACATTTCGATATAATTTATGTTTCTGGATTTATATATTTAAATATTTGCGATGCATCTTAACATTGTCACTGGACAAGATTTACTGTTCATGTCAAAACTTGTGTCATAAATCAGAAAAATAATCTTGGGAATGAATCTCTAGAATGTCTAGGATGACATATAGCTTACTAAAAAGTATTTAAACTTCTTTCTTTCGTTTATTGTGTGACAACATTTTTAAAAAGTTTTCAGCGATGAGCAAAGGAAATTTTAAAAAAAAGTTACGTAAAAAGTAACGCAGCGTATGATTAAACATTATAATTTTTATAATTGAATTATTTTCTCACTATAATTAATTCATATTTTAAAAAGTTGTACCGATTAAAAGAACATTTGCAATACATTAAAGAATCCTGTTTTCGCTAAGTCAAAAGTTATTTGTCTAGATTAAATCTATGTAAGCATCAAGGTGCTTTATATAAATGAAATAAAAATTCAATAAGAAATAAAAAAATAAGCGAAATACATTCTCTCAATACCATGTTCTCTATCGTCTCTGGATTGATGTGATGACGAGAGACTATGAGATCTTCATTCTAGTACTCGACGCTCGCTCGAACCAGTACCTTCATGTAGACAAGGTTTTACAGTGGTGCAGATTCTGCAACTACATCTGTTGCCCAAATGGGCTGGCTCGACTGGTGAAATACCACAGAAGACTGGGGTGAGGTAAAAGTATTCTACTTTTCGTCTGACGAGTGACGTGCTGCAGGCACGATTACGGCCTACTTTCCTTTCCCGTCCCTACTTAATAAGGGTAGGATGTTAGGCGAAGAGGATTAGATGGGGAGGGGATGAAAAGGAAAGACAGCATCCTTTTTCTTGTTTATCCGTTGTCCATTAAAGGTAAGCAACTCATCTACGACATATTTGCTTGTTGCGGATGTCTATGCTAGCAGTCACGTAACTATGGGTGAACTGCTTACTCGTTTACCACCTTCTTCCATAAAAGAACCTCAGCCGCTAAGCTGTCGTGAAGCAAAAAGTATTGCGAAAATAAAATCACCGACCTTAAGAAACGTCACGCCATGACATTTGATTTAAATATGAATCATACAAAACTAGACCGCCGACGTCTCACTCAGAACCACCACCGTGTAATAAGCTTAATGTTGACTTCTTCCAAGAAATACGCAACGATATTAAAACCACAAAGTATTCTGACTAATAACGAGATATATTTTAAAGATAACGTGTCGGAAATGCCAACGGGTATTTTTAAAATGCCATTAATTATGTATAACCTTCTTTGATTGTTTCCATTTTCACGTAAAGTGTCCGTTATTATAATTGTTTTCATTGTACCGTCACCGCTGACAGAAATTATAATGATTGTTAATTACATGTTCCGTTCCTACCAAATGTTATCATTTCATCAAATGTATGTAATTTCGTGATAGAAACTTTCACGCCTGTTAATAACTTATTTTCATTTTATGGTAAATGTTAGGGCTGGGTTAGATTTATATATTAAATATGAAATTTCAAATATACAGTGAAGGGGTGTGTTGAGAAACGATCCATACATTTTTTGCTCCTTAGCTAAGGATAGCTTGGAATGGTTAAAATAAATACTTCAAAAACCTAATAATATTTTAAAATCAAATAATTTTTTGTGTCTACAAAAAGTTATTTATATATTATATAGAAGAAACAAGAAACAATTCTTTGTTTCTTGTTTCTTCACAATAAACAATTCTTTGTTTCTTGTTTCTTCATACCACAAAAACTGCATTACTTTCGCGATATCGTGAAACACTTTAATTAAGGAAAAAATAGATTATAGTTTGTGTTATACTTATAAGAACACAGGTTCGTTCAGAGATCACAATCTTGTGTCTAGCTTGTTAAAAGTATTGTGTAACAAAGAACAAAAGCGTTAGAATTGTTAAGCAAGACGATCTTGATATCAAGTTAGGTACAAACAAACCGAAAGATATATTATAACTTCAAGATAACATCTGTCAACTGTAAGTAGCCCAAGTGTAATTAAGAGTGGAACTTCGATTTCTTTATCACAGATCAAATAAACAAAAACCTTGACTTGTTTATAACTCATTAAAATAATATCGAAACATGCTCTATGGTACAATAGTTCTGTTAGAAAGCAAGGCCGCAGCGAACGCCGCTCAGTACAAGTGGAGCTTTGATTTATTCATGCGGTCTAAGTAACTAAGTTTAAGCGTTTAATTATTAAAGAAACTTCAAGGACGGCGATTTGGTAGACACGAATCTGGAGCAAATTTTTAAAGAAGCGTGGCGTTTAGACTCACATTGTTACATAGTCATATCGTTACTTTACGTAAGATAGAGGGAAATACTGAGAAATAAACCTATATATTGAAAACATACACAATTTAAATTTATATATATTTTATGCAATTATTTTGCATTTTTTTCTGGAGTTATACTTCTTTTGGCGCATTCGGGGAAAATGATGTTAGTGATTTTTTGCGATGCTCGACACCTTAAACATCATTAACTTCATGCCGTTACCATGGCAACCAATAAGTTTTTGACATTTGCCAAGCAAAGAGTACACGGGATAAAAAAAATTGTTATTTTTGTTTCGTACGATAAAGAAGTACAACATCTTACGTGCGTGCATAAGTAAACAGACGTGTCTTTTTTAGATGTTTTTTTCTCTTACATGCTCAATCTCTTGTTCTATACAATGTTATTTGTTCTCTCCCGTTTTGACCTGGCCACCATTCTGTATTATCCGTATCCTTAATTTTTTTTCTTAAATATTAATTATTATATCGCTCATATTTTCCTTACACATAATACATAGACGAATCTTTATGTAAGTGTTGGAGTACGTAAAATTAATAATTGGAGAGTCTTCATTTTGCCAGGATCGCGCTAAAAGGATATTCATAATATCTGCCTACCCCTCTGGGCGTCATCGCATAAAATTTCACAAATCTGTTGTCATCTTGATGTAATTGGAACTACTGATTAACCTGAATAAAACAAAATTAATTTCATATTCTGTTTAAGAAAATTACTCACGGTATGAGAAATTATGATTCATGAACTAACGTTAAATCAATCTTGCACCACCGGCTCCGTGGTAGCGGTGTGTGATACAGATAGACGCAACACACAAAGAGGGCTCCGGCGACAAACGGCTGAGAACTGGAGCGGTAACCGGTACCACTTCTGACACCGGCATAGCTTAAATGTTGTTCTGATAACTATTAAGTTATTCAAGACAATTTCACGTTAAACTTAGAAAAAATGTTTGTTAATACGACCGTATCAGCCTAATGGGTAACATTTCCACATTTTATCTACTGTTTTTCGATTATTTGAGATAACTTTTTTTATAAAAGAAGGTGGCAAATGAGCAAGCGGTTCACCCGATAACAAGTGAACGCACAGATCCTACCTTTAATGGACAGACAAAGAGAGGTGATAAACAAAGAATAAGATATTTTCTTTTCTTCTCCATTTCCTTCCCTGTCGAATCCTCTCTTCTTTCCATTCTTTTCGCTTAGTGAGGATTGAGTAAGGTAAAAGAATTATAACTTGGCCTCCAGCACCTCACTCGCGCAAAATACTGTCGCTGTACGCCTGTACGCCTGTCTTATGTGAGGTTGTGGTATTTCATCCCAAATGAATGAATTCATCCCAAATGGGGCCCCGAAGTTCCTTATTCCTCCCCCCTCTCCACGAATTTGCCAATAGTTAGAGTGCATATTGAATGTAATAACCGGAGATAGGGCGATCAGTTTTCAAATAATGATACTTAATCGAATATAGTCGTGTTTACAATGATTATGAAAACTTAGTGTCTAGATACCTTACCTTCTGACAGTACTAAACGAGGTAATACAGTCGTGCGGGAATTATGTTTTTTAAACAGTTATGAGGAGATAAAGTTTTGAGAGGCTTATGTGTATTTAGAAGTGGATGTATAAAATCTTGATGTCGAATACCGTTGAATTAAGCATGCTATATTAATCATTTTAATTGTTGGTAATGTTAAATGTCGTTTTAAATGAGTTTTATCTGAAATACTCGATTGCTGAACTTGGCGCATAACGGAGTACTCCAATAACTTGAAAACTTGAACAGTTAAGTAAATATACATTTATACAGACACAGGTTTACAAATGTGCGGCGCGGCCGCAATCCGGTGCAATTAAAACTTCCCCGCAGTTTGTTTATGGGTGCACCTTTCGGCCAAAATTCACTAAGTTATCCGAGTGGAGGCAAGTTTATCTAGCTCTCCTTACAATGCAGCTAGAACTTCGACGCTCCGGGACGCCGACGGACCGTATCAATATTGTTTGCAAGTATGATAAATAATATCAAAACTGCTCCATCTGGGAATCGTTTGGAGTGAACGTTGTTTCAAGTTTTATTTACAATGTCTTTATTTACTATCTTATCTTAAATAAATTTTGATTATGTATTTTTTAAATATTATCAATTATCCTGTAGCGAATGACGATAGCCAAAATATTACTTCGTCATATTTAGGAGTAAGATTAAATACATGGCTTGAGACTTCGATTAAAAAATGTACATTCCCACGTCTCCCCAATCTAATTGGGATAAACAGAGATAATAATCGCTAACTGCTACGTCCAAAGTGTGAATATGTGCTCGTCGTAGTGAATGTAAGATAGTAATTTTTGTTAAGTAGTTCTGTACAATTACGTGTAACTAAATGTTCGTATCTGACATTGGATGGAATTATACCATAATATTTTAAAATATTCAGAATTTTTTTAAAAATATTATTGAATACTTTCTTTTTAATTTTTAAAGAATTGTTAAAATTGGTCTAATAGTTTCCAAAATTAATGATTGCAAACCAAAAACTTAATATATAAAAATGTGTGTTATGATAATGCCACGTTTTTATTACACAAATTAATTGTTCAAATATTTACTATTTATACAATGCTTAGACTTGCCGGTCTCGCAAATACCTTATAGTTACAAAGTGTATAAAGCGCTTATGATAAACTCAACGCTATATCTCTATTCTATAAAGTTTGGCGCGTGTCTCGTGGGGCTTAAGGCATGTCCTGATATTGCTTTTAAACTTAAGAAATACGGCCCATATATTGTCTACACTTGCGCCAGGCGTCGCACAGACTTCGCAAAATGTATTATCAGCTGAATCCAACTCATGCAGTATCGAAAACAATAAAGTGCAATTTTATGAGTCTGCATGAATTCATGCACGCCTTTATAAAGTTTATGATGATTAAATATAAATTTGCAGAGTGAATTCGGCTGACTGGTGTGTTTTTACTTCACTATAAATCTGTTTTCATGATTGTACTTTTATACTGATTAACCTAGCGCTTGTCTTAAATCCCAACGTTACATAGTGGTGACCAAATGGTACGAACTAGTTTATCATTAGAACTTTAACTCTTATTTTCTCTTATTAAAGGATGTATGTATATCTTGATTGATTTAGTTTTGTTTGCTTGAAGACCTAATTATTTTAATAGTAAAAATAATTTAAATACATTATGGCTATTATCTTACGGCCAGTAACTTTGACTTGATAATCTTTATCGTAAATGAAATTAAGCTACTTCAAATCAATTTATGAAAAAATGATCCTTTCATGAATTCAATTGAAATAACAAGGAACGTAAAAGGCATAGATTGATTTAATGCTGACTCAAAAGAATTTTCCAGTACGGTAACCTTTAAGTAATAATTTTCTTGATTGGAAAGACCTTTTCGTGTCCAGTAAGCACTTTGCCGGGCGTTCATTTATTAACGGTGCACGTGTTCTGTCTCAAGAAATAATTGATTCAATTGTTGAACAATTTATGTTGTTTTATGATGACGTACTTGTTTGCTAAATTACATTATCTTGTCATAATTACGTCATCATCTCCCTGTCCTTTTCCCACTCATGTGGGGTCGGCACAGTATGCAGTAATACTATATAGGTTTTGGCTACAGTTTTTACGGCTGGTCGCCTGCCTGACGGCAACCCTCCTCAGGAATAATCCCGATTATACTTAAGACAGCTTGAAAAGCGAGTAGTTCAAGCAGTTAGACTGCTATCAAACGGATGTAGCTTAAAAAACAATTATTTCATTATTTATTTGATAATGTAATTAAAATCAATGAAATAAAAAATATAGACAATATTTATAATATTATACAAAAACATGAGTGTGTTTCCTATTTGGAAACTGACTGAATGACTGATATATCAATGTGCAGCCCAAACTACTGGGCCTGGAGACTTGAAATTTTGCACAGAAATATATATTATTAGGCTAAGAAAGGATTTTTCTTAATGTATGTTCAAGAGGTCTAAAGTAGAGGATGAAAGTTTGTAATCTGAAGAAACCGCGACAAAGCTCGAAATTTCTAACACTTAACTCTTCTATTTGGCGCTAGATGGATGTATGAAAAAGCGACCTCATTTTACCATACCGATTGAATTTGGTAAATCTATATAGTTTTTAATTAATAATTCCTTTTGATAAAAATTGTTCCTTTTGATATAATTATTAGGAAATATATTAGAAACTAACTAGTTGTTAGGTTTAAGTTCGTCGGGAAGCTTTAATCTAACTGACAAACCTCTTCGGAAAAGAGTGCGTGCGAAAGGGTCGGTTATCGTGTATGTAACCGACCTATTGGGAACTATGTCAATTTATAATCAGACTAGCCATGTTAACTTAAGGAATCATTCGCAATTTACGTATAAGTATCAGTTTATAAAGGCAAATCGCCATATTGTGAACTGATATTTTGTTTGATAACGTTAAACGTTAAAGTTTAAGTTACAATGAAAAAAAAAATAGTTTAGTTTCGCTAAATTGAACATAATAGTAATACCTAAGAATATTATTTTTGCTGTATGGATTATTGTTTCAATATGTTTTTATTTATTTAAAGATGGTTATATATAATAATAATAAATAAATCAGCCTTTTCCAGAATGTTCCCCACTGCAGGGGACAAGCCTCTTCTCCGAGAGAGGGATAAAGATGGTTATCAGAGACAAAATAGGTTTATTCCGTTATTGGTTATTACGAAATGACACGTCAAATTGTAAATAATAATTCGTTCAGTTCACAATTTTATGACAGCTTATAATATGCCTAGTCCGATTGCTAACTGACAGTTCATACTACGTCGGTGCCATATAACTCACGAAATGCATTTGGAGCGGCTCAGATCGACCACCAAAAATGTCCAAACTCACGTCCCCTACTACGAAAGTATAAAAAATGAATACTGTAGTGAGAACTAGTAATCTACTTTCATTGAATCGGCATCGCTCATTTGATACGTAATATGTGATTGATCGACCTACTGTTGTACCGAAACACAATTATTTTATGCTTGCCATGTCATTATTATACACGACGTGGATAACTATTATGATTTGCCTATCAATTTAACTTTATGATTTAAAAAATACTAGACAACCCCGTGACAATTAGAAATGAGGCAAAATAAAGTAGTCTTTTTCTAGTAGTCATCGAGGATTTTATATTTCTTTCTCGTCTATTCATCAAGTCGACAAACTCACTTTGGCCATACATAAGTTTATATTTGAAAATAAAAATATTTTATTCTTTTACTTCTGCTACTAAAATATTATATAATGTAATATTGTTGTTTTTTAAGTAATAAATCCAACATTTTTGCTTAATTAATAACACAGTAAATGTTACTCTAAAGCAAAATGAATACAGTATATTTCCAGTCAATAAATTCAAGACTAGGAGCGAGTTGGAGCGGTGATAAGCAAGCGACTTGCTATAAATGGTAGTGGCTACGAATGAAATTTATCGAAAAAAGATTTGTGGCGGACGCCGATGCTGCAATTTGACTATCGGAAAATATATTTTATGACGTCCGCGGCATTTTGTTGGACTTAATGGCCGTTTACCGAGCTTGTTTTTGCTAGTGTTGGCCGAAGCGATGATTTGCTGCCACTATTTTAGCATCCAATTGATTTAAGTGAAATCAACACTACGGCAACGAATAAACCACAAAATGAAATTATTGAGAGTGCGACCATTATACAGTCGGAATTTATACGTCTGTGTTCGATTGTGTATGAGGAAGCCGAAACATATATGAGATGATATAAGATTTATTTTTTTAATATTAGAAGGTGGAAAACGAGCAAGCGGGTCATCTGATGATAAGTGACCGCTACACATAGACATCCGCAACACGCAAATGAGTCACAGATGCGAAGCCTACATTTAATGGACAGAGGAGGTGATGGATATGAAAAAAGATATTTCCTATACATCCCGTCCCCGTCCAGTCCTCTTCCCCTTCCCATCCTATCCTAATTAGGAAAGGATGGGAAAGGGCTGAAATTAGGCTTCCGGAACCTCACTCATCAGGCGAAACTTAAAAGAAGTATACTTCTACTTCACGCCTGTCTTCTGTGAGGTCGTAGTATTTCACAGGTCGGGCCGACACATTCGTACAACATATGTTGTTATTGCGGGCTCTACCACTGTTTAAGTGTGATTAATTTCAATTCTTATGTTTGAAAGCTAGCAATTTATCAACTTATTTGCAGACCATTTCATAGTTACATACATTTACAAATATTAAATAAACTCTACTAAAGCGCAAACCAGTTAAGAAAAAGATCTTTTCAACTCTCACAGTAATGTAACATACTTAGTTTATGAACCAACTTTTCACGTTTAGTAGGGACCGAGCCAACGATAATTTATTTTTTAAATAACAAAATGTTATTAACAAAATGGCACTTCGCTGCGCTCGCGGCGCTTTAAGAACGTTAAAAGCTTCAAATGATGGAAGACAGTTGTTAATCACCAAAAACGGAAAAAACACCACAAAGTACGCGGTTCCTACAAACGTTCAAGTGAATTTCAACCTTGATGCTAACATTTTAAAGCAGAGAATATTAATTAAAAACGACAAACTTATGTCGTATCAATGAACAGATGCAGTATACAACCTGTTAATTATGAACGACTTTGAAATACTAGTTAGTGCAGTAGTACACAGTAATTGCTCGGTAGGTCGCGCGGCAGAAGCCAGTAAAAATAATACAAAATGACGTCACTCATATCGAAATAAAACTTGTTGATAGCAAGACCTGATGGGAACAGATGTGATAACAACTTGATCATAATTTAATGAAAATTTATTGATTTAAAATCGATTTTATCTTAATGGTATAAAAAGACACTCACGTAATGCAAAGGGAAACGAGAACACGTATAAGTTATTCACTTCTATTTTTATGCATTGTGTATATATTACGCAGAACATCAATTACAGTATATATAGCTTTAGAAGATCTCATTTATATAAATGTTGTACGAATAAAACCCAAATTATACTATGTATTAATTATTCAATATATGCTGTATACTACACTATTATGGTCTGTTAAACTAATGTATGTGATAAATTAGATGGACCGTCTAGAAAAAGGTGGCAAATAAGCAGGCGGATGACCTGATGTTAAGTGAGCGCTACCCATAGACATCCGCAACAAGCAAATGTGTTGCAGATGCGTTGCCTACCTTTAATTGACAGAGGAGGGCATAGACAGGAATAAGGATATTTCCTTTTCCCCGTTAATAAAAAATTCAGAAATGCAGTGACAGGTTCGGTAACTGGGCAGATTAGGCGTTAGAGTCTTGGGCAAGTATAACGTATTTTACTAGTAACACTTAACAAAAATCAAGTAAAAACATAATTACAATTGGTACGTAACATCGACTAATTAAGTTCAGAAATCTGCCCCAGTCACCAGCTGCCGTCGATTACAACGGACAAACAATAATGTAGTTAATTAAAATGGCATTACATTTTTTGTTTCGTCATTTTACTAGTAAAGTTTTGTTCTATATAGCTTTAAACTAAGTAACTTTTACATACCACGATACGACAAATCAGCTTAAAATAAATATTATTCACAAAAAAATGATTAAACCTAAAATTATACAAAAACATCACTTTCAACTTTTAGTAAAAACGTATAATGTACAAAACTTGATATAAAAAGTTCTTTCACCAATAGAAACCAAATAACCTAGGCAATATTGTCTACATGTCTGCTGGAGCGACGTTAGGTGGGTGGATAGGTTAAATATAAAATTAGATACCAGGAAGCACAGATAATGCAGTTGGAACAGTTTCGACGAACTTTTTTTTTATTTATTTTTCCTGTATTTAATTCTGAATTATATTAAGATTTATTTTTGTTGATTATTTATCTATTTTAGAACGATTTTCGCGCCTTCCTTTGTTTTTTTTGAGTTTTCAATTCTGTCGATATTATTAGATTCTGTATTTTATGAGTGCAGTAGTCACTGTGAGTATAGACAGTTGCAGCAGTCAATACTTGCCTGAAGGAAAGAAGCTCGAGATTCTCACGATTACATTCAGCGGCTGGTTTCAAATTGAGTTTAACCTCGAAGACGCCTTTAAAATTCCTAATGGCTTGGGAAGGGAGAGGAAGTACGACGAGTTGTAGAAAGTATGAAATTAAATACACGAGTATCTACTACATGTAACATTCAAACAACAGATTAATTTCGCCACATAGTCGTCACGTTGTCGTCTCGTGAAACTTAATTCGTGATTACAGCAATGTCACTCAGCCGGTATCGCTTGACGGTCATCATACCAGACAAACGAGTTATCAAGATGAGGTACAGGTGCCGCATAAAAATAGATTATAAATGTGAGCCATACACGTAATTAGTAACAGCCAGTGCGCTTTAATTTCCTTTGGTTATAATGACATACCGATGACTCAGTCATTATCTGTAATAAAAGTAAATAAGATGTTTGCTTGCTAAAACATTGCAGAAAGTTATTGTCCACGATAGAACTTACAGCTTAATGACTATCATTAAAAATGAAGCAAGGTATTACTGACAAAATGAAACAATGGGAAATGCGACATAGTCCTCGGACCCTTTAGATATAATCGTATATTCGCTAAAATTCACACGGCGGATGGCTGTGACAATAATGTCATAATTACTTTAAATATAATCACAAATCGTAAGTGACATTAAAACTGTACCGTGCACTCTTGATGCAACCTAACTTCTTAGTTAGTTAGAAGTAGAGGGCTCCTTAACCGCAACGATACGAATGGTAAATACGTTTCGTGTGGAATCTAACTTCTTACAAAAATAATAAATGATTTCATACATTAGAAAGCTAAACTAATATAGCATGGCAGTAATGACAACACTAAATTGTAACGTTAGTAATCGAAATGATAAACCTAAGAGCCCACGACCAGGCAGCTTTGCTCGCAAAACGGTTCTGAACTGTCAAGCATGCTTACTCAATACGGTTACTCGTTTATTATAATCTCTGTCTACCTATTTGGATTACTGGCGTAAGTTCTTATTTCATATTTAATTTATGCTATAATTTTCCACAGTCAATCAATTTTAAATCACGAATTATTATAATCACTGTGTTATAAGTTCACTAATTGTACACATACACCGTAAATTATAATTTACTATCTGATGACCGCGGCTTCGCACGCATTGATTTCTCATTTTTCTTGCTGAGATGGAATTTTCGTAATTTTTTTTTCCGCGTATGATACTTCTAATAATAGGTAACATGTCTCAAAAAGTTGTTATTGTCAAAATGTAACATTACCATGGCAACCGATAAAGTAAATGAAGGTTTTATGCATTTGCCCTTCCCTCTCTCATTGTCGAGTCAGATTATGTAATTTTCTGTACCCTTGACAATATGTGTATGCTCAATTTTACGATGATCGTTAAGGAGTTAAAGCGTAACAAACAAAAAAAATCACATTTGCATTTATAATATTAGTTATGATTGATGGAGAATATGGATAAATAATTAATGTTAAATATATTTAAACGTAAACGTATTTTAATGTCATATTAATTGAAATGTGAAAATTTAATCATGAACTCCATTGAACTTTCCATTCATTGGCGTACCACAAAGTAAAATATTTTATTCAATCGAATAAACATTTCCGCAGAATGCTTGTGGTGCTACAATCCGATATTTAGGTTACAGCCAAACCAAGTCTATTGTACAAAGTGAAACGTTCCAGCTTAATTTTAGGCTTAAGTGACAAGCGATTTCCTTCGCGTGCAAAACAAAATCTTACCTATAATAGATTATAAGAAAAACGTTTAAAAATATGAACCATACCAATGGGTACCATAGCAATTTCATTTATATCTCAATCATTTATATATCTTACATTGTTATGGGTTCAAGTTCTACTAAACTTTGCTGCGCCTATAAGTTGTGTATTATATCGGTACCTTGCGAGCTTTTCCTGTAAAGAGAAAAGATTTGTTTCCTCACCACGAGGAACACTTTCGTAAGGTATTCCGACCAATTATATTATAATACAAATAGTAGCATATTTGCCATTAGCAGTCGAAAAGTGAAGATACAAAAAGCGTCCCAAATGGGACGTCTTTTCTTTAGCATTCATCAAGTGTTTACAATTACGCTTAAGTGAATCACTAGCTGTCCTCTTTTTCTTATTGTTGTAATCACGCTATCCTTTTTACACCATTTCACATGTGTGAATGATTCTGACTTTGGAATATTTTTGACCGGTGATTTTGTATGAGTATAACATATCTATAGTTATTAGGTTTCTTTTTTTCTTGTTAGTATAGTTTGTTGTTGAGGTTAAGTTTATTAACGTGACTCTTGTTTTTTTAGGATTTTATGAACGCATGCTCGCTGATCGCTTATGGAATCTGCTGATGTATTGTCAATGTTTTATTCAGACGAGAGACTCGTTAGTGCAGCGCATTGTGGCCGCTAAACAAACCGGCAGAGCGGTCACATTCGCGCAATGCATGCTTCATTTTTACTCGCTAATGTATACTCTGACCCGCCATCAGCATTTTTGATTGCAATTAAATTCAGAAGTTGTTTTTTAGTCCAATAACTTGTGTATAATCTTTCATTTTTTGAAACTAACTTGCCTTTTACGGCAGATAGGAATTGTAATAAAATTTAAGTACCGTACTTTAAAAGAATTAACATTAATTAAATAATGTTCGAGGTTTGACTTTAACAATTGGAAATGACATCTAAAGAGCAAAGTTTAGTTTACAACTGATATTTTAATTACAAATCAGAAGTATACTTATTATCAACCCCTTACTACTATCATGATATTCTTATATTATATGAATGTAGAAGAAACAAATAGGTGTGCCAGGATCGCGCCCAATGGATATCCATAATCTCTGCCTACCCCTCTGGATTACGAGCGTGAGCGTATATTTATTTATATTTATTTTACTACTATCACCCCCTACCTTTATCGGTTACTATTATCAATATCTATACTCTAACTTTACCCACCTAACTTTATTTTAGAAAGACTTTTAGTTTATAATAATGGAACGTAAAAATTAAATAACATTTTTATAATCAACAATTGGAGCACAAGTAGATTTTCGTAATGAATATGCTTATGATGGTTTTGTGTAAATGTATTATTGCAAAATAAAATGCTAGTGAGTGAAGAATTTCACAAAAGACATTGTGAATCTGTATGAGCAATAAAGTAATTATTTTTCAATTAGGTATGTATTTGTATTCAACTACATGTGTAATAAAAGTAAAGGATACATTAGACAACTGAAAAAATAAATGCATTGAGCAGGTTCTCTGAATGTAAATTCTGACAAGTTTAAAAGGAAGTAGGTTTTTTTACTGCAAAGCTATATCACATTTGGATATCCTAAAGTCATTAACAATATTAATGTATTATTTATTATATCAGAACAAACCTTTAATGTCATATATAATGACTGCTGAATGGACTGCGTAAAAATAACACAAAATATTACCTTTTTAATAAATTAAATAATTGGTTACAATTTTACACTGCTTAATATTTTTATAGTGCTGTATGTTTAGAACACATAAACAGAATTTCAGCATACTTCTAGTTCAATTGTAGTGAAGTTGAAATTACATACAGTAAAAAAAAGAAATTTCTTATTTACAAGGATTCTTTATATTGTACATATCTCAGTATTTATATAAATAAGGCGTAATCGTAATGTATATAAAAGAACCTGTGTAAATAGTGCACTCTTTACATTATTTGGCATTTGATTTAAACGTTTCGTGAAGTACAGGAGACACATTATAATTTGTATGGAGTCGCCGGTTCCTAATATTTTTAATTAAAGAAGACGACAATTATTAACGTGATTTTACATACCATAGATCAAATGATCTCCTTGTTCGTTATAATTAAAAAAATCCTTAAGTTTGTATAGTCAATATAAGGTTTAAAAAAGAAAAAAATTATAGGGCAAGAAGACAAAAGAGCGGTGGTTCATGTGATGTTAAATTTACTTGAACCTTGAAATTAACTGAAGCCTTAAAAGTCAATAACATCAAAGAAGTTGCCAGTAAGTAATTAAATATTTTCTTGAAGGTACCTAAGTAATTCTACATGATACAGTACAGTTGTGTGAGGTTTTTTTTTTATAAGAGAAGGGGGCAAACGAGCGGCGGGAACACTGTGGTGATCAACGTCGCCCATGGACACCTGCAACACCAGAGGAACTGCAAATGCGTTGCCGGCCTTTAAGGAAAAGATAGACTCGCTTCTTGAAGGACCCTAAGTCGTAGTGGGAAGAGGTAGAAAATTGCGTAAACGATACATCCTCTTTTATGTTGAAATTATGAAAGGAACATAAAACATATAACATATATAAACAAACTTAATAAATAAATAAATAAACATCTGTTATTTGAAAAGCTTCACTTCGACGACATAATCGTTTCTTATGACCACAGTACACAATTGTACGATTCGAAAACATCCAAGTAATTGGCCGCTAGCCACAGTTATGTACGTAATTTGCTTATTCCGGATCACAAATGACGGTCAGTGGATCGACATCTGTCCGTCAATAACGGACGCTACCACCGCCGACATAATTACACGCCACTCATAATAAGCATGCGCAGTTAAAATCAAAATATTTTATTACAGAGTACAATAA
>JWHW01014092.1:190332-203013 GCA_000931545.1 Papilio glaucus
AACATAAAACATATAACATATATAAGCAAACTTAATAAATAAATAAATAAACATCTGTTATTTGAAAAGCTTTACCTCGACGACATAATCGTTTCTTATGACCACAGTACACAATTGTACGATTCGAAAACATCCAAGTAATTGGTCGCTAGCCGCAGTTATGTACGTAATTTGCTTATTCCGGATCACAAATGACGGTCAGTGGATCGACATCTGTCCGTCAATAACGGACGCTACTACCGCCGACATAATTACACGCCACTCATAATAAGCATGCGCAGTTAAAATCAAAATATTTTATTAGAGTATAATAAAACTGATTCGTGGATTTATACTTATGTATAACAGATTAACCGTTATTGTATTTAAGGTCCGCTTATTTAATCTAAAATCGTCTGGATACAAAATTATTAATTTTACCTTTACGTATAGTACAAAATACGGCATAAAATTTTTACACCCCCATCTGTTATTTGATGAAGACCTACATTATATGTCAAGTATTAGTACATTGTTAAATGACAAGTGGGTTACCGAACTAGGCGGTTAGAATTTTAGGAGCTAAGTTTACGTTTACGTCAAATCGCGGCCGAATCTCGCATTCCGTTGCACGTCCACGTAAATTGACTCCTAGAATCACAAACGAGTTCCGTATGTGTTCGTCCTAAGGAGCTAGGCAGCCCATTTATAATAGATCAAAGGTCTTATAATCTTATAAGTGAACATCGGGACCTATTAGAACAACATATAGAAAAATATTATGTGTGCTCATGGATCTAACTATGGAGCTTATCATCTGTGTTAATAATTGAATATGTTAATCAATATCACTTTAGCTGTCATACCATCAACTTGTGTAACGCTTACAATGCGGTGTACCTATGGAGCGGCATTTCATTACGCCTCAAGTTGCTCATTAACGTAACCTTGTCAAATATACAAAACGGTAGCTCTCATACAATGAGCTAATCACAGCGTTGCGTCAATAGCTACTTATGATATACAGCTTTGATAAATGAAATGTATTGTTGCGGTCTAGTTTCGGCAACAATATTTGACTTCTTAATTGCGGCTATTTATTTCGATTACCAGCGTATTTGCACATCACAGATATTTATTAATAGTTCGAAATCAATTAATGTATACAGGATGTTCAAAATATCTAAATAAAATTCAATGTTTCGAATATCTTGTAGGGAGCTAAGAAACACTTGTTAAATGGTCAATGCAAGCCACAAAGGTCAATCGATTTTAGATGCTTTACCAGTCTTTCTGTAGGAAAGAAGATAAAACTGGGTGAGGAAATAAATGTGAAGTGTATATAGGTACTGCTTTTGGCCGTAAGCTTTTCGAAATGGAAGTCCACTACTATCTAGGGCTCGCACCGGATTTCAAGCATGCATTTTAGTTGTTATATAGGATACAGGTACACTGCGAAGTGTGAGTACTTGCGTAGATTTTATGGACCTTATTTACTGTTACAAAGGTCCGTTGAAATTACTACCTACCGTTATATATCTATAACCTATATTGTATAATACTATAATATACCTACGTTTGGAATAAACTGCAAGATATAACCACCTTTACTTGTCTGTATGCTAAAGTCTTTGTATCCTAACCAAAAATAGATTTTATCCATTTACACTAAGCTTTGAACTTAATTAAATTTATGAATGTTACAATTGACATATCGCCTTTTTTCAATAACTAATTTTAGCTAAAGGCTTTTTAAAATATTAAAGAGAAAATCGACGAACAGTGTATACGAAGGTCGACCAATAATTTGTAATATCGAGGCAATATTTCTTTTTTATTTACCATTAAGATAATAAAGCATATATTAAAATAATTTATACAAAACAATATATTTATAAGTATATGTCTGGAGTACTTAATTCTTGATTCTAACCGAATTTCTCTTTCAATTTTCTCCAGCCTCAGCCTTAAATATAAGCGAATATTTTTCAGTAAAATTGCGACGTCATTTGTATTCTAAACGCGTCCGTCTGTGTGTCGCGGTGAGTAACGACGATGGAAAGATAGATGAATAGAGCGGTCTATTCACTTGCGGTATTTCAATATTATCGTGCGCCTTGTCAGGTGAACAATAGCTCGAAAGCTATAAGATGAAGTGGAGTCGTTAGTCAGATATAAGTAAATCTCGTTACCGTAAACTGGATGTTGCGGGAAAGGTCGTATCTAACGATAAAAAGGCGAAGTAAAGGTTAAATAAATTAATGCCGATGGCACTTATAGTAATGTGAGTGTGACACAAATTAAGCCATCTCATTAGAATAGGGATCGAACTCACGTTGATAATGAAAGTTCAATTATTGAGAGCAATTGTTGAGTAACATCCTCTCTATTTTCTGGAAATGTTACAAAGTAACGCGACAGTGCACACAGTATATCGTATCTGTGTTACTTAATTCCCTCTTATTTGTAAACATTAAGATGTGATTCCGTTTCAAAACTGAGTTTTTACCAAACGGCTTGATACTCTGCCCTTGTGAATGGCCTTCACATCCTTTTGCAATTACCGTTGTCTATATCTTCCCGCCGCTGATTTTCGCTACCGTTCATCACGCAGAATAGAATTTATTCATCAGACAAATCACAAAAGTATTTTTATATCATTATTAAAGATACAGAGTTAATTATTGATGCGGTTACGATTTATTTTCCGCGTAAACGGACAGCTTTTGCACTGCAATGAATAAATTGCCGACAGCGTAAGCAATAAAAGCAGTTTACATTAATATACATGATGCGCGATATTTTGCACGGCTAGATTAAATAGGTGCCCTCTATGAGACCTCCGGGAGGCATAGAACAGAACTATACCAAAGATTATGCAGAGTTCACAGATGTTACAGTCCTTTGGATGTAATTAAAAATATTTTAGTCCAACTAAGAACAAATAACATTAAAACGATATTTTGTAACAATTAGATCTTGGATAATAACTCTAGGCTTAGGGTTTTTGGTCGATTTTAAGAAAAAAAGGTCTTTCCCAACTTCTTATATTTATTTTATTAAACAAACTTCTTATAATATTATTATAGACCTTTCTGCATGATATTGTCTATTGAATTGTGGCGCACGTATGAATATAATTGTATTAAAGTGCATGGTTAATGATGAAAAAAATTAATATACAAGAATGCGGCAACAAGTATAAAATACATTTGTGAGAAATAACAAAAGACAAATCAATCTATTTGTTTCGATCACTTGCAACAAAGAGCCTAGTTAGATAGCCTAGATGCATTCACAATTACAACGGGTTGAAAAGTAACATATCTCCGCTTTAACTACTCCATAATAAGAGTAACTCACTTCTACAGCTCCCGTGAGAGCATTGCGACATTATATCCTTAGTTTACTGTAAAACCTTTTTAGTTTTCCAACGTAATAGAAGATAAATACTTTACCACTACTCATGCAACCCAAGACAGTAATACTAGTCACTGATATAGATAAAGATTGTATTTGGACTCCCTTGAAAAACAATTTACCAATGTCATATTTTCAAGTCAACAACTGGTAAACACCAGCCGCGTATGACCTATACTTTCCTTAGTTCTGTATTAAAAATCGAAATAATAGTCGTGTTTGGTTTAAGCTACAAAGATCTTAAGAAACTGGTTTTATCGTACGAGAGAGCATGCTTCGTTTACTTACAGCCGCGGGCGGCAGCCCCCGACCATTGTTTAAGAGAACGGCCAATTATGTCTTTACAATACCTTCTTACCGCTTTACAATATTTTTAATAATACTCGGCTGTAATTGCTTTTAATGGTGTTGTTACTTGGAGCCATATTTGTATACCTGTATAATGATCTATTAGATATTTATCTGACTATTACTTTTTTTTTGTAATGATATATTTGAATGACATTGAATAAATAATTATCTATCATCGACTCGGAGCTTTCACTGTTAATAATAGTTCGTCCAAAGTTTAACATGTTACCTTTAAAAAAAAAGTTTGTATGTGATGCTGCTAAACAGGATTTAATGGTTATTGTAATTAATAGTTTTATTCTTATAATTTGATATCAAAATATTTCTTGAAGCCATTTTAATCACAGGCTACAAGACTAGAACGTGACAAGCTGTAGTAAGTTACTAAAACTGACGACCAATCATATATTTCCGAGAACCTCTTACCAAATGTTTTTAAACCATTAGTAAGATTAGTACTTATATTTTTTACAGAGAAAGAGGGCAAGGGTCAGCGGATCGTCCAATGCTAAGTGATCACCAACGGCGATAAACATAGACAACAACAGAGGAACTGCTTTACCGACCTTTAAGGAAGGACAATTAATCGTATTGGTTCGGAAATAACGCTGTGGACAGATCATTCCACAACTCAATTGTGAGGTGTCAAGTTGCGCGAAATCCGTTGTAGAAAGCTAATCAACAAAATGGTGTGGATAGAATTCGGAGCTCTGTCGTGTTGAATTAGCGAAGTTCAGAGGCAGGAAATATTTATTTAATAGTTTCTTGTTTGAAAATTGATAAGTAACTGTTCTAGACAAACACACCATGTTGGTGAGACCTCATATGTTAGCCACTTTCTTTCTCTTTATGAAACATGTTTATAAAACTCAATACAAAATACGTAACAAGGTTTCATACAATTTCATAATCCCTGTTTACAAAATTACAAGTTTTTTTTTTATGTGCGTTCCCGATGCATAGCTTAGGGCGACAATTTACGCCGCTCCCTCAATTGGGTGTGATTGTTAACTATGGCACAAAGATTACAAGTTATCGGCCTTATCGAGGCACGATACTGACTTAAGTGTTACGACTCTTTCAAATACTATGATAATATGACGGAATTTTTTTATGTGGTTACTTAACAGTTGTTTACAGATTACACAAGCAAGACTACACTATATTTGTTTCTTATATACTGTGAATTTTTACTCCATCTTTAGTTCTTTTATGGAAAAAGGTGGCAATTGAGCCACGGGTTCATCTGAATTTAAGCTAGGCATCCGCAACAAGCAAACGAGTTGTAGATGCATCGCCTACCTTTAATTGACAAAGAATTCCTCTTCAGGGGGATATTGCCTTTTTTATTCGTCCCCTCCCCGTCTAATCCTCTTCTTCTTCTCAACGTATCCTTATAAGGGAAGGGTGGGGAGAGGTAAAGGTCCGAAATTGAGCCTTCAGCACCTCACTCGTTAGCCGAAATGCATATTTCTACTACCTGTCTTGCTCTTCGTTTGTTTGCGTGTGAGGTCGCGGTATTTCACCATTCAAGCCGGCCACAAATGTTGTTGTTGTGGGCTCTACCACTATAATATGTGTATGGTATTAAAAACTATGCAGTAAAAGAGTAAAACACATGCCTTCAAATTAAATGTTTTGATACAATTTAATGTTAAGGGCTTTGGGCGTTTAGTGGGTGAGGTATTTATAGTGGCAGCTTGCTTGAGATAGTACAACGTTAAAGGGCCCTTAGCAACAATAGGCTTGGGCTTGGATATTGGGAGGCGATCAAGTTATTAGGTCTTTTATCCAGATACTCCTCGGATATTGGAAGTTAATAGTGTAAATGCGGAAACAATTTTATCTGAAAACGGTAAGTAGTTACTAAGAAGTGAACTGACATTGATCATTATAACTTTTAGGGAAATTAAAACCTGGGAGGTAAAATCAGACTCCAAATGCAAAGCATTCTAATTCTCTGGCATTTAATCACTTTATACAAATTGTTCGAGTGTACATCTGTAAGTCTCATCCAACAAGATTGGAAGAGAATAAGAGAAAGTGGAAGAAAAGGAGAGGAGATTGAATTAATATTTATTACTAAAACTATTTTATAAACAATAATCTAAAAGAAAAACATAATTAACTTAAAATGTATAAAAATAAAACGTTCAACATATTTTATGTCCAAATTAGCTTAATTCACGGCTTCGATTTTTTTTGAGTTCCGCTCGCTACGCGGTGGCACGTAACCGAATACGCGCGCATACGCGACAGGATCGAGTAAAAACCCCATGAAATCACTAATCCAACCTAATTTTGAACGCCATACGTCATGTGAATTACGACCGGAGGGCGCTTGAAATTTTTACTCTATTTAGTTTACAAGCTAAGACGAAAGAAAATACCGGTATTTGGTTTGCATAGTAACAGAAGCATTAGTTTAATAGGAATTTAAATTAACTAAAAAATAAGAATACTTGTGTTTTTTTTAGTAATTGTAGTCGATGTATCTTTCATAGCTAAACCTTTACATTATTTTATGATTTCCAAATTATCTGGATGTTCAATTACATAACATTTTTGTTACCTACGTTGTTACTCACGTACAAAGTAATATTTGGTGAAATGTTATGAGATTCTTTGTCGTATTTTGAGAATAATTCGTAGAAATCAAAATTAAATTACAATGAAACTTTTGTAATATTAAATAATATGAACAAAGCCACTTGTGCGTTGCTCCGAAGGACATCGTAAATTACTTCGCGTCGTGTAAGCGAAACGCTGACAAATGACATGTGTTTGGAAGCCCCGGCGTTTTATTTTTAGACCGACCCACACAGACCGTAATCACAGACCGAAAGGAGATTCGAACGAAATGAAGTCTGTTGGATTGCCATGGGCTTCGGCTCTTTGTGATAAAAGTACAAAAGCTTTTTTGACATTTTTTTGTTTTCATTTATGTACCCATGTTTAATATCACGGAACAAAGCATAAATAACTGTACACAATGAAGTATTACAGTAAATTTATATCCAGATACGTACTCATGTGTGTATAATTGTTATAAATAAGATTTAATCGAATTAAAGAAAAACATAATCACTAAAACGTATTAATTTGTATCAGATCTTTTTGAGCAGTTATTATTAAAAGTCTTAATAGATGCGTGAGGCTTTCTCCACTTAGACATTCCGAAAGAAAAGAAAGGAATACTCTCAAAACATACTTAAAGGTAAGGTATTAAATTGTTGATGAGTTTACTGCGATCAAAGTCAACATAACAAATATAAGCAACTTGGATTAAGTGAGTAGTCGTAAAATAAAAGAACATCCAATAATACTTAAAAGAAATCTTTCTTACTGGAGCAACATTTAAAATTTTGGGCAATGTCAATGGCTTGCGATGTAATCAAACTCAATTTAAAAGAATATAATAAACGTAATCGTTCTAATTAAGACATGATTTTTGTTAGTAACCCAAAGATGTTTGGCTGCAATGCAGCTATCCAGTCTAACTTGAACGTTGTCTGGAACTTGCAGAGAGGTTTCAAAGTAGAGCACGTAGGTCAGAATAAAATGGGAATTTGGATCATTTATATTTCTTAGCTTGAGGCAGAATCCCATGATGTTACACGAGTACATTTTTGATGAAATTACGAGTAAATGTTTTATACTGTTTCATATATTTTTGTTAATGCACACAAAAGTGCTTTAATGCGGGGAGTGTACCAAAAATGTGCTCAGAACAAATTACCCTGTAAGTAAATGTGATTTTGAACATTGTTTTATTATTTTTTGTTAGACGTGACACTGAATGATTAAAAATAGCATTGAGAAAGGTATGCTTCGGTGGTTCGGGCATGTTTGAAGGATGAATGAAGAGAGAATAACAAAACAAATTTATGTTGCAAAAGTGAGTGGCAGTGTCGCCCTAGGAGAACTTATATCGATCAAATTAGTGACTTACTAAAAAAGGGCGATATAAGGAGCACCCATAACCGACAAGCATGTATGCGTAGATGTATGAATGTAGAAAAAGAAAGAGAGGTGTGCCAGGATCGTGCCGAATGGAAATCCATAATCTCTGCCTCCCCCTCTGGGTTACGGGTGTGAGCGCATATATATATTTTTTTTAACTATTCATTTCATTCAGTATTTGTATGTTTTGCTTTGAGCTTTACATTTGGTTTCTTCTTTTGGTAGGGTTCTTAGCATTAGATAACCACTTTGCTTGTTGTAATTGTCTCCTTTTAAAAATATGTATATAATCTATTAAGTAAGAGCGATACAAACATGGTGCTTTCTTTCTCAAAACATACCTTAAAGGCATATTATAATGTACTATTCGGCTACCGTCCTATTCATAAAATATAAATGATATAAAAAATCTATTAACATATTCGAAATCGAATAAGAATCCAGAATGTAACATACAATTGAACAAATTATATGCTGCATTAGTTTCATAAATGTTCTTAGTACGTATTACTATTAGGCTAAAGCATAAAATTGCTTAGCACATCTCAGGAAAAGATCAAATTGTATTGCCGTAAATATTTTTTTTTTACAAAACGACTTCTCGGAACGATTATTTAGAATTACACGGGCTCTTAAGCCTACTTCCGTATGCACGGTAGCGTCGCGCGCTCGATCTTTTTTTAAAATGTTCATTACCTCTCTCCTATGTTTCCTTAAGAGCCTAATAAATTATTAATTTGGCTGCGATTTTAGAACTCTTTATTTCGGTATAAATAAGTATAAAAATCTAAACGGAATTTATATTAATTTACTTGTTTGTTAGTTCAAAAGAAATTGTTATTTGACAATAATTAAAAACTAGCTTCCGTTCATTTTTTCACGTGCAACGCATGGTAAGCCATGAGATCGGGATAGACAGAGAAAAACAGAAGAAATTGCTTTACGCTTCCAAAAAGTTATTAGGACTTAATACAACGAAACATATTGTTGACATCGCAGGCAATATTTGAATTTTGTAAATTTTAAAAATCGAACAAAGGACCGAGGCTAACAGCTAGTTGATCTATTTGGTCTAAGACCTCAAATCTTAGTATTAAAAAAATAGTGTGACCATATAAAATAAAGGCTAATTTTAAAGCACGCAGTATATAGTGATCAGTTACTGTGAATGCACTTTCACACCACGCCTCTGCTCCACGCTATAAAGGCAAGGTCACACCGGGTCTCTATGACTGATGTCGACGCGCTTCGCCTTTGACTCCGAGTCGCTCAAACGTCCGTCTAGCTGCAGGCTCGTTAGCATTCATAGTGCAGTCTTTGAGCTTCGAAATATTACATTACACATCCGAAATTAAAACACTGTCTCTGTTAAGTTCGTTTTGAGAATTTCAAACGATTTCTGTCTTATTTTCTAAAGCAAAGTAACAAATATATGGACTTATATGTCCCGGTACCTACAATAAAGCACATTCTATGTACACATATTAAGTATGAAAATATTTTAGTTGTTTGTAGCGTCATAATAAAGCACTGTGTATACAGCACCCCAGCCGTGGAGGGCATTTCTTTTTTAAATGTTTTTTTTGTTGAGTGCGGTAATGCCAAATGTATGGAGACAGGCTGAAAATGTAACCCATTCCAATCTTTTATCTATCCAGCTAAAAGGTTTATTAGCTCTGCAATTAAAAGGAATGAGAGCTTATATATTTGCTGACCCATGCTTACAAACAAAGTATTTAATCCAGTCCCTGGCTTGTCGCATTCTTAATACGCTTTTAGTATTCATTTAGTTACTTAGATAATTTAATTGTATTAATAAATTTATAATAGAAAAAGCAACTTGGGCTATAAATTCCGTACGCGTCACCCATCGGCCTGGCCGCGCCGCCGGCCATAATGATTCATTAAGTGCCTCCTCGGGATTACCTTTTTGTAATTGACCGATGAAGCGAGAGCCCTATCACTGCTTCTTTTTTATATTTCATTTATTTAAAGAATTAGTGCCGTTTTTAATTTATATCTAAACACAATTTTTAATTACTTTATTTGTTTCCTCCTTTTTCAATATAAAATATATTCAATTTTACAAAAAAAATACTAACGTGGTCTTATTCTCCTCAAACCTTTGAAAATACGTTTTCATCATCGTCAGCCTATATAGTATGCGGTCCTCCGCGCACCGCATCCAGCAACTTCCAGCCGTCTTCACGAGTCATCTGTCCATCTGGAAGGAGGGCGCTCCACACTTCTGGTTCTCATACGTGGCCTCCATTTTCGGATTTTTCTCTCCCATGTGATGTTGCTCGCTCATATGTGACTGGCCCTTTACCACTTCAGCCTACTGACTTTAAGAACTGTGTTGTCTACTTTAGTTCTCTGTAGAATCTCTGCGTTCTGGATATAGAATCCCTTAGAAAAACAACAATGAAAAAAAAACAACGACAAAACAAAAACTCCATCGCTCGCTGTTCGACTTTTACCTTATGTCCCCACCGTTAGAGTCCAAGGCTCTGAGCCGAAGATCATTATGGTGATAAAATAAAACTTTATATAAAACGTAATACAATCTTACAAACTTCTTCACTTATTAATAGAGTGACTATTGTTAACTAAAAGCTTGAAATAGTGTTTAATGTACGCCTTAGAACTATAAGAATGCTGCGTAACACTGACCATGACTCTCCGTGACTTTGAATGATAACGCTCATCTCAAGAGCAAAATATTATACAACAAATATTATAAGCCTCGTCACATCGTTCGTCCGTGCACTTTTTGCATGGTAATTAAAGTAAAATAGTTTAAAATGAACTGTTTATATACATCAATTGGATTTTTTTCTTAGATTGAACTAGTAATGAAGTTGATTGTGTTTAATGTGATACAAAAAGTTTATAGTACCAAGCAGTACAGTATTACGTTCCTGATGAGATTGATATTTGACTTCATTAAATCACGGTTTTTTTGATGACGCGAAATCCGTTAAATGGTTTTTGCTGGACGTAATGTGTTGCTTGATATAATCATTACAAGTAAAATCATTATAGCCGTTACGTAACAATTTCCACAAATAATGTTGATTGATTATCAACCTAACTAATTTCAATTATAATGTTTTGTGTCTTTTGTTACAATTGGATTTAAAAGGCGTTAGATTTTAAAAGGTTAGTGTTAGAAAATTGTTTCTCGTAATTATAACCTATGTATTTTTTATGCCAGAACTCAGTTTCATTTATCAATGTTTTTGTCAACTGATATGCATAATTCATTGATAAAAACATTTTTGGCGTTCGACAGGGACTGCGACCCTTATCGGATGGATCTTTAGTGCCTCACTAACCAATCGGTTACCTTAAGTTTTTAAGTACAATATTTGTACAACAATGAATTTTATTTGAAAAATATGATAAAGGTTTACTAAATAAATTTACATTTCTCATGACGAAACAACTCCATTATTCTTTGGACACGTTGAAACTTCGTTTAGGTTTAATCAAAACACGGTAAGGCTTTTTGTTTTATAATCTTTGCGTGTTGCTTTTGACATGCTAATCACTTCAACACACAAAAATATATTTGAAGCTATTTATTATCTTTTTAACGTACTATCGTTTAACGCGTCTAAAGAAGTTTTTACTTAAAAAACTAATGGCAAAATTCTAAAATATTTTTACTACAGTTGTCAAAATATTTTATAAGTCGGAGGTAAATGTAGGCTTTATTATTTCGCTTGTTATCGAATAAATATTGAATGAATTAGTCTGTGTTCCGTCCGTCCTAAACATAATATATATAATAATGTTTAACCACCATGAACTGTTTTTTATTTCAGATAAGGAGCGTGCACACAGTCGTAAAGTTCGGCTTTGAATGCTCATGCAAGAGTATTGAGCCTGACTAATTGAGATGTACCGACAACACAGAAACGCAATTAGACGCACTAAATTCCTGAGCGGGCCCGAGCTCTTCGCGTTGGCTGAGGTGATTAAGAATTTGTTGCGCGTGCGACACGCTTCGTTTCACACGTGTGTACATACCTTAATAATAAAATATTTGTTTATTTGAAGTTGATTCCGTTAATTTCATACAATATTATGTCTATGTCTCTCAATAAGGATTTTACTTAAAACTTTCATAGACACGATGGTTATTTTAGTATAATATAAGTTGAGTTGGCGTTACCGACATTTTAATGTTAACAGCATATATGTTTTTATTTAATAGATGGACCGAGACCGTATGAGTTATTTCTTTATGTATGTTAACTTTTATATATTTCTAACAACGCATGTTTTACTGAATCACATTATATGAAACATTTGTGTTAATTCAAGATTAAAGCAAACACTCGTAAAAATTACAAATTTAATCCGTTCATAAAATTTTACGACGTGAAATTCCGACGCCATAAATGAATCTCAATTTTTGTACGAAGATAATCACAGAATTTATTGTAATTATTAGAACAGACAGATCTTAATACAATTTACAATGTACATATAGATTTCCATGTAGTTTTTATGACTGGAGTGTATTTTAGGGCTCTTGAAGAATGAGCATACTTTTTCTTAAGGGACCCGTTCTTAATGATGTTCATTGGCTGACGAACCGCTATGGGTCTACCTAATACGTTTTTAAGTTCTAGGTCCATTCTTGGTAACTGGGTAAGACTACGCTTCAATTAGGAGAAGCCTATGTTCTTTTATGGAAGAAGGTGTCAAACGAGGACGCTTGTCACCTGATGTTAAGTGATACCATACCCATAGATAGCCGCAACGAGCAAATCGCAATTCACAGATGCGTTGCCTAACTTTAACGGACGGAGGACTCATCAAGTGAAACGCAGAATACTTCTATTCCACGCCTCTCTTCTGCGAGGTCGTGGTATTTCACCGGTTGGGCCGGTCCATTCGTGCAACAGATGTTACGGGCTCTACCACTGTTAAAGAAGAAAAAAAATATGTGAAGTA
>JWHW01014092.1:203618-227920 GCA_000931545.1 Papilio glaucus
GAACCGCTATTCGTTTGGGTCTTCCTAATACGTTTTTAAGTTCTAGGTCCATGCTTGGTAACTCGGTAAGACTACGCTTCAATTAGGAGAAGCCTATGTTTTTTTTATGGAAGAAGGTGTCAAACGAGCTCGCTTGTCACGCGAAGTTAAGTGACCGCTACCCATAGATATCCGCAAAAAGCAAATCGCAAGTCACAGATGCGTTGCCCACCTTATGGACAGAGGACCCATCAAGTGAAACGCAGAATACTTCTATTCCACGCCTGTCTTCTGTGAGGTCGTGGTATTTCACCGGCTGAGCCGGTCCATTCGTGCAACAGATGTTACGGGCTCTACCACTGGTAAAGAAAAAAAATATATGTGAAGTAGTAACTTGTAAATAATATGTAAAGTAAAGAGTTATGTTAATGGCAGTGGTGAAAAATTGTTAACTAGACACTTCTAATATTCACAATAAAGTAGGAATGTTAGTGCTATGAAATAAGCAATGCGCGAATGGTAATGTAAAAAAAAAGAAATATCGTTTTAATCGTTAACATTTAAAGTAAAGCTGATGAAATATTACTTAGTTTCAATGTACCGTTTAAGTTTACGTGTTACGTTTGTAATTGAAAGGATTTGTAGATTAAATTCTGTTTCATTTTTCCTATTACCTAATAATACCGGTATTTTATTTTACGTATCAACAAATGCAAAACAAAAATGGGTGGTCTTAAAAATAATTATGATAAAGTTCAAATTACAAAAACCAGGATCCAAATATAATAATATAATGGTAGTATATCACATTGTACAAGCTCAGTATAGAATTATACGATCCGTCGTATTTTAAAAACATGAACCTTAAGCCTTTGTGCGGACGCCCTGTCGAGCAATATCAATATAATTTTAACGGCCTTATTAGCCTTAGATTTCCGAACACGTAAATGCTTTATTGCTATCATAAAACGGCTAATATTTTTTGCTACGCAGTTTGCAAACATTGTGTTAACAATACGCAATCAAGATAATCTCCTTCAGGGAAAGATCTATTCAGTTGCTATTATAATACTACAAGATCGATAACAAATGGCTATAAAAATAATTGTAATTGGTTTGTGTTGTACGGTAGTCATAGCCACCTTTTATTGTCTGATGCATAGATAACAATAATAGTTGTTGTTTTTGTTTTTAGACTTTTTTTGTGAGACAGAATGTGTAAGAATTTTATAAACTATGTTTCGGTAATATGTTAACAATTATTGTATAATTAGAAGAAAAAAGACAGCGAAACGGTTAATTGCAGCTAAAGGACAAACACAAACCTTCTCCGTTCACCTTTTTTAAAGTTTTCTAATACTATAGATTCTTACGGAAGTAAAAATTAAGAAAATTGGCAAATTTCAGAAACTTAACGAATATCTAACTTCGCCCGTTTGATCAATGTGAATTTAGTAGACAATTTTTTTCAACGTTGAATTTAACCTATAAATTTATATCTATAAAAAAAATAAGAGAGTAAAATCGTAATGCAGAGAATTTTCATAGTAATATTTCATTAGTATACTTATTTTGTGTAGAAAGTACCTGTAGATATATGCTCTGTGAGCCGTGCGAAGCAAGGGCAAGTCACTAGTTTAAGATAAATGAAATAAATGTACAATTTAAAGGAATAGAGTTAGAAACTTTTATCCAAGAAACAATTCAAAGTTATTCAATTACACACTTCAATTATAGTTGTAACCGAATCAATCTTCAAGTTGCGAAACTCAAACAGGACGTAACTATCACAAGGATCAGCTGCTTAATCCCTTTATTTCTCGGACAATTAAACTTGTGATTTAACACAAATCGAAGAAAGCTTCCTTCCAATAGCTATAAAACTGAAATAATGTTTTATTGGATAAGGTTATATATCTTTCGTAATACGTGTGGGAATAGATTATATGACGATATTTTGATATATTCATAGGAGTTTTAGTATATATGTTAGAATTAGAATATTTACAAACCTAAATTTTTCTTTAATTTTAGGTCTAATTAATTTTTAAATATTGGATTTTAATACTAAGTAGAAAATTCGATCCCACTACCTTGACTCATCTCAATATACCGTAAAACCATGGACAGTAAAACCATTAGGCATCCAACATTGTTCAACATTCATTTACTTTTAATTGACTTAATCTTGTTTGCTTAAAGAGTTGAACAATGAATTTACATTGAAACGAACATATGGGTAGAAAAATAAACAATAATACTAAAACTACTTACAACTTATTTCTAAAGGTGAAAAGGTCCATTTTAATAATACATACTTATTTCTTATCTATATAAATAAAAATGCATGTTTGTATGTTTGTTTGTCCCCGCGATATGCGATCCTAAACCATTTATAAGATTGTGATGAAACTTTGGTAGTGTTCAGAGGACGCCCGCAAAGGTTCGTGGCAAAAAAATATTTATTTTACGATTATAATCAACCTTTTTGCACAGTGTTTTGACTTAATTGATATATGTATTTGAAGAGACTGTGAAAGAACTTTGTAGGATATCCCCATTCATAAAAAAGTAGGATTCCTCAAAAATGCACGCATGGACGTAATGGCTTAGATACAACAGAAATTAAGCTGGAGGTCATGTATCAGTTTGCGATAATTGAAACAGGGGAGAGAATGCATCGATATTGAAGCTATGTGATTAAATAAACATGGGCCGTTCCCAGGGGATGATTTCATCTGATATCCACTAGCGACTATTGTTGGAATCCATTTTATTTTGACTGACAACATCAATTAGCCGGCGACGTGGCGGTGTTTCATTACAAAAGGGACCCGACAAGTTTTTGAGAATACTAATAATGGCTTATTATTAATCACTATTGATACACATATTACATAAAAAACAAAATGACATTAAGTTTTCGTAACTTTATCAAATTAAATACTGATCTCCAAGGAAATGAAACAATCACCTAGATTAGACTTCAAAAATCTAAACCTATCTATAGCCAAAAATAATCTAGACTAACTCAATATGTAACTTTATTGGTCAAGGTAATAATGATATGTTGTACAAGCCATTAGGAATTTGTTCTGAGGTCATAACAATAACGTTTTGTGGTGATTTCGAAAATAAAAGTATATTAAATTTATTAAAGTATTTACGGGCGTTAGCGTCGGCTCAGCTGTTTGCAGTAAATCAGTGAGCTTTTATTGCTAACAATCCGTTATCTGTCGGTTTGGTGAAATTATGCAACCACGTAATGGTGGCGTTCACACATTTCGCACTGGACAGGAAATTGACTTTTTAAGAGTTTATAATGTTGATTTTGACTCAAAATTCTTTGTCTTAACAATTAAACATAATAACTCATGCTCGTTACTAATAGGAAAAGGCAGAGAGGACAATTGTCTACCAGCTCACAATAAAGGTGAGCGTACAAGTTCTTACAAGGGTGATTGTGATGTATACTAGTCCATCATGTATTGAAGTTAAAAATATAATTGACTAGACACAAATAATTGTATCAAAATAAAGCTTTAAGATTCGGAAGCCGTGAATGTCGCTTAAAATGCGAAACTACAATAAATAAACTGAACAATTTACAAAACCATCCAGACCCATCCAGACAAATTAATTCACCTCTCAGACTTTTGAAATACACTCACGAATCAGCGAAGGTATTTCACGACGTAATGAGTGAGTGGTCCCTAAACAGATTCATTAAAGTGCCCAACTACCGGGTGAAACGTGTTCACAAGCAGCTTTTAATTTTCACCTAAAACTTTTGTTATAAGCGGAAAAAACATATTTATTATTAGTATAATATAAAACAATGAAAAACAACCCAACTTAAATACGATCACAGTTTTATTTTCAAGCAACAAGCATCAGAACTGATATTAAATTATCGTCTTATATGATCTCTAAGCTTTAGCTAAGTTAGAATTAACTAATCATAATTATACTTGCTTAACTTTATTTCAAGAGAAATAATATTAGTTATAGCTCTTGATTGACAGGTAAATGGGCATCCTTCGATGTTGACCTTTGGTAGTCATAGTAATGATATTGAAGATGATGATGATCAACATCATCATAGTAAGCTTTGCAAAAACGAGGAAGGCGATTCTATCCATCCAGAAGAAATATTGTAGTTCTATAAAAGTAAGCCTTGGTCCTGTAAGAGGATGTGTTAAGTCAAAAGGAATGTTGGTAAGTTTGTCTAGAACAAAGGCACGCAGTTACTTTGGCTTTAAACTTGTCCAAAACAATATAAACAAAGACTATACAACAAAGTAATATAAAATCGTGCATTGCGTGCAGTGTGTACAAATACGCAATGCATGTAAAAATATTTTATTTTGTTGCCGAGGAATTTCCGCAAAATTTGTGGGTACTTTTAGTAGCTGAGGTAAGCCACGAACGTCCAAATATTACCGACCATATCGATTCAAACGAGCGTTGAAAATCTTTTATCATGGTCTTTTATATATTTTGCTATGCGATTTCATACAAGTGTTTAAGTTTTTTTATTTCTATTTATAATATAAATATGAAATTCAGAAAGAACGTAGTCCCTTGCCTGCATGTCTGCAGACATCTTTCGGCTCATGAAAATGATGACTGCAACTGACTGTCTGAATTTAAATGCAATTTCTAATAGATCTTATAAACCTACTGAGTGCCGAGTTCTACTGATGGTGATATTTTTTTTTTATAACGAATAAACTACCCCTTGAACATAATCCCCCCTGATGTGAAGTGGTGACGTAGTCGATGGTAGTTTAACCTATTTAATCATATCTTGAAAGAACCCACGTCATAATTAAATGGATACGCTGACGCTGGCTTGTTTCAATCCTTCGCCGTACGAACGATGCTCGGTATGTCTACATGAAAAGACGGAGATCTGCTTCTCTCTAAATGTACAATGGTATAATAGATATGGGGAAATTAGTTTGTGTAATTCCTGCGCACACTCCCCAAAATACGAGCTGGTATTTGGCTGCTTCTCCTCAAATATGACAATTTTCCTTATCGCTTTGTCGTAGGTGAGCAACGCAACGCGGCACGACGCGATTTGATACTTTGCGACATTAGGCGCCCATTACATAATATGACATACGTGCGACAGATCATTGCGACATGGTAGGACAAAATACATAAAACTACTACTATTTCGACTTTATTAATTTCACGATGTGTCATGTCCAGTCGCATCGCGTTGTCGCGGTAAATAGATTGTCTAGGTAGATATCATTGTAGAATCTATTTCTTGTATAAAGCCGAAGTGTGCAAAAATCACTGGCTCTTAAGAGAAATCAAACCTTAGACGTATGCCTCAGGATAAGTCACCAATAAGTGCATTGCTTTGTGTTGTATTCTAAATAGCAAGAGTTAAATAAAAACATTTGGATTACATTTATTTAACGTAAAAGCGGAAAGTTTACAAATAAAATTCTTCCCCTGATCACCACATTGTAGTGACGCAGTAAAGTTTAAATACAGAATTCACACAACGTGTATCTAGCGAATAAGCGTTTCGAACGGCCGTGTGTAAACCACAAAACCACAAGTGGGCCAAACTCTATAACAGATTAAAACTTGTGATGAATAGCTATTTTCGTTTCCCCGCACTCTAACTTCTGGATACGAGGAATTTACTTTATGTGTGAAAATGTAAATACGTTGAGAACTTCACCGCTTGCCGAGGAAATCGCGTTCGTCGAGTGTTGACAGCGACTTGTCGGCTTTACGTAGTGGATTATTTGTAGGTTTCGTTTAATACTGTGCGTTTGCTTATGCAAAGGATTAACGACAGGCGATGTTTACTCTTGAACTTATGATGTACTCAACTTCATCCATTCATGTTTTTCGAGGTATAATGGGGTCCATTGTTGCGGTCAGCCTCAAGTATTTACACTTGCATATTCAAACAACAAATCGAAACTAGAATAAATTATGCCTCAGGCTTTTCAAGCTGTATGTAAATTAACATTAAATTTTACGGTAGCCATTTTGATTTATGGGTCATTGCATAGTATTTGAGCTACATAAACTTCTAGCTCGGAAAACAAGTACAATGTAGTCATTGCTATACATCTGGTGAAAAGAAACTAAGAAGAGTTTAAGGCAAAGCGCCACTGGAAATTGATGATCTTATAAACAGGGAACTGTCTTTTTAAAGGATAACAGAAGTAGTTTACATAAAAATATGTAATTCAGCCGATTCATAGATTAAAAAAAATATCGATATCAGTTGAAGTGATACTTTCGAAACAGAAAATGCACTTTGTAGATAATCGTTATCGTGTATCTTTAGCGGAACTACTGCGGTGCGAGCATAAACATTTTGGTCTGACCATAGCCACTAACACTGTAATCGAATATCGAACAGTAATAGACCATAACAAATAGTCATAAGTAACCGGGCGGGCGATGTCATCAATTCGAGAAACGACGCCATTAGTAATAGAAGGCTGACTAAATGTGCACCAACGATCCAAATTGAACGTATCGCCTTTAAAAATCGTAGAACAAACGGCCTACTACTTTGCTTACAATACTACATTCTTAAGAGTAAGAGCATCGGACATTTAATAGTACAAAGGCACAATAACGTGTAATTGCAAATGATTCAGTGTCTCATATACAGCGTGTTCACTTCACTACCATTTACGTCGACCCACGCTCGAATGCGCTCTACGTTCTTACATTACTGTAATCTAGTATCATATTTTTGTTTGTTTATAACATCGGTATTATGATTTTATTTTATATTTTATGTACAATAAAAAATTTGCGATTTCTTTTTTTTTTCAGAAATTTATTTAAAAATCCTAATATACTATCTCTAAATCGAAAGCATAGTTCAATAATTAAGCTCAATTTCTATTGAATTAACATTCCATGAAAGGAGCTTAGTAACGAGAGGTATCTTTGAAGTGTACAAGGAGGATCAAATAAACACAAAGTATTGTATCAAACGACCTCTTTACCATAGCAGTGCCGGTGCTGGCACACACATATCCGACTAAATACCTTATTTATAGCTCTCTTTGGTTGTCCTTTAATACGTTTCTCAAGCAAAAGGTCTCAACTCGTACTCCGATTAGATTATTTGAATATCCTCTTCACTTTTTATTTATGGCATAAAATACTTTATATCATAAATAAAATTGTCTTTTTTATGAAGAACAATCTGAATTTAATATATTGTGAGAAGCGCAATGTCTAATCAAAGATATTTCCTTTAATTTTTGTACAGTGCGCAGGTAAATATTTGTCTCCTACAAGTCTTAGGTATACTTTCCCTGGAAAATGTTATTTGTGGCGTTAATAGGAACGTCCTGGAGACATCGGACAGACTGGGGATACACTAAAAAAAAGTTAATAATAAGATTATTCTTAATCAATTGCGCGGTTAAGCCATGAAGTTGGGGAAAAAATCAACCCTTGTGCTAGAACCATGCATAACCCGGCTAAATAAAAATATCTGCCTACCCCTCAGTGTTCAGATTGCAATCAATTTAAGAATCTTGAAGAGTTACTTAGCGGGAGTACAGGTTTAGTTATTTTGTCTTTTTCGAGTCACCGGCCAAGTTTACTTATATCACTAGGAATCTGCCTCTAAAGAATGGATCTAAAGCTTCAATAGAAATTAACATAAATTAATAACGATAATTTTTATCTCACATTTTATACCCAGACCGCTGATTTAGGTCGAAATATATGTTCAGTCCACAGCTTGCTGATACAGTTAGATATTTTGTTTGCTCGAACTATTCGTGTAACGGAAGCTGCTTTGAGCACGACGTCCATAGCTATTATGTGATATAAACATATTATTAACGTACATCTACAATGAATAAAAAGGTAAAACGATATCTCGGTTATAAATATTAAGAGTTACATCTATATTTTGATAAAGATTCTTACAACAAAAATCAATCTAAGAATATTAGATCCGGATTTTATTACTAAAAGTACAAAATTAATAATTTACTGCTGCTGAACAAAATTTTCATATAGTTCTCGATTTTACAAATTATATCAATGTAAGATTACAGGAAGGAGGAAAAGAAGAAGGAGTCATTGAGAAGTCCACAATGTTCACTCATGGATGATGCATTGTGGTGTTCAGTCTTCCCGAGCTTCAAGCAAGTACCAGTTACTTAAGCTAATGTACTGAATGAGATGGCTATCGAGTTAGAACGAAAGACGAATGGCTAGAAATCTGTTAATCCTAATAGATCCACGAATTATACAATTATTATAAGATATTTGTAATTCTAATAATAATTTACTCATGAATTAAGAAATACCATAAACAGCTTTAGTACACATAAACAATTCTTCGGTTAGTCAAGGCACGAGTACAATTATTAAACTACCATTTGCATGTGTAGCATATCTGTAGTGTTGTTAAGAGATTTATTGTAGTTCTTCCGTTTTCATAAAAGGTATAAGCTAATTGAAATTTCTTGTTCTAAAATACGATTTATTCTCTCAAGGCTGATATCATTTACCGCCATCATTGTACAGAGAATTAACAAAGATTTCGATAAAAACAGTACAAAAGCAATCTTGTCTTTGAAATTTATCGTCTTGTGATGAAAGAACGTCGAGTACAAAAGAAATATTATAAAGAAGTACTCTTACTTTTTTCCTTTCTGTAACTTTTCTTTGAAACTTATAAGTACAAAAATTGTTAAAACATTTAGATTTCTATAAGCATCGAGGTCGTTTCGGGTTTTGTTGTTCTAAATCTTCTTCAGTCTTATCATAGATCACAACTCGTGTTTTACTTTATTTTGTGAATTACTTTGGAACCACTTTACATTTCAGAATCATTTATCTACTTTGAGTTTAAACGTACTTATTTTAAGGTATCAATTTGTATACTGGCGAAAGTTCAAGACTTTAGTCATCATATTGTACATTATTGGACCTTGAATGAAAATCACGTGTTTAAGTCATTCATTATATTATGAAGGTAATATCGGGATAATTGTTTTAGAATTAGAGTTAGAATTAATAAGCCGACAGAGATTACGGGCCAATGCATTTGGCCCAACAAATTTATCTAGCTTTTTTCTTATCTGTAAATATTTGAAGAAATGCTAGTCGGTAACGAGTATTCTTTCTTTTAGTATGTCAATAACCTAGGTGATAGATTTTTAGTACTCATTTGTTATATGTAGTTTGAATTGCAGTCTCTCACGGTAATATTTTAAAAATAACCATTAAAATTTTATGGCGTTCTTGAATAGAACCAATCTAAAAGTATTTCCATCTTAGTAGTATAGTAGATATATTAAATATTGTAATGCAATGGTTTTGTATCTAAAGGTCTTCAAGTTCAAGCTTTTAAATGGCACTGTATTTAATTACAAAATTCCAATCGACAACTTCATAATCTCACATGTTTTTTCATCTGCATCGAAGAAGGCATTGTTGACAGAACTTTTTAACTTTAAAAATATTGGTGAGTTATTCTTAAACGATTTTGAAACGTGACTAGGTACTGTAGAATGAAAATTTGAGTAGACATCTCTTATAACTCTGAAGAGGTTATTCTACTAAGAAATAGCCGTATTTGCGCATCGTTTAGGCGTTTTATATAAAATGTATATTGATTATTATCTGTCATCATTCTAAAGGGATGGCTAACAAAGAAGGATGCATGAAGGATGAAGGAGTCATGTAGGAAATCTACAACAAGTGAAGCACGTCCTAAGCTTAGCTAGTTAAAAAAGAACGAAAATATGCGAATGTTTTTTATACATTGTGTTATATTCTAAAATATTTTGTTTTGCCTAAATTGATAAATACAGGAAAATATTACCTCTTAATGCCGAGACTAATTAAGCATTATTACTACGTCGCTTTTAATTAACTAAATGTTGAAATGTTCAATGTATAGCTTCAAGCTATACTAATAGGTATTATACTATCGACTTAACTTCAAAGTCTCGAGGAATATAGCTGCTATTTATTGTAGAGCATAGTTCATCGCGCTGTTCTAATCCATTGCATAATAATGAGCTACACGTAAGTTGCTTCCCAAAATATCCTGTACTAGATAGCAGTGTAAGTTTTGCATCGTACTTGTAAGTTTATTATTATACATACATATACCATTACACATATATATACATATTACGAATTAAATACTGGCATACTGTGGAAGGCTTTGGGCTATTGAAGGAATGGGCTGGCTCGACCGGTGAAATACAACGACCTCACAGAAGAGAGGCGTAAAGTAAACGTATTTCTGCACTTCGTCTGACCAGTGAGGTGTCGGAGGTCTAATTTGGGTCCTCTTCCCCTTCCTAGTTTCCTTATAACAAAAGGGTGGGAAGGAAGACTATTTTATGGAGGAGAGGATGGGAATAGGAAATATTCTTTTTTCAACGCAACGTAAGCAACGCAACTGTAACTCATTAGCTTGTTGAAGCGGCCTATGGGTAGCAGTTATTTATTATTATGTGAACCTCTTGCTCCTTTACCATATTCTTCTATAAAAAAGGAATGTCGAGCAGTGGTCTGATACGGGCCGATGATTATGAATGTTGATTTAGATTTTAAATGCTTAATTTAATGTGTATTGTATATTGCCCCGTATTTGATTCTTGAATTTTGTAGTCGTTGATTTTTTGTATCACAGAAATTGTAAATTGTTATGCTTTGTCTTCTGAGTTACCATTTCTGTGGTTACCGGCGTTTACGCATATATCAACAAGAACTAAAGCAACTACTAAAGAAATTTACTAGATAGTAGGGAATTTCAATTTGTATCAATAGCTACGTCTAATAGTTTGCCAAAATGGCTTCAAGATGATGATTGTGTTAAGATTGATTACAAAAATGTGCTACCATCATTCTTTTAAACTATGACATGTTAAAGTCTAACAAATGAAGCTTGATCTAAGACACAAGCTAAACAATATTCGATTCAATTACTATTTCGATGTCACTATCATTTCGTTTCGGTATCCTAAACTATTATCGACGTCATAAGCATAGTACAGTACAGCGTATTCATTTTGTATACATAACACAGAAATAGACAATCGAATCAAATAATTAAAGAAACATTAAAAAACTTGATCTTAAGAATTTTTTCTAACAAATCGATGTCGGATCGAGTCTGACGATAGACGAACCGATAGCCGAAGCGCCAGAGGGTATCCACGGTATTGTCTTACATCCACTCACGGTGACGTAGCAGGAATGGATTCGTTTAATTGTTGCATGATAGCACACTAATGCACCTGTCAAGGAAACAAAGACGGCGAGATAAGTCTCAAATTGAAGCACGATCTCGTTGGCCACACGTCCAATGTAAATGTTTATACTCCGCCGTCCGCCTCGCCCGATCCTCAGCGTTTGAGCCGTGCCAGTCATTTGTCATCCGATGAATAAGGTATTTTAAGCATGCAACAAATGCTTGCATCGTGTAACGCTGCGTATCATTACGGAGGACAAAAAATTTATAAACAGGTACAGGTATATCTGACCTATTGAGAAATTGATTAAGTGAGAAAATGATAGAAGTAACAGCAATTTTAACTAATTATTTTAAGTAAATTACCATACACGATAATTTAAGTCTTCCATCTTCTTATTGCTATAAGAAAGAAAAGTATAAATCTCTGTAAGAATTTTTTGAGGATCTCAATAAACGTGACTGCTTGTACCAACCGCTATGAGCGATGGTCGAGCGTATTTAACATTTTCTATTTATGACCCAATCTTAACTTTCGTGCACCTCGTCATGTATATATAGTATCTCAGATTTCATTAAATACAAACGTGACGTATTTGTCACTATCAAACGAAATATTTATTGCTAGTACGTGTACGTTGCAACTGTAATTTTTTAAGACGACTTATTCTATTTAAATTTATATATTGTCGCCTATCAGATATTGCTGAATAATATTATTAATGATCATTCACTAGATACGATTCTCAGCTAACTATGGGAGGCAATACATGAGCTGTAGTATCAGGTAACTGGAACTAGTTCTTTACAATACTATCTCTTTAGGCCCAGAAACCAGTTACGATGCATTATCGGATCCTATGAGCATGGTGGCATTAAAATGTCGGCTTGGCCCCGCTTTGTTTATTAAATTATGTCCAGCCTCGCTATAAATATGGAACGGGTCGCTTTCATTTAGTTAAATACCGATGGTGGCACGATACCGAATGAATTATATAATGTCCTTAAAATATCACCTTAAGGTGGGATAACGTTTGTGAAATAATATTATCATTCGTTTACAAAAGTGTTTTTTCTTCCACTTAAAATATCAATATTTAGTCTATTGGGTAATGGCTGCTTCATTTAAAGAAAAATAAATTTAATTATTTTATGTTACTGTACCTAAACTCTAAACCTTTATCTAGGATACAACTTCATAGATATATTGTCATACGATTTTAAATGTTATACAGAATGTATGATTCAAATATGTGTTATATTGATATTTGTTAGTAAAATTTTAAAAGTACATGATTAGGTGTAATTGAATCAAAAACAAACGCAAATGGAACAAGAAAAAGTAAAATAAAACGGTAAAAGCGGGAAGAGTCGAGATGTAATGACGTAGATAACTTCAACCAATTACTGGGAACGCAGAAGTGCTGCATCGGCAGGATAAAAATGGACTCCTGGCTCGCAAATATGCAAGGACGGTATTACGGCTTACACAGCGTGATACAAAAATCATAAACAAAATTATTTATGATACGTTTGTCCATTTGTATCATCTGTAGTTATTAAAAATGATATAATAACTTGGTATAAATATTTATTAGTATAGCAGTTAGTTCAGTTCTCCGATAAATAAAATAAAGTTGTTATTAAAAGTCACAAAGAGAAACCATATAGAATTAAACATTTGTTAATAATAATTTATCTTTTTACACCGAAATCTATAGTAGGTCATTAAATCAGAACATATACTTAACAAAAACATTAGGGAGCAAGGGCAATCTTTATGGCAATATTTGTGTCCTTTCGCCATGACAGTAGTGATGATATTGAGGTGAATTTGATTGGTTTTTTGGTTATGAAATCAATTTTCTGATTATGTGTAATCGTTTGCAATTTTTCTAAACTTAAATAAATTTAGTTTTGGTTTTGTGGTTAAATTGAACCACCTGTATACATTAAAGACGCGATTGGCACAGCGCTTCTGCCAGTGCGAAGCGACACGAAGATTTTATCTTGCAAGAAGCCGAACCATTATTTCCACTGCCCTTCCTCAAGATCGCTTTTAACAATTACTCTCGAACCCTACGTTTCGATTTTATAGCGCATGCAGCAGCAATGTTATTAGCGGAGACTTCCTAACCTTAACGTTACGAAAATGGCCCGATAACGTTTTTATTTATAAGCTTTTGATAAATGGAAGAAAAAGTAATAATGCTTATTGGAATCCACAAAGCTGAGTTGATTTCACGGTTGAATTTTAACTCAAATCAGTTATTTAATTTCCATGAATTGTGAAGTTGCAATATATCTCTCTGTGCGTCGTTTTCGCATTTCTGAGGGTTGCGAACTCACCTCGTGACCTTTTCCGCTACTGTCTTCTTTCACTCTGTGCTGTGCTCTGCTAGTTGGATGGCATTATGCATTACAACCCATCTACCTCTATGTTGGGTGAAGTTGCAATACATACCATACTATTATGAAAGATACTTTTGTTTTACGGAAATAAAAAAATATAAATAGATATTATATTCTAATGTCTTAGCTTAATTAAATTCTTTAATTCCATCTTCAATCTGCAATAGGAAGTTCAGACACACTGCCAGTCTCTACCATTATTATACGTCGTGTTCGAACAAAGGGATTTGAATCGTGAATGGGCTAGTACTAATCCACGTCTTTCAATTACATCGTCATTAAATATAAGACAACATTGTGGTCTAGTAATAAAGTGATCAGCATTATATTTGTAGAAATTTTTCGAAAGGTTGATTGATAAATAATTTTGAAGTAATATGAAATTTCTATCTACTCAATATTTTCAAAGTTCTTCTCTGAATTCTTTGCAGCGAAAAATACTCTGTCGGGACTTAAACGAAGTAAGGCTTTATTATTTATAATTGTTAAAAAAATTCGCCCCAAACCAATCGGACAGACTGCAAAAGCCAGAACACTAAGAAGATTAAGCCCCAATACTTTGTCGCCTGAAATAAGTCCATCAGATTGAATTGTCAAACTTTACTCTTATTAGTGTTTTTTTATTATTTCCATTATTATTGGAAAAATAATTTGACTTTTTCAATACCCGTTTAAACGAAATTGAAGTACAATATTCAATTTAATATACGAAGAAAACGCATACAAAATAATAATGGTAAAATAAAATTTTACAATCGTATAACCTTATGTGTGTGTGTGTGCAGTGCAACTACATTGATCCTGAATACCATTAGTTGTAAAAACAAACTATATAGTAAACATCTGGACGAAAACAATAAAAGCGTGAAACGTTAATAACCCATATAAATGTACAAGACTATAAAAATGTAGATATATAAAATTCCTTATACCGCAAATTTATACTCAAGTTGTGTATTATGCAATAAAAGTACGGGCTTAACTTCAAAGCGAACGAAATTTCGGTGTCGATATATTTAAGGCCTGATCGGGAAGGTTTTTGTTACAAAAGTCACGAATTCCTTTCGACCGCCGCGCTTGTGCCGGCCGAGTAGGATTCTTTATGCTCTTGACATTTCGTTACGTTTTGTTTTAGAAAGGTCGTGATCGAATTTGAATGGTGCCCTTTGCTTGTTTCTGTGTCGTGTCATTACGGCTCACTCTTTGTACTTCTGGACGTGCGATTGATCATGACCTTTGTTAGCTATCCGCGACGGCTATCCACCTGCCAATGTAAAAGGTTACTTTTGTTTATAGCGAAGTGTGGTTAGAATTCAATATGTTTTGGAAACACTATTTAGATTTGTTGACGCCATGGATTGGTTAGTACATGTTATGTTTGGTATACCAGAGAGTAAAGCAAAAATGACACAGAGATTGAAACATCATTTTCTATATGTAAATGAATATAAAATTCCGTAATTTGGTCATATATTGCTAGAGAACTATAGAACTACTCCTTTCAGCCTACACCGTCCACTGCTGGACGTTGGACTTCCATTGATCGCCAGAAAGATCGGCCACGACTTATCTTTTTAAATGAATAAATACATAATTCAAATAAGATTTTATCAAAAACGATTTATATAAGAAAATTATGTGAAAAATATTTTTATATGTGATATAATACAGAAGTTATAAGTTATATTGATTTTAAGAGAGGAGATGAAATAGTAGTATTAAAAGTGGCAAAGACATGTTTAACGCATCTGATCTGATCTGTTTCGTTCAATGAGACCCTAAAAGCGATAATTTAAATAAGAGACCGCATGATTAAAAAGCAAATCGCACTTACACCGGGGCAATTAACTGAAACGCGTGTAGGCACACAATCGAATAATTAAGATCGGCGGAGGTCGACGTGATTCGATGTAACACCGAGCGAGTCCACCAACCAATCACATGAATTGTTAATTACACCACAGACTAACTCGATGTGGCCAAGTTCCTCACCTCAGTTTTTACTTATAACGCTATTTTTAATCCTATTATTCAACGTCACGCCGAACATACTTCTTAAGGATCGCATCTCAGCGGCAATAACTCTAATATGGTTTTCTTGCCAAAAGTAAGTGGTAGGGTTGGCAGGGGATGTCCAAGGAGAATTTATATCTATCAGATTAGAGACATACCAAAGAAAGACGATATAAAGAGCAACCGTAACTGACGAGCATGTATGCGTAGGTATATATCTGGTCTAGAGAGTCGTCTAAAGAGTCTACAGAGGTGTACCAGGATCGCGCCACATGGAAATCCATAATATCTGGCTACTCCTATAGGTTACGGGCGAGCTTATATATAATTAATTATTTTGTAATTTGTTTTGAAAACATTTTTAATTTAGCACATAATATCATTCAACTTGAAATACTTAATTTCCAACCTCTTCAACGTTGAGAAAGATCAGATCTTTACTTAAGACCTTAAGATTGACTATTAGATACAGATAGTAAATTCGAAATAATTAGAAATTTTCTCGTAGTTAAAAGCTTCACTAAGATTTGAGTCTTGAGCTGTATAATTTGTATAAATTGTAACAAAAGTAATGTAGAGCAGTATAATACTGGCTGAGCTTCCTTACGAGCAATTTGAACACGGTGTTTGAACATAACTAATTATTACATACAATTTCAACATTTACCCGTAATGATTCGACTACGCACAATATCCTAAAATTAATACCACATCAGTCGGTCGTTCAGGTCCCTTTCACAACGGCTGTGTCGTTCAAATATTCAATCCGTGTAGGCTTGAATAATGTAGGCTGTAGATAACCCGGGGTTGGTCTGCATTAATTAAATAATTATGACATATTGTGCGACCATTTCAATGGAAGGGCGGAGCTGATAAGAAAATATATGTCGGCCCGGGATCGCTCATAACTAATGCACGACGGCTCTATTATAGTCCCTGTTTTGTGTGTGCCTGTCTCTTTGTAACGCATTATTGAATTTTTACATCTGTATGTTTATAGAAATACAGATAATATATAAAAATATAATTTTCTATGTAGTAATACACTTTTTAACACATAGCAAGTTGATACAAATATATGTATCACAGCAAATATAATCAACATTTTATAAAGCTACAATCCTTAGTAAGGTACATCTTGAATTACATTTTCACAGGTAGTTCTTGAATTTTTTTTATGGTAGAAGGTAGCAAATAAGCAACCCCATCGACATCAGCAACAAGCAAATAACTCACAGATGCGTTGCCTTTAGACAGAGGAGGGGGATAGACAAGAAAAATATGGTTCCTTTTTTCTATCCATCCCCTTCCCGTCCAATCCTCTTCCCCTTCCCATCCTATCCTCATTATAAAAAGGATGAAAAAGGGATGAGGACTGAAATTTTGCCTCTGGTACCTCACTATTCAGACGAAGTACAGAAGCATACTTCTAATTCACACCTGTCTTCTGTGAGGTCGTGGTATTTCACCGGTCGTTCAATTCGTATTTCAACAGATGTTGTCGGCTCTACCACTTTAAAATGTATTACTTTTGGAAAGAGTATTTCAGAACAAATAATTTCTGATGAATCACTACATCTAAACATCTAAAGTAAATTCTACAGCGTGACAAAACAGTGAGAACAAATATAGCGTAACATCAGCTACAAGGAATTGACGACGCGTAAGCGCGAGAAGAGACGAAGAAATCAAATGAATTTTGACCGAGAAGGAGATTTGAAATAACTACCTCACATGACAAGTAACTATTTAGTCCTTCCATTTATACCATGAAGAATTTCAGATGAACACATTGTCGTATTAACTCCTAGTGTAGTACGTTTTAGCCTTATTATACTTATATAAACACGTCTTTGCTATCCAAATTTTGAATCAAAAATATATGTAAAAAAAGAATTTTCCGCACCAAAAAACATTGTGTACCGTCGTGCATATCGTTTTGTTGAATAAAATAAGTATTTTTCAACTTCAAAGTCCGGACGGCAATGGGAGGGTTAAAGCGCATTTCATTGTAATGAGACAATACATGGGTATCTTTTTTTTAAGTCGTCGACCAGGACAATACCTTCATTTGCATTTTAATTACTTACTCTCAATATCGGAATCAATTCTGCGATTTAAAGCGACCCTGCTATGGTACGCTGGGCGGCTGATAATGTCTTTGTAACTTATCGCATGTTCTTAATTAATTTTAAATTAACATTTCATAAGACGTCAATGACATTAAAATTTTGATCAAAATCAACGATATTTTAGATATATTCAGAGAGAGGGATAGCAGCCTGTGTTGACTTCGTTAAGTAAATAATGGTATTGTTATGATAAATGAGTCCCACTCCCAGATAAGAACTTTTTCAGTCCTATCGTGGGGGAAAAGATACCCTACTCCTAGATTGAATCCGGGATTACGAGTATGTGGGATTGTACTTACAAAACACCCTCGAGAGCGGACGGGGGATCTCCAGCGCAACACACCGATTCAGTTCCAGATGAGACCTAATCTTCTCCCAGTCCACCTCGCCTTTACTACTACCCGTATCTACTTCTTTTTTCTTTTTTCTACCAGAGGTTACCATAAGTAGTTCTTCTGATGTTAAAGGGTCGCGTTGATATCGTAACATCAGGTGTTATCTTGTTAAATTCTTTAATAATCATTCTGATGTTCCCTAGCATATTACAAGGATTGTCGAAGACCTCTTAAAACAACACACACTAGGGTATTGATATAGATTTTAGACCAAAACTCCTTCTGGATGGGCTCAGTATACATTCAACAAAAAATACTAAAACTAAATCGACAATTATAATTAATAATAAAGGATTTCCAATTTTACTTTATATTTTATCGTTATATGATTCTAAATTATTACTAAAAATAGAAATATCTACAATGTTTTGATTGTTATCAATTAATTTGAGAATGTCTCTTCATGTTTCTAAATACATAATCTATCTTGCATTCACTATTCTCTCCGCTCTATGGCTTGTTGAATTTTAGAGTACGGCTCGCCATTATGCGCACTATAACAATATGTCACAGTAATAAAACTGTCTTTATTATCCTTTAGTATGCATAAAGAATTAACAATTGCCAATTTAATGTTAGAACATCTTTAATATTCAAAATAAGAAAGTCTATGCAAAGAAATAGCCTACTATTAGTCCTGAGCATTAATTAACGACGAAGGAGTGGCGATAATTAATGAATCGTATATGCTTATTTACCAAAAGGCACGTTCAAACGAAGCAAGACGCAAATTAGGATCAATTAATGGCGGCGATGACACTTCATGGTCACGTAGAGTACTTAGCCAACTAGACGATTAACGGCACGACCCTTTCTCGCGTCTACTAAGAAGACCAAAAAATACACTTCTCCAAAGGTAAAATCTAGTGCTTTGTATTAACTATTGTTTTGATCGTCTTTAATTCATTCATCATATCGTTTTTTATTCAGTACTTGTGATTTCCTTCACGGTGTATTTTATTTACTTAATCTTCATCGCGCACGTGTTCGTATCCTCAAAGTTGTGACGAGGAAGGAATCGCATTAACATAAGTGACAGCTATTGGTGCTATCAAAACAATACTTACATATTCAACTTATTTTAGTACACAGTTGAGTTAATCTTAGTGCATCGTTTTAAGGTTTAATTTCCCTTGGAAGGAACGCAATAGTGAATTTGTTCAATGTAACGAAGGAAGCGATCCGTCAAGACCCGGCGACAATACATGCGGCGAGCTACATTTAAATAAGTTCTTTGGAGTATTTTTTGTATACTAATTATAAATAAAGGCTCGCAATGATGTCGAGTATCTTGTTAAACGTTATTGATTGATCGTCGATATCTGTTGACAATATTTTCTTCTTTCTATAGTTTATTAACATGTAATACATCTATATTACAGTAAATTTTTCGGTCGCCTTTTATATCTGTACTAGTGGATCGTACCAACGTTTGTTCAAACTTTATACTGCCTTAATCTGTTTTCAGGTTCAGCAAAGATTTTCTATTGCTTCTTTTCTTTATTTTTATAGAAGAAGGTGGCAAACAAGCAAACGGTTTACCTGATTAAGTGATTTAACCCATCTGCAACAAGCAAATGAGTTGCAGATTCGGTGCCTACCTATTAGACAGATGCCAGGATATACGAAAATGGTATACATATTTCCTTTTCTTATTAAGGGATCCCCATCCTTTCTCTATAAAAAAGGCCTTTCTTGCTTCGATATTCTGATATTTATTCAAAATTAAGTTAAAATATAGATGCTATATGCTGTTAATTAATATTTAACAAATAACAATTTATTAAATATTAGTGTTCACTTTGTATTAAAATGCAATGAAATGAGCTGTTATAATTCTATTAAAGAAGTCTAGGACGGACGGATTAAAATATTATCTTACAATGTATACTAGAATCTGATTTGGTTCACAACATTTAACCGAAATGTAGGCCGAAACAATAAATAAAGCGTGACGGTATTTTACAAAAGATAAACACTTTGCATAAATACATATTGATTTATACGCCACAGATAGGCGGTACACCGCAACCTTCCGACAACGAATACGAAAAAACGATATATGTACGTGTAACTTGCATATCAGAAGAGCTAAATAACAAAAAAGACATATCCCTTTGTTCTTTGTCGCCCCACTCATATGCAAATGAGGGCTGACCTGTCTCTGATTTAAGGCCTGCATTACTGATTCCCAAAAACCATCAAAATTTCTTTAAAAAGAAAATATGTAAGAATGTAATCGAAAAATAAACCAATCTATAGACTACTGTCGTCAAAATAACTGGTTAATTATCTATTTAAATAAAGCGAAACATAAAAAGAAAGAGATTCATTCGTAAGGCAGTGTGGCGTAACAGTACGTTATTGCTAAAATTGATAATGGTATGCTTGTACCAAATGGAAATCCGTTAGCTTTACCTACCCCTCAAGTTGTGACCGTGAGTGGTAATTGATATTTAATATTGTTATAAATGTAATTAATTTAATACATCGAATGTAAAATATTCAAATAAAGCATTGTCTTCTGCAAAATCCTTTCCGCCAACTTCGCGGAATCGTAATAAAACGCGTTGCATATTCAGTACTATTACAATTTACAGCCGCGATACTGGACGACAAATCGCCGGTCGGCCTCGGCTCCTATCACGGTCTGACAGCGGTCCAGGTATTGTTCCACCTTATCGTGTTTACTTAGCACCAGCCCCGGCAAATTGAGAGGGCATCGTGATTTACACCCCGATATGTTATTTAGGGGCAATAAATTTTTGAAATGGCGATAATAATACACCGAATGAAGTCACAAATTCCTTTTCCCTTTGTTTATCGATAGTTAAATGTCAACCATTTTGAGATTATTAGGAAGTTATTTTAAGGGTTGATACAGGTAACATTTTGTAATTTAAATAAAAAAGTTGATCAGATAATGATGCGAAAGACTATTAAAGGATACCGCTATCTGTAGATTCCGTAACCTACATATTTCTACCTATGTACGTAAGTCTTAAAGAAATCTCTCAGCGCTCGACCGCGTTACTTTGAAGACAAACAGGATACGAAGTACCTATGTTTAGTGTTGTCCGAAGTCTACCGCGAAATGACCAGGTTTTTATTCGGGAAATCCAAAATTCTTGCTGTCATGACGGCTAATGGGAGAGTCTTGATGACTATAGCATTCTCCTGCCAAGGCCTAATAAGGTCAAAAGCCCCATCGTGACAAGAGTGACTTTTGCCTAAACTTCCGCATACTCTATACTGTAGTGAATTGCCAAAGGCTAATAGAAGGTTTCAAACAAAATACATTGTTTAAAGTTTCAATACAATTTGTAAGGAACATTGTAAACATTTTGATAAATAGTAACGACCTTTCTACGAGTTATTAGAGAGAATTTCCGCTAACTCGCTACGCATTTTCAAAGCGCAACAAATGATTTTCTGAACTGACATCATTAATATTGTACTAGTGCAACACCGCGTCGGTTACCTCGCTAGCGAATTTATATCTAATTCTCTTGAAGATATAGTTCTATTTAGTTTGAAGTAATCAAACTTCTAAATAAATGGCTTGGCGTTGTACCACTTTTCATGCGTTTATTGCATCTTGGCACGGTATAAGAGGACTATTGATTCTCTTTTATCGTGTTATAAGTAGCCTTAAGGCGTGTTCTTAGCGAGCCACTCGAGTATTGTTTGTTGTATTTTTAAATATAACTTAAAAATGAATACAATTTAATATTACTCTCAGCGATGAACGTCGTGTTTTAAGTTTTACACAGAAACGGAGTATTTTCTGAGTTATGTGTTTGTATATTTACATTCAAATTTACATTATTATAATGATGTAATGCTTCGATTTTGTCTGGCTAAATTTTACTTAAATTGCAATTTTAAAGGTTATTTTAAGGTAATACTTGGGGGTGAACATCGTATAGGTATGCTAAAGTAATAATGTATTCAGACCGCATGTTTTTTTTTATCAAGACCGTCTCGGAGCAGAATTAAAATACGAAGTTGGAAAATGTTAAACAGAAAACAATACCACGCAAATAACATCATTGTCGCACGTTTTTTGTTTGTTTACGGGTGAGGAGCTATACAGATAAAAGTAGAATAATGAAAAACGCCACCAAAATCAGACATTTTTGCAGTGATTTTTGAGGCATTCATCAACTAGGAAACTAAAACATTTTTAATTACATTCAATTGCTTGCCGTCAATTTTTTGAATATGTAAATATAATTTTAAACGTAAAAAAATATTATTTTTTTGATCATTCCTTAATGAAAACTCTAAAAAGATATAACGAAAGGATGTCACCTCTCGCTTTTTTATTAGTTAAAACAGATTTTGTTTACACAATAGTGTGCAAGATGCATTATTATATTCTGTTCCTTGATTTATGATGTCCAAGTGGACATATACATGGAGTTGGAGCGATAAAAGATGAATAGCATCGAGATTAATATTGTTTTCCCAGGAGCAGCCTTATCGGATCTCGATGTTGGCAAATCGTTTGCTTGCTACAGAGTTATTAATTCTATGTGTAAATGTAAAACAATGTTATGTCAAATATGTATGTTTAACTGTATTTTCTTTAATATAAGTGCAGAAAAGATCTCTCTAAAATATATTAAATAAAAAAAACACTTTCAAATTTAGATTATGTTTGTACTTTTTTTTTATTTTGTACTACATAAATACCAATGTTGTATCTAAGTGCTTTGAACTACTTGTTTGCTTTAAATACAATTATTTAAAATAAAAATAACATATAAGCAAACCTCAATCCATTCAAGTTTGTTTGTCACTAAACAATTTGTTGTCATAGAGTAGTTTTAACAGTGCTATTGTTAAACAGTTGCAATTTGGGTTGACCACACAACAGCGCATGCGTTACGCGACACAATGAAGATCTTAAATGCTCGCAATCTATGCTAAACCACCCCTGTCATGTCACCCATATGCCGAAGCGGCAACAATGGAATTAGTCGTCATTCAAAGTAGCGTAGTAAATTCGCGACATATCTGGATAACGTGTGGCAAGTGCACTTATACGACAGGGGTGACACCCCGAGCCCCACGGTGCTAACATTATGTGACAGCACGGCGCAAGGGGCGTGCGAGCACAATACTCGATCGCTGATTCTACCCTTAATGTTCGTAACACTTACCGTTGAATACAAAATATAGTGATAATTTTGTGGTCCCGTTAACGGTCTCATATATTCTATATCATCATTATCATCATCTAAGGCTCTACAGCCGCGGGTGGGCCTGGGCCTGGTCAAGTAAATTTTTCCATGTAGGTCTACTTTGGGCTTTTTGTAGTCAGCTCTTGACGCCGATATTTTTTAGATCGCGCTCGACGTCATCCAGCCATCTTATCTTCGGCCTACTCCGTGTTCTACGACCCTCTGGCTGACTTTCTAACAAGCGCTTTGGACCTCTGTGATCCCCCATTCTCGCGACATGTCCAGCCCAATTTTTATGGCTTTGATAATTAAATAATTCAGCGACCTGCCCATTCATGCAATAGATGCAACAACATCTGTTGTCGCGGGCTCTACCACTGTAAAACTGGTATTTCGTACATTAATTCCTTACAAATCAGATTTCTGCGTCCTTCCTTCCACTAACCCATTCTTCTTTACAAAAATAGAATCTTCTTGAGATATGAAATTTAATTAGTAGATTATTCCTTGTTGTCAAACAAGCTTCGACACACATAGTGCAGTAATTTACATTTTTTTCAATAATATCTAGTATGATGTGTATATGAGATTGCTAACCAAAACTATCAGTGAGTCGAAATCTACGTTTTTTTTCAGCAATAATTTTCTATACATTATATATAACACGTGGCATGGTGTATAATATTACACAGCTAACATAATACAGATTGTTTTTTAAAGTTACCAAAAGCTATATTATAAATTACGCAAAACATGTTTAAATTGCTGAATGATAATAAGTATCAAAATCGAATTTATGTCCGATGCAATGAAATGTTTCTTTGATGCATTTATACAGCCACTCTATTGTTTCCATTTCTTTGAAATGTTAATAGAAAAAAGCTGTAACAACGGCGACCGTTTTACAGAACTGTGACATTGTTTGAAGGTCTTTCATCTTGCAAAC
>JWHW01014092.1:227990-244526 GCA_000931545.1 Papilio glaucus
CAAATAAAATTATACCAAGTATAATTTAATACTAACATCGTTAGGTAGCTACAATATCTCAATGTAATAAAGTTAAAGAAAAAACTATAAAGTAAAAAATCTAGTACAAGATAAAAACAATAAATTACTCAAGGTGTTAGTAGAGATAACGCCGTTGAGATGCGATCCTTAAGAAGTATGTTAGGTGTGACGTGAATTATAGAATTAAAAATAGCGTTATAAGGGAAAAGTGTGGCTTAAAAGTGGATGTTGTAACTAGAATTGAGAAAGGTGGCTTCGGTGGTTCGGGCATGTTGAAAGGATGAATGAAGAGAGAATAACGAAACAAATTTATGTTGCAAAAGTGAGTGGCAGTGCACCCATAACCGACGAGCATGTATTCGTAGATGTATGAATGTAGAAGAAGCGAGAGAGATGTGCCTGGAGCGCCGAATGGAAATCCATGATCTCTGCCTATCCCTCTGGGTTACGGGCGTGAGCGCATATTTTTTTATTTATTCAAGGTTGCTGTATTAATAATAGCAGCAGTGTCAGCAAGACTCCTACAAGGGTCGAAAAAAAATCTTAATGCACTATCTATTATTACTATAATGTAACTCCTGTACTAAAATTATCGATTATTGTGTTATGGTTACAGTGATGCTTACATTAATGTCGTCATAAGTATGTATCGAGAGGTTAACGAATGATTTTGGACATATTTAAGTTAAACCAGACGTTAAACCGAACTCGAGTCTAAAATTCCGTTGTAGGTCCGTGTAACATGAACTTGATCCCTAGAATCGACTACGGCGGGTTCAACCTAATTTGGTTTTTACGATTTAACAGTATTGGCCCCGGATAGCTCGGCAATCCTTGATTTGATTTGATTGCAATATGTGATTAGTCAATGCACATATTATCTAACATACAATCAAGGACCTGTTTAAATAATAGGTTATTCCTTATGCCGCATCTTAGACCATGATGAAAGGTGAGCCAAAATTGCTTCATTAAATTGGTTGGCACAGTCATCACAAATTTCGTTGCTGTAATATTAGGAATACCTTTATATACACGCATCTGCTAAGATTGTCCAACATGTTACTAATTAGTTGTTCTTTACGTGATGTTGTTAAGAATCGATGATTTTGATTCATCAAATTATGAACTGGACAATTAGATATTGTTATTCAATCAATAAAAACTTTCATTGCTGATATTCAAACTTGTACTAAATTAATTTCCTCATCGTTTCCAAAACGTTTCAATTAAGTTAGGTGCAATGGCGAGCAAGTCTTTTTCAAGTGAAAACATCTTCATCCGCGTAAGACGATATTTGGTAGGGGATAATCTTATAGGTTCTTGTGAAAAACATGCGCATTATTTATTTTTCTTGTATTCAATTTTGAATTGTATTGTTATTGTAGACTAGTAGGTCCTATTTTTGTTAATTATTTATTTACTTTTGAACCATTGCCGCGCCTATATATGTATGCCACTGACCTCCTCCTCTAGGAGGAAAAAAAAATCATCAAAATTTTGATGAAATTTTTTGTGTGCGTTCAAGGGGATTCGAGGAAGGTTTATGAGCACTCCTTATGTATATTGTGAATCTACACAATATACATAAGGAGTGCGTGCGAAACCGCGGGCAACTGCTAGTATATATAAGGTATTTCTTAGCTTATTATTAGTCTATATTAATTTTAAAGGTACGTAATTAGAGTAAAATTGTCTGAGAATTAAGTTCAGGGAAAATTCATTACACACGTTAGCTGTATTCAATATAATCTCCGTGCGAGCGTTCACGTGTTGTCGGGAAATTAGCAAACAACCAACCTGATGAATAACCGACGCTGTGTAAATTAAGAGGCATCAAATTCCCTCTCGCGTTGATGTCCTTTTAATCACCGTTATTTGAAAGCTTCCGCTAAATTATAACATACGTAGCTTTTAATGGATATTTTACAGTAATTTAGTTAGTAATGAACGGAATGTGTTTAAAAGAAAAAGAGAAATATTTGGTGTCGCATGCCTATCATATAAACTCTCTTTAGGAGTGAAATATCCTATTTCAATTATCAGATAACAGGAGCTAGAAGTTTGCGAGGGTTTGTAAATTACAGATTTTTTCTTGTAGGTTGAGGAAAAAAGTCCTTGACGAGCTAATCGCCAAAGACGACGCCTAACAACCCGTAACCGACTAGCATGTCTGTGTTTGTATGAATGTACAAAAAGTGCCAATATCTAAAATGGGAGTCCGTAATTTCTACTTACCCCTCCGTGTTATGAGATTACTTTGCTTTAGAATTCATAGTCATTTAAGCAAGAGTAATAGATACAACAAAAACGGCTCCCATAACTAAATGATAATAAAAGCCTGCCAGAAAGAAGACTTTTAGAAAAAAAAAAGAAAAACAACTTAATTATGCACATTCAAAGTCCCACCGAATGAACGATCGCAAAACTACACTATAATTACGAAACAACGCCTGCCGATAGTATCGGCTATCGTATGATCGGTCCATCGCTCTCTCGATCTGCGCCTCGATCCAAACAAGCGCGACCAATTTTATTCATGAAACATTTAGCTCGAGATAAAATCAAACTGCTCGCTCCAGTATCGCCTAAGCTGATTTTAAAACAATAAAATGCACAGCAGTTCAAATGACCGCGATTGTTAATGTGAATCAGATAAGGAAGTAGATATTGAAAGCGATGGGATGGCGCAGGGAAACACGGCCCGCTCGGGAATTATGCAAACAGTGACATGGTCACCTTCAACATAGTAAATACCTAGGCTAGTACACTATATTAAATTGTAAAAGATAATTCTAATACGAAAGCAACAATAGCCTTGTCTTGGTAAATAGTTTGTTTCTTAGTCCGACTTGTTATAAAAACGTTATTTCTTCATAATTTTTAGCACAGGAAATAATTATTTTTGTAACTCATTTTAGCTTAACTATTGTACTTTTTCTGTCACCATGAGAACGTAAAAAGCTCAGCGGAACGAGGTGACAGCTATGATTTCTATTAACAATAGCCTCGAGAAGTCTTAAAACTACGACCAGAATAGTGGTAAGTTGGCTTTACTTTTCTGTTGGCTTATTGGTTTTAATTTGGGCGTGAAATAGTGGTAGCTATACTTCTTTCATTTCAATTCTCTGCATTTAGATTCTAGAATGAGTTACCTCAGTTCCCTTCCTCTTCTTTATTGCTCCCTTCTGCCTATCTCGCTGAAATTTATGGGTAGCAGTCATCACGCAAAAGCAGCGCCGATAGTCTAATGGTTAATGGTACGGACTACGAAACCTTAGGTAACATGGGTAGGTTGCATAGCGACTATTGTCGTGAAAAATTTCCTAGCAAAAGATTATGCTTGTTTGGAATTTATTTATCAGATGCGAATTATCTATAAGACATAGTAGGTAAGTAAATAACTGTGACTGATCAAGGAGACCAGTGACCATGACCTTTTTTTTCGTCGTCGGGGGCGCTAAGAACGTCTTTGACTAAAGTCGCCTCAAGCGTTCATCGGCCTCTGGTTATAATAAATTTTAGTAAATTATTTCCATATTCTACTAATATTTTTCATCTCCTTGCCCTTTTCCCACTCATGAATGTAGTCCATAATGTTTTGGCTACAGTTTTTACGGCCGGCCGCCTGCCTGACGCCAGCCCACCTTGGGAATATTAAATATTACATTAAATCTACTAATTTTTATTAAAAAAAAACCTTGAGATGACACTAACTCGATTCGCCCTTACGAATACGAAAAACGATAACATTAAGTTATATTTTAATATGGCAGTGAGACTGATGTAAATCATAATACTTCCCCGAATATTACAGATACTTAAGATTAATCACGATAAGACAAAACGGCGATCTTCCGAAGCTCGGAAAAATCTTGATAGCCTCTGCAAAAATCCAAAGAGGAGGTTCACTTCTAATTAAAATGTCTTGATAAAATCATGCTAATGAAGACCGGGACCAAGTCTGTCGATCAACTGCGAATACTAAACGTAAAATCGATTTCAAATCCTCTTTGCAATTCAAATTTCTTTCATACAAATATCAAATTTGTAATTAATATTTGACAATTTATTTTAATGTCTCATAATGCACGTCTCATTTTTTGTTGCAAAATTTAAGGCGGAATGATATACTATAATTGGATCGGGAAAAAGCGAAATACTTAGCAGCGTACTATTCAGCAGATGTGGAGTGGATTAGAGGTGACAATATTCTTAATATGTGTATATCGTTTCCAGGAAATTTACATAATAGTAAATTAAAGGAAAATGTATACATTATCGCTTACCATTTTTCGTTGTTTTTATAATAGAAACATGTAACTACGCAAATCACACGGCCCATGCTGTATAAAGAAATGATTAAGTTCTTTAATAAAACGGGTTATAAACTATTTAATAAGCTTTGTTTTTACATGCGCTACTGGCTTTTGAATATAGAAGATATACGTTATGCACCGTTCTTTTAGATAGATTATTTAGGTAGCAATGGTACTCACCCTTAGGTACCCAGCATTAGGAAGTCCAAAGGATTAAATCTACAGAGAAAATCTTACTCAGTTCAAGTTCAGCTCTAAAATTATTTAATCTACCTTCCTTCCTTCTTTTCAGCCTACTGTCGTCCACTGCTGGACGTAGGCCTTCATTCATCATTGATTGCTATAAAGATCGGTCCCCTATTGCCCCTTTCAGTGGACTCCCGCACCAAACCTAACCTTGACCAGATCGTTTCATCTTGTGGGAGGCCTACCTATACGCTGCGTCGACCTGTTCGTGGCCACTAATTTTTTATATTAATTTTATATAAGTTAATCAAAATTTTACAAACATGTATAAAAATAACAGTAAGCTACCTACGTTTACACGTAACCAAACATTCAAAATATGTACATTCGTATGCCTATATTATTGTGATTGCTACATCGTAAGGTTACATCTCGTATTGATTTTCCAATCACATATTCAATTTAGATACGTGCCCCCGACAGTTGGTGTGTCAATAATAATTCCGGGTAACTGTACACCGTTGAATGAAATGATTAACCTACGCGCCGCGTACGGCTGACCGGAGTTTTGTTACTCTTCGCGATCGGGATTTATACAGGCTGATCAAAAATAATTCTTGAGAATAATCCTTTAAAAGTGTATTGCGAATGATATTTTCGCAGTAATTTATGACAACACTCATTTTATATTGGCATCAAATTATTTATTGGAAGTATGATTTTATAAAAGAAAAACTGTAAGCAAATCTAACACGAATAATGGAGCATATATTTCGAAATATACGCCTTCACTCCTTCTACACTTCATAATTAATTGCCTATATAATTATGAAGCGTAGAAGGAAAACAAAGACACTATGGTAATATAGGTTAGTTTCGACATACTCACTGGTTCGCATTAAATATCATCCTGTATGTATCCTGAAATCAACAGCAGGATAGGAGCTGCTGCTACTGCTTATGGGAAACTACGGCCGAAGGTATTCCGATCACATGATTTAAAACTTTCCACGAAAGTTAGTGTCTACATGTCAACGGTACTATCTAATCTGCTGTACTCCTCTGAGACTTGGGTCTTGTATCGCAAGCATATCCGTATACTCGACAGATTTCACCTCAAATGTCTCCGAGACATCATGAACATCCGTTGGTCGGACCGCGTCAGGAACACCACTGTCCTGAAACGCACTAATGTCGGAGGCATTGAGGTGTATCTGATGAGGCGGCAGCTGCGGTGGTGTGGACATGTCTCTCGTATGCCGGAAAGTCGAGTGGCGAAGCGCATCTTCTATTCAGAACTCCAGTACGGCAAGCGGAAACGAGGTGGCCAGTACCTAAGATATAAGGACGTTCTGAAGAGGCATATGAAGAGATGCAATATAGAGCCCTCGCAGTGGGAGACAAAAGCGGCACTGCGTCCCGAGTGGAGGCGACTTATTCACCAACAGGTTGATGGTTTTGAAGTTGAGCGGCGTGAAGGACTCGACACAAAGCGAGATGATCTGAAGACTCGCCAACCAGTGACCATCCATTACAATTATGTTGGTGGAACTTTGACTTGTCCAAAGTGCTCCCGTGCTTTTAGCAACAAGCTCGGATACGCCAGCCACCAAAGAGCACATGAGAGAGCAGAAAACCTAAGCCATACCTGAATGAAGTCTCATAGTTAAAATGCTTGTCCAGTAACACAGTCGCCATGGCCGAAATCGGCCTGGACATCATCATCATCATCATCCTGTATATTTTTAATACGAATGTCAACATTGAACTTGAATGTATCGCGGGGGCCTCCGAGACGAATATGACATAAATTTAATGTCAACCCCTGTTGGCTGTGTGAAATGAAATAAAGACCATATGTACGCCCGCTCAAGTTACGTAGGTCGTCGGGACTAATTCCTTTGCGGCTGGTCCAAGTTAGAGGAAATAAGCGTTTTAGGAAGTGATGTTTTATTCAAACGTATTAACTAACAATTTAAAACGAATGACATGAGTGTATTAATGACAGAAATGGAAGCTAAGGATATTTCACGTTAATAAAATAGTTAATCTCCTTCTTGCCATAGTTCCCTTCCTCGAACATATATAGACTGTGACCACCATTTTCGAATGTGACATACAATGTCATCACACATCTTAATCATTAGGATTTTTTTCTATTAAATAAACGTTAAATTTCTAATGATTTAATAAACAGAAGTTGTAATGATAATCAAAGTTAGCGATTTTTTTTTTAAATCGCTTATGCTTCTAACATAATTGTATGGGCGAGCTCGACAAACTGTAGGATAGTTACCCTACCGTCTGTCACTTCTATGGTAGTACAGAATCTCTATGACAGTTCATTGTGGCAATAATCAAAGCGCATTGTTCACTTTATATCGCGCTGTAATTTTTATACCTGCAAAAAATAATAAAACACTTGTTAAATGAAATATGCGACCAAGATTGATGAGCGTAATATTAATAAGTATTACACTGTTATTTTTTCCTTTAATAATTTTAAAAGAAATGAATCGTTACAAACACATAATGGATACCCATATGAAATATGGGTATCCATTATGTGTTTATATTATCATTTTGTAAGTTTGTTTTAATTTATTAAGACCTTTAGACACTGTCATTTGATTAGATCAGCGCACTCAAATTCGTGATCCAGAGTTGTAGCCATATTTATATTACGGACACCGCATCACGCAAGGATCTTTCGCTTCTGTCCCGTCCTTACGCATACCAAATCCACTTCATTGTCGCGTATTGTTAAAAGGGTATTTAAGTTTAACCAACTTAGTCAATAAGTTAACCAAATTAGTTTATACCCAATTAGTAAATAAGTATAACCAATTAGTAAATAAGTTTAACCAAATTAGTCCCGTCCCATACCAAAACTGAAAACAAAATAAAGACATAAGCCTAAATAAAATTATTCTAAAGTTTACAGACGCTATTCAAATGAACAACACAATTTGTACTGAATGCGATCATCCTATTCCAGCAACACTTGAAGAGTTTTTATCATTAAAAGTCTATTTAAGAATCGTACTTCAAAATGATGCAAATATTTAGATTCGTATTATTCTAACAGTCGATTAAACGTAGTTTCCATTGTTTTAGTTAATAGCGAAGCATGTAACTACCTCTGACTGTAATAACATATATCAGGTATCTATCGGTCATTAATTTCTCCACAAAGCTTAGTGGACCGTGCGCGTGCAAAAGCCAGTGTCAAATAAACAGATAATTTGCGCGAAACTCTGCATAAGCGAAAATCGCGTCGCTAGCTCGTTACACCTATTAGCGACATTTATCCATGAACCAACTGAGATCGCTATAAATGCGACGCATCCGTGATACCATTATCCGTGCATTTAACGGATCTGTCGCGCATTTGCCACTTGTAATGCTACATCGATATTGACTATGCAGCTTTATTACTCGACAATTCAATGAGACCTCGTGGGAAATATTGGAGTGCTTTATTTTTGAAGTGATAGATTTGTAAAATGCCATTCAGTAATTCGTTTCCTGCCATACGAAAACAAAATTTTCCGTGTTTGTAATTTAAAAAATGAAAGTTTGTCCTAAATCGTTTAAAGCTATACCACAACGAAAGATAATTGGATGAACGTCACATTTTAATCAATTAATTAATTTTATGATATATATGTATCCTGATACACAACTAAATAATTTTAATAATAATAATGCGACGCCATGACGTGTTATAAGTGTTGTTAACTACATATATATAATACAATGTCCCTAAATGGTACATTAAAACAATTGGTTTACGCATTATGCATAAATCCTATGAGAGAATCGTCAGCTGCGCTTCGATTGTGTTCACAATCATTTAACAAACTGTAAGTGCATTCGGGAATTAATTTGCAAATCAAATGAGGATTTTGTTAAACATAAATTAATAAAAATATTGTCAGTTTAATGAAAGGCATCGTTTTTTATTATTCTAATATGTACAATTTCAATTTATAAACAAATAAATATGGGCTCACACCAGTAATCCAGTGGAGTAGGCAGAGATCACAAATTTTTAAATGGGGCGATTCTGGCATACCTCGCTCGTTCAGCCACCCTGAATTTTAATGGAGGAATGAGTGAAACTCGATGAAGTGTATGAGTTGATGAATGTCAGGGTATAGACGTGTATGAAAGCGAGACGAAAAGGAAGGCAAAATATTTTCCACACATACCTCGTGACCTCCTACTGATCAGGTGTTGGCGTCAACTGGTGCGAGGGAGTATGTCAAGAATTATTTTTTCTAGCATAATGAGTAAATATATGAAAGATTTTGAATTCTTGAATCCAAGACTCTTCTGGATACGGTTAAAAGTTAAGATACGCAGACTGTCTCTCGTAGGAGTTTATTTCAATTTATTATTGATTATAAAGCAAGTAAAACTTTTTTTAACCGATTCAAAAGATGTAATTCTCTCAAAAAAGATTATATGGTAAACATTACGGTCTTCTTTCCATCGAATTTTCAAAGCGTATTCATTTCATAAAATTTTACCGCTATCAAGTGAATGGACATCTAATTTCGTCATTGATATTATAATACAAAAAGTAGAAGAAATGCTATTAGCGTTAGAAAAGTGAAGGAACGAAAGCATCCTAATTAGGACGCATTTTCTATAGCTTACGTTAACGTCATGTGTTTACATTTACGCTTAAGCGACAAACACTAGCTGTCATCTTTATTCTTATTATTTTAATTACGCTATCCTTTTTGCACCATTTGACATGTGTGAATGTTGCTGTCACTGTTTTTGAAACACTTAAAATTGGGTGATTTTGTATGAGTATAACATATCTATTGTATAAAATATCATTGAATTTATCGCGGCTCTTGCTTGCTGGATTTTTTAGTAAAATGAAATAATCTTCTAAAAATTTTAATTTAAATAAAATAGATTGAGTATTCGGTATGTATACAATTTGTCAATGAACCAAAATGCTGCTAAAAGATAAATGCATTTCTATAAGTATGCAATTCAAAACAAATATTGGTTTTATCGAACTCAATTTTGACGACAGATGAAAAAGTTGCAAAGCAATAATAATTTGGAAGTTTCGACGAAACGGGGGCTTACTCCAATAAGCCTCTTTACCTATCCGAGCCCGAGGATCTGTAGCCGAATAAAGTTATATTAAATGAAAGTTACCCGCTTTCGGCAAGGGCAACCCGATTTTTATCACGTTTCGAATAACATTCGATTTTATTATGTCTATTTGAATACATATGTATTTGTTTACCTACCAACAAGTTACAAACCGATTTTCTATATAGAGGAAAATATTGAACACCAAATACTTTAACGTGGTATTGCTGAATGGTAAAATGGAATCATGTATTTAATTCTTTGTTTCAATAATACTACTATGTGTTGTGGTATACATTTTGTCAGCAGTAACTTCATCTTCATCATTAGCCAAAAGATGTCTACTCCCCGATTTAGGTGTGTCATAATCGTCACAAGCATTAACTTTTTGCCACCCTCATCCAATATACTACAGCTATTCTAACCACTGGTAATAACCAGTTAAAGTCCAGTCTTACGGGAGAGAAAGAAAGAACCCTAAGCGGTTGTCGCGGTGCTGTCAGTAGTGAGTGCCGCTTGTCGATGCGCATGTTTCTGTATGTGCCGTTTCGAGCATTTGTAGGTTGTTTCCGTAATGTCTCCATATTTATAGTGTGACAATGGTTATAAAAGATTATATCTATTGTTGACTACCACTGGCTTACTTTGTGTTGAGTGGTAGAATTTTTGGAACGTTACGCTAAAGTTAAACTTAGACTATTCACACATATAATTCTACGTAAAAAAATGGAATAAAATGATGAAGATAAGATTTACTAGTACAAACAGATTTGTTTTTCAGTGATTTTTATATTTGTCAGTTGAATAAATAAAATATTAAGATCAATGTTATTTTATAGGTACTATAGATATGGTATACTCATACAAAATCACGAGTTAAAAGTATTCCAAAGTCAGCGACAGCAACATTCACACATGTCAAAAAGTGTTAACAGGATAGCGTAATTAAAATAATAAGAAAAAAGAGGACAGCTAGTGTTTGTCATTTAAGAATCAATGTAAACACATCACGCAAGGCATATCTGCTACTTTTTGTATTATATTGATTATGACTCATATTTTTGTAACGTCATACTATGAGGTGTAATTCAAGATTAGGTGCTTGATTACATCGAATATGCTACTTGGTCGCAGATATTAGTTATTTCTGAACGTAGCGGAACAATGTTCGTACATTAATCTTGAACCGTTTGATAAACAGTCGCCTGCCTCTACACTCGCAATCAGATGGTAATTAATCTTAAAGGCAGCGTCGATGCGCCGGCTCTTTGACTAATCGATTCGTAAGAAATAGTTATTGTATGCAATTTCCAATAGATTCGTATAAGCACCATAACTTAGTTTGACTATAAGGCGAGGTTTTTCAAAGTATTAGAAATTGGCGGAATTATTAATAAAGTAAAAATTTAAATCGTTATTCAAATATGTAACTACGAATATCTTGGCCCTTGGTAATATTGGATTTTTACAAAGTAATTTTCACGACGTTTTCTTGTGCAGTTCTTCATTCGATGTTTAATTATCAAGATACTGTTGGTACTACTACTAACTAAAAACGATTTTAATGTATTTTGAAGAAACAAGATTTCATTAATTTTGCATTATATTTAGATGAATAGACAGACAGACGAAATATTTATTTATTTCACAAAACCTACAGCTTTTTTATCGAACAATTATATTATATATAGAAAACAAATTACATACAGACACATTAACTTTTGGATTAAATGTGGACAGTCGAGGATACCGGTACAAATGTGTAGCGGCATCATGTCAGCAACAGGTCTATGATCCCCTAGACTTGGAAATTGTAGATGAGATCACGAGCTACCGTAGTCGTTGCTCTGAATTTTCTGACTTCAGCTTTTCTGACTATTTTTAATAATGTAATAATCCATAATTCTTAAATAATCATATTATTTTTATTATACTCACAGGCGGCGTTCAATTTCCCACAGTGATAAAATAAAACATAGTAAAAAAATGCATTAAGGTCAGTGATACACGCAGTAATTATACACGTCCCCCGTTCCAGTATAAATATGAAATTTTCGCCATATTAATTTGCATCAAACATATTGCACGCCGCCATCCATACGTCTCCCTCGAAACAACACGGCTGATTTCCCACGGCGAGATCCTACTGTTGTACAATACAATGAAATATGTATGCGTGACATACAAGGCATGAAATAACGTTAGGCCGTGCTATGACGTTGATTTTGCACCAGCCCCTCGCGGTTGTGGTCGGAGTTTGTGCGCACTGTTAGAGACGACACGACTTGTTTTGTTTATTTTTAACAATTCGAATTAAAACAGATAGTAATAAGTATACGTAATTAAGCGTACGTACGTACGTAATTAAACAGAGCGTGAAACATTGGTCGACAGCTGTGGGAAAATATAAAAACAGAATGATATAAATAAATATCAATACGTGCCCATAACCATATATTTGGGTCGAATTGAATTTCTTTCTTCTGATTTCACTTGCATTTGTCACACCTACACACTACACCTACATGCTCATCGTTTACGGCAACTGTTAATTTGCTCGTTGTCTTATTTATAATGATCATGAAAGGCGATGATTTATCACAAAAATGACCTTGCCACTCTTTCTTCATTTATTTTTTTAACACGCCATAACCATGAAATTACACACACAAGGCCATGATGAAGAATACTATATGAATGTAAATTAGAATGCCTCTTACCACATTTGGAAATGAGAATGAAACGATACCAGTAAATACGATACTATTCTTATGATACCAATTACTTTTGGTAACAATGGTAGACGATTAAAGATATGATTAGACTTGTAATAGGCGCCAATAATATATTAATAAGAAAATTAAAGGTATTCCAACCATATCGACTGAAAACGAAATAATCGACCAATTACGTAGATTGGTACGTTAAGTTAAAGCACTAATGTTGTTGTTTCTTGAACACAAGTGTACTGGTATTTTCCGATGACCTCACGAGGACTTCCTGGCGTTCTCGCGAGGTATTGGGGTAGGTCTATGTGCAGCAATGGACTAATACAGGCTGATGACGCTGATGACTTGTATTTTCACTTTAATAATGATTATTTACATTAATAAGGTTTAATTGCATTGATATTTTTGATTTAATATGCTTTTCTTATACACTTAGACACAATCCGGGATAATTTTAAAATGTATCGTCCCGTGTCTCGTTGCACAACGGGAACGCGCGCCCTGCGCTAAAGCGGCTTTACATTGTCGATAGAGTTCTGATATAATTTTTTGATATCGTCAGAAAAGCGCTTTGACACCGCCGAAGCGATTCCGATAACTTCGAATCTAAATCCAATATCGCCGTTATAAGCTGAAGAGGAATTTTCAACACTTCCATCAGAACGATTGTGATCGTTTTTAATGCCAAGTTATGTAAACTGAGTTGTATTCACGATTGCATGAGGAATGTTGAGATTTTAATTCATGTATTTATTGTGGGTTTTATGAACTACGATGTAGAAGAAAAGCACCGGTAATATATCTCCATTTTTCATTATATCGATTGGAAAATAATTTACTATTCTACAAGACACATCTTGTATCGCGAGGACACAGGACGTGGTTTAGAGTAATAGTAAAAGTAATTTATGTTTTAAATAAGTAGAAATCACTCTCCTATTCTTCTAAATTTGTCAGAAACTAGAACATACATGTTACATGTTTGGTATGTCTATAGTACAGTAACTAGTTCATAAATAGGAGTTCCGGTCGCATGACGATAATGAAATACAAATATGCCAACACATTCTCTGGAAATAATTTAGGTTGCTATTCACTGAGTGTAGTAACACCGGTGAGTTTGAAGTAAACATAATTATTATAATCTTTCTACTAGAATATTATCATTGTTTTGAACTGTTAGGAAACAAATTCTCCATTACCGTTTTAACAAGAGGATCCTCCAGTTTACGTGTGGTCTATTACTACTTTAGTATGTCGAAGATAGATACTTTCCTGTCTGAATAAATTACTGTCAGTTGCGCAAGTGAATGTTTTATAGGACAGGATATCGTGGTGAAAATATATAGTTTAAATGATGTTTTTGATTGAGACTATTAGTCTAATCTGTTATTTCGAATTAAGGATTCGATCGGAGAAATATCGCGACCTAACATATAGGATGTCACAAACTACAACTCGTTTGATTGTTGACTCAATATTCATCACTTGATCATTCGCTTCAGACTGTCATTAAAGAAAAAGGCTCCAACTTTTAGGATACTATGAGAATAATATTGCCGTATGCTGAGAGGTATTTTTTTCTCGTTTAATATTATAAAAAGACAAAAAGCGATGCATTTTCACTTCCACTGTTTTGTTTTTGCTTCACGGTCGTTCGAGATGTTATCGCGTTCCATGTTTCAACTTGTTGCATTGTATTTCAAAATAAGTTACTGACACCTCGCATTGATCTACACAGATAATGTTGGATATTTTGACATATGAGAAAATATAAGGACGTGAATAGGTTAGATTAGTTCAGATAAGCGGCACCGTGTTGGAAGTCCACGTATAATTGTTAAATAATTAACATAAGATTAAATATATGCGATGGTCTATACTATATATATTTCTTAAGATAATTATGTTTTTTTTTTCGACAGCCTCATATTTACAGTGCTCTGAATTTTTTTTTAATTGACTTCAGCAAAAGTGTACTCAATGTGTAGCACTATTGTATTTGTATTCTACTAAAATTAGATTTATGTAAGTAAAACTTTCTTCATTATATTTTATAGATCAAGTATAGATAGCGATAATCATAGATCACTTAGCATATTGTGTACTGAATGTGACAGAAGGTAAGTCTATCACGATGTACCGCCCTGAAACTTTAACTTCCGGTTTTTATTTCAAAGGAAATTTGAAGATTAAATTATGTCATACTATTTTTTATAAGACATGTAAGTGTGTAAGTTAGAAACAAAGCGTTACCATTAAGTTTTAGCGCAAAGGTATCGTATAAACAGCAAGGGGTCCGTCCTGAGCGTAATATTAATTTGCAACTTGTTGACGATCGCACGACTCGTGTTTATCGCGCTCCTCGCCCGTCCCCACACATTTATCATGTGACCTCACCTTTCCCCAACAAAGAACTACCGCTAGAAGACAGGGCAGATTCATAGTCTTCATAGATTGCTCAACTCTTCTAATTTTAGTTTTGGAATATTTTAATTTTCATAATCGTATCTCAATGCTAAATATTACATTGAGAAGATTCGTATATACTTAATTAAAAAATATATGGGAACTACTAACCCTTGCTTTGGGTAGCATTAATTATCTATAGCCAAGAAAACAAGCGTTTCGTGTGACTGCAATGTAGAAGACAAAAGATGTTAAAGTGTTGTGTCAATAAACTATTTTACACCGCCATCTGTTAGATAAAACGTAAACGTATACGTAAGCAGTAAGTTCTTGATTATGATGAACAACAAATTGATATTAACAAATTACATCACAGAGTATCTAAAATAATCCTTTACTAATAATATTATATTAAATAATATTTAACAATTCGTTCATTCATATGGTTTAACTACAAGTCGACATTATCTTATCAAATATACGATTATGTACCTACTATTGTAGAACTGATGTCGACTTGTTTGATGTCATTTACTATTGATTTATTAAAAAAAATTACATATTTTCACCACCACAATAAAATGTCGAAAATTTCTATAATATTTTTGATTTATTGTCGTGTCTATCTTAAGGTATTCTATGATAACAGCAGCGTCATTGCGCCCTAAGGTGAGATACGATGGCTTATTAGGGGAACTAAGAACTTTGGGGTTGTGTTTACCGTATATGTTGGTACACATGGGGGACATGTTTGCTCAGTCCAGTTCACGACTTTGTTTTAACTTACGATTTTATGTGATGCTTTTTTATGTTTATCTCTTTCTTTACTTGTGAGTGACAGAAAAGGATAGCTGGAGTTAGTATATCATACAATATTGTCTTTAGGGGAGGAGGGATATTACAAAAGAGAAAGAATGATTTGAAAACTCAAGGGAAATGAAGTTTGTTATGTAAGGGTGAATTGTCAATCAGGATTAAAATAGAAGCAATGTATATCAATTGTACTAATATTGAACGCTGTTTTTTCGGTCGGATCCCGAGGGTACAATTTCATTTTTACTTTAAGTTAGTTATGTAAATGTAATTACATTTAAGATGCGTATTTATGTTTATTGTTTACTGTCGTAACAAGTATATAAATTTGTTAACACGCTTTTAATTCTGATGACATAAGTCAAACTACGTCATTCATACATTGTTCATTCGACTCTCAGAAATATTGTGATTTAGCCGAAACAGTGTTAGAATGTTTAATATGGTGTACGAAAAATTGCATATGTAAAAAGGTAATTGGCAATCAAGCCTGCTGCCAGCCAACGTAATTGTTCACGTTTGTTATCTAAACTGCTACTAAACAAAATTTATTGTATTGACAAAGATTAACCTTGTGTAAAAACATTAACGTAATGTATCCTAAACAAAGATAATGTCTTCAATTGTTTATTGCTAATTGCTACAGTCAACGCAACCTTAATATGTTTTTTATTTAACAAAACAATAAAATTACAGTTAATAATTTTAGCATAAATGCATAAAAAATGTGCTCCCAGACAGTCATGGAAGGTAATAACATACACAAACAATATAAGGCAATTATAGAATGCTACCCCAATCTCCCATGTGTTAATTAGATTTGATACCTTTTATTTAAAATAATATAAAGCTTGTAAGTTCGATACAAGCCGATCGTGTTTATTCATCCGAGACGATAGACGACAAGGAAAGATGATTTCAAGATATGGACCATT
>JWHW01014092.1:257325-276554 GCA_000931545.1 Papilio glaucus
CGTTAGAAACGAATTACCATTTTCACCGTTGGTACCCGCAACTTACTTAACTTCCTAGATTAAATCAATTATTGAAATGATCACCGTAATAAATGAGCTTTCCATCATATTTTTGCAAGTTAAATTTTCAACAAGAAATATGCTAAATAAGAATCTTGAGGAGGCGACTACTATATCTATACAAAATGTTACGATGTCTAATCCGCGTAACAAATTACTCCGTTGATATTTCTCCAAGTAATTTCCAATAAGGTAATTCCATTCCACAGATACACGTACGCATATTGTCCCTGGAATCACCGACTATTGCTATTTATGCGAACGATATTTTACATTATTCCACCGTACGTGTGTCGGCATTCGCTTATTGGCCATTCGATTTCCCCGACATTGCGCCAAATTGACTGGTTCAAGATATTGCACCGGGATTATGGCTAGTTGGATACTCAGATGAAATAATAAATTTAAAAGTTCTTGAATAGGATCATGTAAGAAATCGAAAGGCAAGATTCTATGATAACATGATGAACAAAAGTGCATACATGGATTTTCCTAAAACAATAATAATATTCACTCGTATCGTAACCTAAAGGTGTCGGCACGGTATACAGATTTCCATTTGGAGCTATCTTGGCACACCTCACTCGTCTCTTCTTCATCATTCATATAACTACGCATACCTCGTCGTCAATTCTAATCACAACATCCCCTTTTAAGCCCCAGTTTCAGCTTCCTAGAATATTGTGACCTCATCTCTGCCTACGCTGATCACTTAACACTGTAGCTTCGCTTGTTTATTTATTATCTTTTAATATGAACAAAGAAATGACATAATAATACTTTCATATCAATGTATTAGAGTGTTTACAATCATAACTTTTACCTGACAATTTTAGAATTCACTACACCACTACTGGATAAACTTCTTATGGCAAATAAATTATTATAATTCAGTAGCTTCAGAGTTTCAATGACAAAATTGAATTTGTTTAGTGGAGCTGCGCATACAACGCGCGAAACTTTCTTAATACAAATGTTTATGTCAAACTTCGTATAAAATCATTCTTCGTCTGTCCTTGGGACCGGTAGAAGTTTAAAGTCTAAGATATTTCTATCATTTATCTAGTCTAATATCTTCACAATACAATTCATACTTATGCTAACTCTAATCCAAAGTATACTTTATCAGAGCGGATACTTGTGTAATTCTGCTTTCGATTTATTTATTTTTTGTGTAGACTCTGGCACTCCACAATTTTCTTCTACTCTTCTTCTTTGTAGCCGATAGTCGTTCACTAATAGACGTAGGATTGTTCGCTAAAAAGATCGGGGGAATTATTTATATTATATACACAATTTTTTCAAGTAATTTATGTTAGAGACAAAAACACTTTGGATACTATTCAAACAATAAAATGTTAATGAACGTTATTCTAAAATGTATTTGTATTCACGAAATAGATTGATTCAAGTTTTTATACAATATATTTTTTTGGCTTAAACCAACTGTTTCAATAAATTTTCATTGCCTTTTAGTTGATTTTGTACCAGTTGAAGTTTAATTTAATTAATAATTTATGATATTAAAGTTTAAAATTCACGATACGAATTTTGTGTGCCATTCGAGAACATGACAGACTTCACATGAAATTAAGTGTACGCTTTAAAGCGTTGATAACTTGTATTTTTAAAATGAAGCGAGATTTTATCCAATTATTATTTTAACCTTTTATAAGAGTTTCTCAGATCGCTTATTCCAGTGCGGTGTGATTGTCAGGTCAATTACTGCACCAGTTTTCTCAAGTTAATGCAATGAATTATTAAAAAATAAAGGGTAATAAATAACAGAGACTTAATCAAACAGGACTGTAAGTTATTAAAATCATAAAAAGAACGAATTGTATTTGCATGGTTTTTATTTAACTGTAGAAGTAGTAGTAGCTCAAGAGATCGATTCTTCGTCATTTTAATACTTGCTGTCGCTCTAAGACATCTTACCTTATATGGCCACACATTAGAGAACAAAAATAACTGTATTACGTTGAGGAATTTATACTCTACTGAATTTACCGGACAAACAAGACGTACCAAATTCGACGCTACAAAAGTTTTGTAGTTTAAAATTCTTCCTCGTGCAAAAGCATGTAAAAGGTTATCATTTACTTTCACGTAATGTCTAGTGTTAATAAACGAAACCGTACGAATATATACATTTAGAAATCCTCTTCATCCTCCTTTTTTTATCAGGATTCAAAAGCCAATCACGTGGTCGAAAGAAGATACGCACTAGTTTAGAGTAACAGCCTTTTCCCTCTTCTCTTCAAGGTAACCACGTCGTAGTTGAACGGAAACACTGACGCTGGCGTTTTGTTCCAATCTTTTGCCGTGCGCACGATGAACGGAGAATTGAACCACTTTGTACGAACGCGCGGTATATCCAGTATAAAAGGATGGAGATCAGCTGTGTGTCTAAGTGTCTGATGATAAAATGAAGTTAGGGGGAATCAACTCATGTAATTCCTGTGCACACTCCCCAAAAAGGATTCTGTAAAATACCGAGATGCTAGCCCGCCTCTTCACCGAATCTAATGACGCGAGTTAGTATTTGGATGCGTCTGCCCAGGTATGCCATCTGTACTCCATACAAGACCGTATCTGTGCTTTAAATAAAGTCAAAAAATGTCCCGGTGTGAAGTATCGCCGTACCTTTCAAAGGACTCCAAACTTGCTAGTAGCTACCCTCGCCTCAGATTAGATGAACCATCTGACGTTAAGATTCACCGAGATTTCAACTTCCAGTAACTGCAGACAGTCGGTGAATTCTAGGGATACATTCTAAATAGACGTAGCTAAGGTGAGCTAGCTCCTATTGGCAGTGAATAAACAAGTTTGCGTTTTCTCCTCAAAGAATCAATATAACAGTTCCTTGTCCATCTAAAATCCTGCACACTTTACTAAATCGTCGGTTTATCCTATCGGAAGTTTGTGCATATTACGCATGTTTAACAGTGGTATAGCCAGCAACAACAACATCAGTTGCACGAATGGGCCGGCTCAACCGGTGAAATACTACGACCTTATTTACGGATTTATTTTTGTATACCAATATATTAAGATGTGAAAATAATACGCAAGTTACGTTTTATACTCAGGAATTATATTTGCAATAAAACACAGACTCAACCAAAGAACAGCCTCATTACAATAACCACATTAGCTGCGTAATAATAATTCCAGCGGATATACTTAGCTTTTATTTTACTGTCCTTTGTTCTTCATCGTCATAGCACAATGTAATAATACAAACAAAGAATTAACTTGTTCGGTCTCAATAATCTCTATTAAAACCTATATTCTGTCTCCCGCTGCGTCGTTCTTTACCTGACCACCTTTTCTGTATGTATGCATTCATTTATGTATTTGTCAATAGTTATAAACGTAATTGGATATTTAGAATATGAGATTACAATTGATAAATGAATTAAATCGAAGGGGCCACTATCAGTGAAAGCCTAACCGCTACAAATAACAAAGTCATCCTAAAATCGGCTTACGTATGTCATTAAGTTTGTACTTCACAAATCCGCCGGCGGACAGTGACTTGAGCAGACAACCGTCTCGTACTTGCGCAACGATAAACGAAATCAATAAATCCATCGGCCGGTACTTACTACGTATAATCCGATTAGTGGCTAAATGGAAAAATGTGTAACGGTATCGCCAGACGACTCTGTGCTACAGATGTAAGCTGTCATGACCAAAAAGTAGAAACAAATTTCAATTATCGTTATGCGAAGGAATCGAGACAATATTCCTTGGTATCTTCAAAAATTTCCTAAACGAAAAGTCCTTTTTAAATGCTTCTTATGTACCTTACATAACATAAACACAGGCGAGAATAAATGAGTGTGCAGGTACTATTAGAGCTCCTTAAAATTGAAATTGGTCTGTTCGATATGATCATATAAACTTAATTAATTTAATTTAATTTAATTCACAGTATCCAACTTGACAAAACGTAAAAAGTTATTTATATTAGTATAAATAAAGAGAAATATATGTAAGGCCAACATACATATTATATATAAACTTTAACAGCGCTAGAGTGGTAGTAAACAAAAATGCAATGAAAACTATTCAAAAGCAAAACATGATATCCAAAATCAAAATGGTATCCATATTTCGTTTTAATGGATTTTGAAATCGGTAAAAATTTGATAACACTACTAATAAACAAAGGAATGAGATTGTAAATTCAATTTTAACATCACTTCAAGCTACAAAAACTGTCGAAAGACACCTTCCTACCGAACTAGTTGAAACTAGTTAACTGTAGTTTGGTTGACATGTAGTATCGTGTTTCTATTGGTATGTGGTAACGGATACCATTCAACGCGCTGGAGGCGTCGTGCTGTTGGTCTCGAGGCATGAAACTATCATATCTGCGGTTAGATCGAAATCTATTAAAATTGTCAAATCACATTCAACTAGAATCATTTTTAGGTCAGTGACAATTTATTGAGCACTTGATTAAATATTTATAACAGTAAGAGACGGTGTTAGTTAAGATATTTATGAATCGCTCGCATAATAGTTAAGAGTTGAGACGTATTCGGTGTATTTGAAGGTACTTTATTGAGAAAAAGAAGAAAGAGCATTTGCTATCCATAAATTTCAGAAGCCGTCAGAAGAGTAACAGTGAAGGATGAGACTTTGTCTGAGGCCCTACAGACGAAATGTACACGTAGGTTCTAATCACTTAACGCCGGTATTTTGTGTGGTTATGATAGCTCTCCAGTCGCGTCGATCCATTCGTAGAACAGCTGTTCTTGTTACTGGTTCTACCATAGCTCTTGTCGTAGTTTTAACACATAATCGGTTTATATTCCTGGAGTACACTACTTATACTGTTGAGTTAACCTTAGATGGAGGCGATGGTCGTATAGTTTTATGTTCAATGACCATCTAAAGTTCGTTGAAAAATAAACCTAAGACCGAACAAATATCGGCACTTTGCGGCTCCTTTGTGTAATTATCATGAAAAAACCTGATAATTTTATGATACATTTAGACATATTTATATATTCAATCACAATAAGTGCTACTGCTGTATGCTACTTATGTTACTATGTAAAAGCAATTTTGCTATGATTTTTACTGCGCATACATTGTCACATAATGATGGAAAATTACGTAGTCTGTCTCCGCTTTATATTCTTAGGGAATAAGTGAAGATCAAGAGATATGGCATAACGACAGTATTCAGGACAATTTTAAAATATAAACCTAACACGATGAGAACGTGAAACCGTTGATTTTTTTTTGTAACATTGTACTTTATTTGTTAGGGATGTAATACAGAGTACAGGAGTGTAATACAAATACGTCCATTATCGTATTACATAAATATATATACGGAAAATAACTAAAATAAAAAGTACAATAAAGCAATACGTAAGAACACCTTCGTATAACATGATATTGAGAAAAATTACCCTTATTTACTTTAATAAAGTATGGATTTTTAAAAATTAAGTATGGATGTTTGTGACTCTTTCACGCAAAAATTATTGAATGGATTTTAATGAAACTTTATAATATAGGGCGGAACGAAGTCTGTCGAGCCGGCTAGCTTATAATAATATCTAGACTTCTATTTTATCTATATGCTGATTTAAAATAAAATATCACTAGGATTTTCTAAAGTGGTTTAACAAGAACGGTTAAAATGTTTTGACACTAGTAAACAAGCCGGCGGGCAAATAGAGCGTCTTGTTTAATCACCTGAAATAAATTTGACGTGCGATAAGTGTTGGCACCAATCACTAGAATCGATGTCTTAACGCGTTAGTAAGTATATCTAATGCGCCTTACGTTATTTAATATCAGACGACGTGACTCCGAGTATAAGAAGTTATTAAATATTTTATCGACAAAAAGCTTCAACATAATTTAATTTAAGAAATTATACTGAATTAAAATCATTTTTAGGTTATGAAATGTGCTTTTTTCTTTAATCAATAAATAATATTGTCGACGTGTATTTAAAGATCATTTCAAATCAATTGAATTAATCGGTGATACATTAAAGGGACATTTTGTCTGGAAGGGATTCCTCTTAGCCATTAACTCTCTTCTCGAGTTGTGGTAAGTATCCTTAGAAAATTAATTAAAAAGATAATTATCGTAACTAATGTGTATTTATAATTGGTATAAATGTATGCAGGTCGTCAGTTCGTTCCAGTAATAGCAGTGAATGCTAGACATAAGCTATGTAGCATAGGCTGCATGCTTTGCAACGTGCTAACGTTTATTAAGCAGCATACAGTCAAGCGGACTTATTTAGTTGGATGGAATAAAACTTTATTATAAGAAACAAAATATAGCGATGAATACTCCTGTATTAAACAGAGATCCGACCAAGTACCCGACATTTATATTGGTCATTTGTGACTTGAATCTTATGTGGAATATGAATGCTTTATAAAACATTCATGTTATAACTATGTCACCATTGAGGCTTGGTAGGTCTCTTCATCTCTTATGGGTTCTATAGCACAATACATCATTATAAGGCAAAACAGAAATAAGACAGTAAAAAAAATAATAAAGGAAATATTAAGATAATATTCTAAAGTGATACATCATAAGTATTGATAAAGTTATTAGTGACACTGATATAGGTAAATAAATATATTTGCATCGTTTTTTGAAGAAACTGTCGCATCAACCAACACGGCGTGAGTTTTTAATAACCATGAAAACATTTAACCACACTAATTGAACGCCGTATTAAGGATTCAGTTATGTTTTACAATAGGCCTCGTGTAATGTTGCTGTCCCATCCTATTATCCGGTACAATGCTTTCTGACTGCCAACTGAATACCTCCGACAAGATTTCACAGTCTGGCGAACAGCCTCTAATTAATTAAAGATCTCCCCCACAGCAATACAAGAAAATACCTAGGATCTTCGAAAACTTAACAAAACGGGAGGTTTTGTGAAGTTAAGGAACTTTTGCTTTAGAATGTTTTCAATGATTTCATTTATAGTTAACTTTCAAATATAAATAAACAATACAACAAATTGATAGATCCGCATATCCTATATAGATAACAAGCAATGTTTATGTGTTTGTCTGTCATGTGTTCCAAAACCATTGACCAGATTGTGATAAAACTTTGGTAGGGTGTTCCGAGGACGTCTGCTAAGGATTGTGGTATAAGTCTACGTAAATAAAAATAGCGTTTTTGTTTTTAATAAACCTTTTTGTGTAATGATTTGACATATTTGGATCAACGAAGAAATAAAATTAGCCGTATAGAAAAAGTAATTTGCTTGCTGATATTTTATATATATTGATTAAAGATTTATTTATAATAGCAAATTTCGTTTCTAAAAAACGGAGATCATATTTGTAACCTTTCGGTTATCAAGTAAGGGCTTCCAGGTTCGCTTCTTAATTACTAGTCTCAGCTATTTAGCTAAGAACCTGTGATAGCTAAATTAAAGGGCAGGAAACGAAGGTTTAATTGCTCAAGCAAAGTGACTCGAACTAACTACGCCTAACTGCATTTAGGACGCGGATTTATATTTTTTATTCATCATTTGCTCAAGACGATGTTAGTAAGTTAAAAAGTAAACTAAAAAAGCGCTTCACGAAAACAAATTCAAAATTATCTTTACAATGACCTGATTCATCAACTTGGGCAGTGGGCATTCGTATTACAAACTAAAGGTCGGGGTTTTGAAGTCTCCAAAATTTGGGTTTTATACTAAAAGGCGTAAAGATGCTACGACGAACTGGAATGGCCAAAGATGCTACGACCCTTTTAAACAACAAGAAAAGAAGAACTAATATCAAATTGATAAGAGCCATATCTTCCAATATGGAGTACAAACGGTTACAGCCAGAGAGAGATGTGGTTGTGGTGCTGGATTCGAATGGTAAGAATATCTTGGACTACGAAACGCACCAATTCATCAGTCCTGACCCAGCACCGAATAAAATCGCGCCACTCTACTGTGCGAACAACGCATTCTTTAATACTTTACCACGCCATGCCGGGGATGAAAGATTTGAAAAAAAAAACCAATTGTAGCTGGGTGGTTTCTAAGGCAAACGACCACGCGGCTCGCTAAAAAGATGGAACGATCAAGTAAAAGACCAGCACATCCTCAGATATGAAGGACCGATCCGAGAGAGAGAAACTAAAAGACGTGTGATGTTTTGTAATGTATACAACTGTGTATTAGGCGACATTTACCTCTGTCTATCTAAGAATAGTTTTAATTTTTAGACGAACGCTGAACAATTGAATGGGTGCACTGATGCGTCCGTCACGTTAAAACCGATCGTGATCACTTCAGCAGTGGATCCGCGCCGCTGACGATTCGCATCGCAATGTTTGTCCTGCAAACGAGACCGTACCTTAATTAAAACTCGTGCCGATTAACGAACGAAATCGCATTATCGACACGTAACCAGGTTAATGCATCGGATTCATTTTTGTTTACGTACCGCGTGATTGTGTTTGTGCTGTGCGTATGATGGACTGTTGTGATTGTTGGATTTGTCTGTCAGCGACGGCGATGAGACATAGTGCAATTATTAACATTGTTTAGCGAAATCATTTAAAGGTACTACTACTGATTCTATGCTATTAAATATATATCTATTTTATTTTTATTAACTCGTTAAGGCTTGAATATACAAGCCTCTGTGTTATGGACAGTAAGTCTGTTTCATTCTATATCAGTCTGTCTCTGTCTACCAGTTGTTTAACAACACATCTCTTTACCAGTGATTTCACTATACACGCTATACGGAGACAAATATATTTGTGTTGAACTATGTATATTCGTGCAGGATATCAATTGAAAGCCGGAATAAAAGAGTCGTGACTGTAGAATCTAAAAACGGGAGTCGAAGTCGTATATCAAATACAATTTTGCTTCATTTGGCCGCCAGTAAAGTTCACATCCAACTATCGAATTGAAAGGATTACCTTCCGCAGCGGAGCCCCAAGCGGCCGGCCGAAGCTTTCCCTATCCTCCATGACGCTAGTTTTATGTGCTCTTTTTACTTTGTAAGACTTCACTTTTAAAAGTTTTACTAGATTCAAAAAGCTTATAAATTCATCTACCTATTTCTTAACATTTTCATTATAATCGCCTTCACTGTAGAACCATTTGGGTGATTTATTTTCAGTAAAAATAAATTTTCTAAAACAGTAGCTAATCGATTGATATAGGAATAAAATTAGTGTTATTTTTTTTTTATTTACGTTACTATAATACTAATTTCTTCATGGTCATTTCCAATGAAATTTATTTATAAATTATTCCAACCCTTTTTATAAATTTATCACACTATATAAAAAGAGATATTTAATGTTAAAAAATAAAACTTCGTAGCTGTTTTCACTGAGTACCGCTGCCACTCCTAAGGGAGATTCAGTGTAAAAAAGACGCGAAACAACTGCGGGCATAATGAAAAACTTTATTTGCTCAGCGCCGCGTGCTTTGATCACGACAAATGGGACATTTTCCCAGGAGATCTCTCTAGTTGGATTTGAAATTGTTTCTAAAGGAATCAAGTGTGGGACTTTCATTACTACCGCACTGTTTGGACAAGCTACCGTTTCTCCATTTCAATTTATTAACGTTGTGAAAGTTAAACTTTGTATTACGTATATACTCTATGCATTTTACGAAGGCTGACTATTGTTTACACATTAGTAGTGTCAGTATCGTGAATAAATATCTAAATATATTTTATATATAAATAAATTCTCACGCAAATGCTATAGCAGAGGTGCTTGCCAGGGTAGGCAAAATTAACGGATTTCTATTTGAAACGATTCTAGCACACCTACCATACATGCTCGTTGGTGCGTACTTTATACCGCCCAACTTTAGTGACAAACACTATGTTACCCATATACTATACATTGATCAATGTAAAAATTCTATAAATAAAAATATTTGACAATAACACTTTAAGGAAAAAAAGAATAAAACGATGCCTTAAAGGTGGCAAACAACTTTGAGATATATAAAGCTTAAGTGTTAATCCCTTATCGATATCTGCGAAGTTAAGATTAACTTTATAAATCGGTTAATTGGTTAATCGTAAAGTGACTGATAAAACAAAAAAAGTTTAATAAGGCCCGGTTGAATCGTAAAAGAATTTTAATAATCGACTTATTAGTCCAGATTGCAGAATGTCAAACGTCGTCCCGGATTATGGAGAACGCAATAACAGAGAATGCTTCACTTATTAAAAAGTTTTCGAGCCGGCGACCTGGCATTTTCAGTCTCAAGTGGGGCGTGAGCTCACATCGAGCTAACTTCGTTTTTTTTTATTTTTCCTCGGTGGCTTATTTTAAAACAAAATGTTAACAGCTTTTTAAGTTCGGAACTGAGACGGCGCTCCTTTATAAAGTTATGTTTTGCGCTTGCAAATATTCTCGCTCAGTTTATCTCGACTATAAATTTTCTCTGCACTCATGAACGGAGAGAACAGCGCGGAAGCAATTACTATGAAATTACTAATGTTTATTACTGTAAGTTTATTATTAGTTTCGATTACAAAATCATTATATACTGTTCTGTTTAAAACCTATAAAAGACTGACAAATGAGCTATTTAAAAGCTTTAAATTTAAAAAAATACTTATAATTTAATATTTTTTATCAGGCTACATTATCCGTGTTTCTTATATTTCCCTTAGCGTAAGTGGGCAAGGGTCATTGGCATACTTTATTTTAAAACTACAAGGCTAAGTTTACATTGTTAGAATTTATAGTTCTTTTTATAAATTACATTTAATTGTGATTAACGATTTCACTGTAAAATGCTGCAACTTTTCCCTTTTACATTGCTTAATATAAAACTATCATTTTAACTTTAATTTTTTATCTATTTCGATAATAAATTTACTATTTCCTTATCAAAGACAGTGCACAATACTTCGTGTTGTGTCGATCTGATAATAATAAACTAAACAGATGCATGACTGTTTTCTTTTTACAAAGCCTGTGCAGTGTGAATGAATTAATAATTTCTACTCTGTTCGCGTCATGAGGTCACAATATTAAATATGTTTCAAACAATTCAAATGACCAATAAAGGAAGCGCAATTAGATTAGTAGTTGGTTACAATAGTTAACACACAATTGCTAACCATTTATTGAAAATTATTACCTGTGTACTACTTTGAATGATGTACGTGAGTATTTTTATCTCCAAGTAATAGTCATCATAGGCTACGTTACTGATAAATACATAATATTGTGCAAGGAGACTTTGATTAAAAGATAAAGAAAAAAAACTGACATTTCAATTTCTAATTTCATAGTTAAAACTTTAAGTAATTTTGGTTATACAATTTTACCTTAATAATAATAGCACTGTACAACTGATCAAAATTTTGAAATAACAATTAAATAGATTAAACTTTCAGCTACCAATTTTAAACGTAATGAACTAAGGTCGTTATACATCAAAGTTATAATCAAAATAAACGGACAAATTGAGAGAGCATTCGAAGATATCATTGGTGAAGTTCAAAAGGGAAGCGTCAATGGTATTAATAAGTAAGCGGACAGTCTCATTTTTAAAGATGTTGTCGCCCCAGTCACGTTTCAAGGATTTCGGGGACAGTTAAAAACGCTATTAGGTCGATCATTAAACTTTGAATGAGTGACATCTTTAAAGTAACCATCTTATATTAAATGCGTATCCAAACAGGTGTAACGTATAAAAGACTTTATTCTTATGTAACCAAAGGTTGAATATCCGATATTCAATTTATTTCAAGGGAAAAATTAAAATTGCCTTTGTAAGTTGTCGACTGAGCTGTCAAAGTGAACTTTTTGGGTCGTCACTCGAATTCGGTGCATTTTAACAAATAGGCAGGATTAATTTTGGATTTTGAATTAAATCGAATTTGTACCTTTCCTGTTAACTTACTAAGAAACGTACTGGAATGTAGGTCTAGTATTGAACATAAATAAGTAAACCAGTGAGTTGGAAAGAAGACAAAACATCAATCACCCGAGAGTCTGATGGTAAGTACACATTACGTGATTCTATTTTGTTCAATCACCTTTCAACGCTTCATCGACATACATACATACTTATGCAGATGTCATTTGAGATTGTCGTAGCGCTGTTAGACATGTAAAAACAACGAATTAAGAATTTAAAAAAAAAACAAGAAATTGAGAAGTTTTATGATGAATATTCACCTGGACTTCCATTGGTGTCGGTGAGGGACAAGACATGATCATCATCATCGATATTTATTATAAATTCATCTGTTTGTATTGACGAGTATGTAGATGAATGTATTTAGATAAGTAAACAAGAAATATGTGACAAAACTACACTTATTGGAATTAGTAATGTGCCCACCCTTTCGATTATTTATTTAACACCATTAAACCTAAAAAACATTACCCTACAGTGTTCATTGTATTAAAAATACAACGCATTTGAAACAGGGATTTCTTGTGAGATCTTTTTACTTTGTTTTCGATTGGTATATTTATTGATATAGCTTGAAAGAGATTAAGCCATAAAGTCGGGATAGTGGTGGTATGGCGCGATGCTGAGCTCTGCGGAGCGCTACGGGGCGCGCTCCAGAGCATTATACGTTTTACAACTATTAGAGAAGGCATGCAAGTTTATAGTCCTGGCACTAACAAGCGCACATCACGCAAACTACCAATGAGTTATTTCAGCCCGGAGTAAACAAATAGAAACACAATACAAATCGGATGTTATTATTATTTTTGTTAGGCAATGTTATCAGTTGTAAACCTCCAATAGCGTAACCTCAGAGTGAGGAATGTGAAACATAAGATCAATTAATATGTGTTTTATACTATTTATTTTATAGAATAAAATTTAATATTGTATTTAGGTATTAATGTAGAAAAAATTGCGATATAAGGAACACCCATAACCATATGAATGTAGAAGTGAGAGATGTGTGCGAGGATTTCGCCAAATGGAAATCCATGATCTGCCTCCCTGGCTCACGGGCGAGAAAAACTTTAGCGAATCTCGTGTATTCGATATTTATTTATAAGCAAAGTAATTGCACGTTTTTTAGATCAACGGGAATGTTTAAACATTTTCATTTGTGTTTACATAACTCTAATCAACATGCACCCAACGCTTTTTACTTGTCTTTCAAATTTAAAATGTATGTCAGTTTATGGTTAAGAATTTCCACTCAGAGGGGAATCCTAAATTATCGACCAATAAAATCTCACTCTACGCTTCGCTATACGTGCATTGGGGATTAGTCAGTAACTACTAAAGTTATACGACATAACCATCGGCTACGTACTTAAATAAAACGAAACCCAGAGAGGCTACCTTAACGACTTTATCTTACGGAATAATACGTACTTAAGCACACATTTACAGACGTCGGATATTTAACGATATTCAATTTATGACGATAAGAAATCGGCGGGCGTTTAAAAATGATAAAGAATCAAGAATTTATTGCCTTCCAGCAACCGTGCGCGGTAATCCGCTTAGCGTCCTACAAATTATTGAGTGTGGGACTAAATACTGATATATTTTTCCGTTTACTTCGTTTATGTCACGCCCCGACAACCTTGTATGTTGTATGTTTTTGGATATACTCATTTAAAATACCACCAATACCAAGCCGCTACAAATTACCGAGAACGTTGTACTAGTAATCGTTTAAAATAGTTATTCCGATAACTATACTTAATTAAATTATTCGTTATTGGTATACGATTAATGAAAAAAGTTAGATTGTAATTTATAACGCCCACACAAACACTTAATTAAAATGTATTTAATAGAATACTAATAAGCTTTTTGATTTATCTATTCAATTTGAATTATTATAGATTAAGGACCAGCCGTGTTTTTGATTATGGCAATACTTCTAACCAACTCCATTCGTAATTCTTAAAACTTCAAGAAATAGAAACCTTTTGACATTGTTCCAATTGTGGATGGACTGTTTATTGTTTTATGCAATAACGTTATAAAAACAAAAGGCAGTCTAAAATGATGTACGCGTAGCTGTTTGCAGGTTTCCTCTATACAGAAGGTATAAAAAATTCAAAAAATCAGTCGATAGCTTCGAAAACGGTCGGCTTAGCAAATATTGCCAGTGTGTCAGTGATGGTTCACTGACACACTGGCATACAACATAAAACTACACTGGAGCTATATTGGTATATAGCTCCAGTGCAGTTTTATGCCTAGATCGATGACCATATATACAAGTAACGTGTCAACTTTTATATCCAAAGCTATATTGTATTCTCTAACAGAATCCATTCGCAAAGTTTCGAATTTTCGTTTTTTTTTCTTTTTGATTCTTTCTTTCATTTGAATATTTTATGTGAGTACAATGAAATTTAATATGAAACCTCAGAAACTGATATCATATACACGGTTGTTATAATTAACAATTCCAAGGAAAGCGATATTCACGTATATCAACCTAAGACAAGTCGTCGAACTAAAGATATTTGCATACACCAGGTGTTAGAGGTCGGTGACTCTATATTTATATTGAATTTTAGTTTAATATTATTTTATTGTGATAGCTTACTGTTGCTCACTTTTGGGACGCTTAAAAAATCCCAAGCAACTTACTCCTAAAATTTTGTGCATCGTGAATCACGTCGTGTAACAACACAGTGTCACTTTGGAGACCTAATGAGGAAGATATAAAGCAACTGCTAATCTCGATAACACGATTAGAGTAAAAAATGAATTGGAACAAAATTATTTTTTTTTTACATTTCGAATGTGATCTGTAAACTGTTATGATCTTAGAGTTGTCAAATTTTAATTCAACTCCTGTCAAGTTAATAGTCAAATCAATTTACAGTTCCATAAAGAAAAAAAATGACCATGCTTCTAGCAAATTAAATGACATTTTAAAGCTAAAATATGAAAAAGCTTTTGATTTTTAATCTCAAACATATATTTCTCATAAATTTGATCTTTAAAATCAAACAGATTGTCGTTACAATTATAAATCTGATAGATATCTGTTTGAAGAATGTTTCGTGAAGATTGATATCGAACGGCGATGATCGCATAAGCAAACGATATAACCAAAGCTCGGTCATTGAACCCATTCGTAAGATAATCGTTGGCGTAACATCTAACGTTCGACAATAGCAACCTATCCATTGGATAATAACTCATTGTCTTACTTTTTGTCCAACTAATCACTTTATTGTTTCACTCTTATAATCAATTATTCGATTAAGTTTCTATAAACGACCACGTCAGCTCTACCTCTCGCGTCGTTTATTAGTGTAGCTTATACGTAAATTTATTCCACTCAAATCATCGGCGCCCTTTGTTCATTTTTTGTCGAATTTTGTAATGATTCCCTTGACGATAAATATATCATTACAATTCCCAATATCTTTTTAGTTGTAAATATTTCTAAGTACAGAAAATGTACTGTATTGTGTTTTGTTTCAATTATTGTCGTTCAATTTAGGACAATTAATATCTCGTATCTCAACTCACAAAATATAAGTTTTGATAACTTAGTGTTGACTTAAGTGCAATGAGATAAAGCTTTGGTACACGGAGTGGAGAAATATAAATAGAGATATTGCTTTTGAGCTCAAAGAACAACATTAGATATGTTTAAATATTTTGTCATGTTTCATATATCATCAAATTATTTTTTTCTTCATTTTCCAAGTGTCCTCTGGACGACTCCAGAGGTTCGGTTATTGCGACTGTAGGTAGTTATCATCTTTATAGAATGCGTTGTTCCAATTTTATTATTTGAATGAATTAATTAATATGAAAAAAACTTGCTATAGATACTACCGAACATAGTAATATAATTTATTATACATGTACGCATACAAAGCAAAATCGTTTTATATCCCTTACTATCAATTTAAAGCCACGATAACAAAAAACCCGTGACCTGACTTCCGAATGTTAATCACATTTTAAAAAGAAATAAATGATTGAAGACTTTATTAATTACATTAATTGACTCCGGAATGGCCGACTTTCTTAATATAGTAACGGTCCAAGCCGACATACGATCCAGACTACCCACGATGTTTTACATTTACAACCTTTCCGCTCATTAACCGGCAGTCCTGGGTCGATTAAGTCGTAACGAGTCTTATAAAAATCAACTTGCTTCAATTAAATTTGTTTCCTATAAAAGTTACTGACTTAGACTTACAGATATTTATTTTTACGAGTAAAATTGTTATTAAAATACAAAAATGCCTACATGTAATTGCACTTTTAAACTAGCCTGGTGATCTTTACTACACCGGTTTCTGTGATGACCAAGGTTTAAAGACGTTTAAAAACCGTATATAAATAAGCCTCAATTTGTGCTTTACGCACGCATTATGTGACAAAAACTTACCAAAAAATTCGCGTTTTCTATTTAATTAAAATGACAAGGACTTATTCTTGTTTAAACAACTTTGACAACTAATTTTGCTGTTGCAGCACAAAGGATGTTCATCGCAACCAACCAACGAAACTCATCGATGCCCACTACATTTATATACGTAAAGAAATCACACATCTATCTTACTAGGAATATTCGAAGACTCTCAGATAAAAAAAAATGAAATCGTATCCATTGTCTTCTGAATAGTGGATGGATAAGTTGTTTACTCACTTGCTTTTCGTAACTGGTATTAAAACGCGACGTGGTTATTGTTTAACCTACATACGTTAATTTAAATAAATTCATATTTTAAGTTACCTTAACGAAAACTTTACAAATACAGTATATTGTAGATTCTTAAACAAACTCTATTTAGGGTAAGATACTGAATATGGTTACAGATATAATTTAAACCAACTTGATAGCTGCGTATATACCACCACCATGTTGGATGTTAAGATAACTATAAGTTATAAGTAACAACTCTTATAACAGTCATCAAGCAAGGACTTTAACCAACAATTTCCTGAGACTTCACCCGGTTTCTGTAAGGTTGATCAACGATTAGATTATATAACAAAATCTGCTAGATAGCTGTCAAATGTCCGAACAAATGTCATTTAAGTTGCGAGAAGTTTGACCATCAACTTATTTTTTTCTTATAGAAAACGAAATCGATTTGACATGACATTATCTTGTGTTATTTGATTAAAAATTAGACAATCTATATCAATCAAATTAGGCAGAAACCTGGCGTTAATTGTAATAAAACTGGAGCTATGCTTATTAAACATTCAGGTTCATTGAACCAATTTTACTATTCAAAATTTATCTTCAGCGTACTCCATCTCTGCTCGTTGTTATGATAAATGCAGACTAATGATTAATGTATTAAGGAACTCCAGTTACTATCTCTGAGTTATGAGATGACAGTCTGTGTGAAAACAAAGAATGACCATTAAGAGAGTCTTAAATGGAATGTAAAAAATTGTTTATCACATTCCATTTAACAACGTTTAACAGCTTTTTAATGTTTCGTCCATAAAAAAGGAGAAACACATATTATATTTTATGATTGTAAGCAATCAATCTCCTACCTGTACAAACTCTGAATCAGTAATCTTCTTAGAAAGACGAATACTTGTTGCAATGAACAGAATCAACTTGATAAATAGGAAGTTAGAATCAGAACTTTACTAGAGCCAGCAGCTGTAGTTGCTATATGAATCAATGGGCTCGACTAAACTGCTTGCTGCCAGTGGTAGAGTAGAACCCGGAACAACAACATCTGTGCCACGAATAAAACAAATACCACGACCTAGCAGAAGACAGGTGTGAAGTAAGAGTATGCTTCTGCATTTCGTCACATGAGTGAGGTGCCGGTGGCCCAATACCAGTCCTCTTCCCCTTTCTTTCCTTTCCTAATCATGGTAGGATGGGAAGGAGATGAAGATTGGACGGGAAGGGAATAATTAGGAAAAGACAAATCCTTTTTCTTGTCTATCCCCTTCGCTGTCCATTAAAGGTAGGCAACATATCTATGACACATTCCTCTGTTGCGGGTGTCAGGTGAACTGCTAGTTCGTTTGCCACCTTCTTCCATCAAAAGGTACAAAGCCCTTCACAACCCCTCATCTTTCTTTCGTTATTATCCAATCATCTTGCTCAATTGTCGCCTTTTAACATAAAAAATCATCACATATGTTTTAATCGACTGGGAACTGAACCTAGTTACTACTTTGTAACATCTATGTGATATCTATACAAACTGCTAGTCTGTCTACCGATTCGCTGATGTAGACGTTTTCTTTCCTTGTGACCAATAATTTGTTAGGGGTAATATTATGGTCCTTAAAATCTTTTAACTTATGTAAGAATATACGCTACGAGTAGTTACAGTAACTTCGGATGAACAAAGACCAAGGAGTTTGACAATTTAAGTGATACCATTAACGTAGGACATATAACTTACCGAACAAAAACAGTAAGCAGAAAACTTCTGAAAAGTGTCCATTGAGCAATTTCCTTACTCGATCGAAATTTCCATCTTTGCCGAAGTATTACAAACTCCTATTTTCTGTTCAAAGATACAAATAAGAACCTTATGTTACTATAAATAGAGTTATAAATAAATTAAATTATTTTTTGCGGTCGTATATGAGCAAAGTTGTGAGGGTAAGTAACAAAAAAGTGTCAAATTGATAAGGTAGTACGATCACGTTCGCCTCCAACGCGCGGCGATCGGGAGTCAGTTTCGTATAACTAAACCAATCAGGCGGCCATTGTCTCAGATAATACGGCGTGTATCGGTCCGTCCACGTTGTTGTTTTGAGACGTGATCAAACAGTTTGATCTTTCCTATTGTATTTTCAGATTTCGCTTCATAATTTCCTCGTTATGAAAATATTGTATAAACAAGTCTAGCGGAAACACTTTTATAATCTTTTTATGCTTTTATAAACGTTTACGACTACTGCATAAATAAAATTTAGGGGAATCGTAAAAACTGTAGATACAAATATGGGAATGGGCACTTCCACTAGAAGTAATTCGGTTATATCTCAAAATCTAGCTATAGATTTTTTTAGAAATTTTAGTACAATTTCATTTACATAATTTTATAGGGGCGATATAAGGAGCACCCATAACCGACGAGCATGTATGCGTAGATGTATGAATGTAGAAGAAGCGAGAGAGGTGTGCCAGGATCACGCCAAATGGAAATCCATGATCTCTGCCTACCCGTCTGGGTTACGGGCGTGA
>JWHW01014092.1:293091-319420 GCA_000931545.1 Papilio glaucus
CCCCAGCTGCAATTACACCGTGCGCCACCTGTCAACTGCAGCGGCGACACTCGCGCCAAACTAATTATTATATAAACACAACATTAAAAGCTGGTTTGTACACAACTGCGAACGGATATTCAACACAGAGTCTTTTTAATAACTTAGTGAAACTCTTAAAATGCCTAGCACACTCGCATTTATAGTAATACATTTTTCCGATTTGTTTGTCTTGATTTGTTTGTTTCATGGGGAAGGATGGGTGAAATGACAAACGATTCCTCCGATAATATGGTATAAAATTACCATCACCAAATCCACAGCGCCAGTTTCCGAAGATCGTACAAGATGAAAAACATGATAGAATTATAGAAGGTCGTGAAAGGAGATCTTGACTAGGATCAATTTTAAGGTAACGATGTACGCGGAGGAGAGAAAAAGATATTATTCATAAAAGTACTTAGGAAATTATCAATGGACTCTATATAAATGTATGATTTAACATCAAAAACGGCCTCAGCGAAAAGTAAATACCAAACTTTACATTTTTTAAATATAAGAGAAAGTTTATAACGTAACCGTAACCGACGAGCTTGTATACGTAGATGTATGGATGTAGAATAAGCGAGAAAGTTGTGCCAGGATGACGCCAAATGGAAAACCATAATCTCTGCCTACCCCTCTGGATTACGGGCGTGACCGTATATTTATTTATAGAGTATATATTATGGCAGTGATAGAAATCAATTATCAATCATTCACGATACAAATCAAAAGAGAGACAGGTCATAAAATCGATTTAAATATGTACAGATATTTATTAAAAAAAACAGTTATCTGTCTGTATAACGTAAAAAGAATTTAATAAATATTGAGTAGGGACAAAAAGAAAATAAAAAAAATGTTTTAATTCGAAATTCTTTAATCCTTCACCGTGCGGCTTAAGTAGCATTCGTTGTATTTAATTTGCGAACTGAATGAGAAAAATTGGACGGCTCCCGGTTTTAAACAAGGCTTAATTTGTCGTCATTAATAAAGATGAAGTGGACGTATCGTCTTGTACGCATACTAATCAGACACATTTTTCTTTGACGCAGTATATAAATAAATATAGACGCGGTTCGTTGACTAAAGACTATTAATAGGTTTGTGTTCTAATCGATTAATCAACTGCCGCATGGCGAAGTATCAATGTTCAATATCAGTTATGGGTTTGATACAAGCGGAGACAAAACCATAGTGCAATTCACATTTTTTAACATAATAAATGTGCGTGTTGCACTTATTTTAGTACCGTAGAAGAAGCGGGAGAGGTGTGCCAGAATCGCGCCAAATGGAAAACCATAATCTATGCCTACCCCTCTGGGTTACGGGAGTGAGTAGAATTTATGGATGACTATCACCCCTGGTGCCACTTGCGATTTTGGCACTTATAACATTTACGTTTATTTTGAATTTGTTGTCCACGGATTGGACAACAAATTCTGGAAATCGATCGTTTTGCGATGCACATCGAACGTCATGAGACTTTAGTCGGTGGATATTCGATGGGATACGATCTTACATCAACAATAGTAAATATGTATAATATTTTCACCGAGGCTAACAAATAGTAGATGTTAAAAAAAGTTATTACAATCTTAAATATTATTATATTTTATATTGTATTTATCAAATAAATTGTGTTACAAAACATGCTACTTTTGTTCTACAATTTACGATTACGCTTTGTAGTTAAATTTTTTGGAGGAACGGTCGAGCTATTTATTGTTTAACGCTGTTGTGACTAATTTTATTGGGTATGCTTATCTATGAAGGCCATAATAAACTTTAAGCACTCCGCAGTGTTCCATTCTTCTGGAAATTGATAGACGTGGAGTTATCATTTGACAGCGTGCGTGCTGTGGGGCTGTGTCACGCAACGCCGCGTCCACGCCGAGCCCAAATAGTCATAGATTATACGAAAAAAAAACTTTGCATTGATTTAGACAGACTAAATAAATTTCGTATTCGTATTTGAACGTATTTAAATTATTTTATGTATTTTTGCTGCTAATAAATATAGAATAGATGAAATATATTTTCTCAGTTTTAGTTTTTTTTTTTGTTGGCGAAGAAAGGCAAAGAAGCAAGTGGTTCACATGATATTAAGTACCCATAGAAATTCCGTGACAATTAGATTTTGCCAGCCTCTATTATATAGATAAGGAATTAGAAGAGTTACTGGTTTCGCCGTTTGCCGAACAGAAAAATTTAATGTCACTAGATATTTAAGAGTAAGTTTTTTATCCCACGACCCTTGAATTAAAATAAATAAAAATTGTAAGCTTCTTTACGCCTATCTAAATGGGTAAAAAGTTTGCACGGAGCTTAAAAAGCTACGACTATAATACTGATATATAATTTGTCAAATGATGTTACAAAAACTCATCGATAACATATTGGTGTAAAATATACCCGTTTAATTTGACACGTGTCATACCTTCCTCGTAAATTTGTGTTTATGCAAATTAATTAAAATCTTATAGGTTACAAATTACTCGTAGCGAGCAAAATTCAAAATTTATTGGACAATTTTATTAATCTAAAACCGGTCTTTAAATATTCTTTGCCATACACAAAAGTATTTTAAGCTCTATTCGTCAACGTGTCGTTCGTAATAAAATTCGTTGAACGCGTCAACTGGGCAAAGGCCCCAATTTTTATGTGTTTTTTTTCACTCGCACCCCTTTCTGGTAAAAAGCTCGTATATGAGAAACAAAATTGTACTTAAAACTATATTAGAACGTTTAACAGTCTTTACTATCTAGAAAAAAAAAACAACTAAAAGGTTTTGTTATTTTTATAGTCGAGTATCTTCGTATGAGGTATTGTACACTTTAGGAGGTTATATTGTACCACAACACAGCGATTAAAAATGGTAATAATGGTATTGTTTGTAGTAGACTCTATAAATACGGGCGATAAAAAAGAATTCACAGTTGGTCGTGTACTTTTTTATATCTCTCTTCTCTTTTCAGCCAAAAGTTGCTGCTGGACTTGCCATTTATCTGCATAAAGATCGGTCCCATGCCGCCCTCAGCCAGTGAACTCTCGCAACCTTGGTAAAAACCAAGTAACAATTGTCTCTGTCCCCCCCTAATTCTATTAAAAAAGACGACAGAGTTTTTTTAACTGTATAAAGGCAAATTTACTCATAATTTGTAAGAGTCAATGTCACTTTCGCGAACTCTTAGTAGACTCGGGTCTCTTAATGCATTTCATAAGTACCAGAAAAGGGACAAATAAAAACACGATAACCCCTTTGAAAAGGCTCGACCGTTGTTTCTATTATCATTGCTTGCTTTTGTCGAGGGGCTCGATTTTTTTTGGTGCCGGCGAAAAAAGAACAAACGCTCCGGATATGGGAGCCGTTTCCCATCTGTTTTATTAAAACTGCGATATTGATCTCAATCGGCCGTTTGTTCGAAGGCGCAACTTGTGGGTATTTCACACTGCGCTGAATTATATTAAATGGTCGGTTCGTGCAATGAAGGGTGTAATAAAATAGTGTGATACATTGTATATTGTTATAACTAGAATTCCTTCTTAACGATTTTGATCAAGTATATTTATAGCAAAATAGCGTATGCTGCAGACGTTGTTACTTTTTTCATGTAAGAAGGTGGCAAGCAAGCAAGAAGGTCACCTGATATTAAGCGACCGCTACCTATAGGCATCTACAACAAGCTAATAACTTACAGATGCGTCGCCTACCTTTATTAGACAGAGGAGGAAATAGACAGTTAAAAGGATAATTCCTTATCCTATCCATACCATCGCCCGTCAAATCCTCTACCCATTCTTATAATTTCCTCATTAGAATAGGACGGGTAGGAGAGGACTAGACTAAACAGACTTCGGGCCTCCGGCACCTCACTCGTCAGATAAATGCAGAAAACTTCTATTTCACGTCTGTCTTCTGTGAGGTCGTGGTATTTCACTGGTCGAGCCTGTCCGTTCGTGCAACAGATGTTGTTGTAGCGGGTTAATACTATAAAATCTTCTCGAGCTATCTCATTGCATATGTTTGGCTGCTAATAGTGTTCGTTATTCGTCAAATAATTTAAAAAATCTCCTGGAACTCGATGACAGCGCCACCTACTCGGTCTAAAAGTTTAGACGTTCACGTTTTCTCCGTTTGATTGTTCGTATACAATTACAAATCGAACAATCGCGCGGCATACATGAAAATTTATATCAAATTTAGCCTTAGAGAAAAGAAATCATTAAAATTATTGTTAGCTGTATTTTCTTACTTACACAAATTATTTTGATAGAATTTCAATTCGTATATAATCTCTGTAAAGAGAAAACATAATATATGTATGATCTCAATGACTAGGTTTAGAGGATATGAACAAACCTTGACTATTGATCTGGCTGTAATACGGATGGACACTCGGGGCTGGCAAACAGTCAAACGTTCAATAAAGGTCTTTGATCTGCTATCCTTTCAATGCGAAAATGGAACGTTCTCTAGACGAGTCTATTCCAGTCTAGTGGATACTACATTGATGAATACTGGTCCTTTTTTATCGAAGAAAGCATGACTAATAGTTTAAAGATGGTACATGCGTACACATAAAAATCGTTCACGCTTAATTAACTTCAAATAGGTGAACGGTAATGGCAACTGTTTAGAACCTTGCCAAATATTTTAGTTTAAGTCTCAAATGTGATTTTCATTTTTTGATGTGAAAACTTCTTAAGCCGCGTTAGACGATATTTGAAATTGGAAAATCTGATAGATTCGCGTGAGCAACGTGCTCAATATGCGTCAGCAATATGCTCATTTAATTTCGGGACATTTTGACATACTTTTTTTAAATTATTTATCTTGTATTAAATTTTGAATTTTATTGTTAAGATACAAGGGTTTATTATTATTTATAAATTTTTGATCTATTTTTATAACCTGTTTTGAGTTATCACTTCTGTCGACAATCCTTGTACGGGGAAAGAGGGGGCTACTTACTAGATTATAGACATGATAAAGGCCATGTTGATAGCTACCATAATTAAGAGAATTACAGATATATGACAATGTGCAATTCCTACTTCCATTTATTTCGGCAATTAATACTGTTAATTGTGTTAATGCCAATTAATGTATCACAGTAATTAATACTGTTACTTTTGTGGTGTAGGCAGATATTACGGATTTCCATTTGTCACGGTCGTGGCACACCTCTCTCGCTTCTTCTACATCATAAATCATACATACATATACATGCTCGTCCGTTACAGGTACTCTTAAAACCGCCTTTAAGTAAATATGAGCCCAAAAAATCTTTTTGTAATTGTACAATGTAAAACCTCCACTAGTCCTTTTAATTGAATAACGCAGCCAATCCGTAGGAACACAAGCCGATTATTTAATATGTAGACTTTGTTGGATTTATTGGTATCATAAGTTGCGAGCTTGGTTCACGCCTTCCCTCTATATGATGATTGCAGGGCTTATCGATACATCGACTCGCGATAAACTCGATACATTTCTTGCATTTAGATATTACAATCGCGCCGGTCGATCATATGCAATATTTTTAAATGCAACATAACATACATCTTATCGACATATATGATTATATGATGCTATCTCGAAACGGTTTCTAAGTTGTACTGGAATAAAATGATCTCATGTATTTTTGTTTGTTCAAAATGATGCCAAGATCCTCGAACAATATAACAGAATATTTTTGTAAAGTACTCGAAACTTCGAGAACATAAGCATTGAAAAAGCACGATAAAATCCTTAAAATTGGTTAAAAATTATTAAACAAATAAGGCTAGGATGAGAAGGAGAAGAGGATTGGATAGGGAGGGGGTGAATAGGAAAAGGCTTCCTTTTTTGCTGTCTATACGCAAAGTAATCTGTGACACATTTTCGTGTTGTCTATGGCTAGCGGTTCCTTACCATCAGGTGAACCGCTTGCTCGTTTGCCACATTCTTCCTTAAAAAACGTTATGTAGTATTTGCATAAATATAAGAAATCTTTTTTTTGGACAGAGGAAAACAGATAAAAGGATATTTCTTTTTTCTTATCCATCATTTCAGCCCCTTCCTATCATTTCCTTATTAGAAAAGGATAAGGACTAGAATTAGGCCTCCGGCGCCTCACTTATCGGAGAAAACGCAGACTACTTCTACTTTACGCCTGTCTACTGTAAGGTCGTGGTATTTCGGCCGTGCCGACCCATTCGTGGGACTGATGTTGTTGCGGGCTCTACCATTGTCAAATGTTAATTTTGTATTTTATAAAGCAATAGCGGTTCGGATGAACTTGATACTCAAGTTAAATACCATTTATTTTATAGAAATAATGAAACATATTTAAGATTTCAATCAATTATCCCAGCAAACGATTGGAGCCTTCAGAAATATACGGCCGCTTACTTGACATGGCGAGATGAGTTTGGATGATCCGCAAAAAATTCCACCGTCGTGGCCGCTTCGAATAAAAACTCCTCGGACAACTCGACGGCCGACCGCGACAAAAAGTGTCGATACTCCAGCGCGGGATCGTAGCATACAAAAGAAAACAACCCTTTTATGGATGCGGCATCTACTTGCGGTGCGGCCTCGGAAAATGTTTGATTGACAAAATGAAAGTTAATGCTATTACTTCAATAACCCGCAGTCACAATGTATTTTGAAACAATGCTTGGTAGTTTCTTATATCCATGTAAGTCAGTATTTTTTATTGGTGGTGGAGTTTTTATTGATTGGTAGCGAGCTCACTATATATCAGATGAGTCAATTGCTCCTTTGCTTTGTTCAATTATAAAAAACAATTCGAAAAATTGCTTGTGGGACCTGTACGTACTTGCTTATTATTTCCGTTAGAGATAATCGTAATTTAAGAAAAAAATAACTTGGATGATTGGTGCCTATAGACTGGATCGAATTCATAACAAGCGCGTAAAAATGTCACCCAAACTAGGGTATTTTTACCTAAGATATTCAAAACCATTAGAAAAAAGATTAAAATTTGACAATTTGTATTCATTGTAACTAAACAGTTCTCCCGGTAAAATAAAAAGAAAAAATCCGACTCATATCTCTTCCTACATCTTGTTTCCTTCTAATGAAATCTTGTCGTAGCAAACAAGCCGGAGATCGCATCAAAAAGCGCTTACCGCGCTGACGTTTTTTTCTTCGTCTAATTGTAAGTTATTTGACCCAAGGGTATCGCTATTTACGATAGATGCTAGAACTTGCTATTTAAGTATAAAAATAGACAATAAATCACGTTTATCGGTGAGACGGTCCTGTATTATGAAGATAAATTGGACATTTCTATTCACTTGTGTATAACACCATAGGAAAAATTCACATGAACTGAAATTTTGTGTGATTAGCATTATTTTATACTTACTAGGAAGCGCCAATAGGCTAATGACAAGGGTGCGGATTGCGAGCCATGCACAACATAGTCGTGGGTTCGAATCCGCCATTCGACTATTGTCGTGAACCATTACCGACCAAGTGTAAGCTTGGCCGGGAATGGTTTAAAAGAAATATTAGTAAACTATTTCCGATAATAATCTACTAATATTTCATATACTTGCCCGAGTTAAGGTATTGGCTTCAGGCAGGCGGCCGCCCGTTAAAAACTATAGCCAAAACCTATTACAGTATGGACTACGGTCTTACTGTGCCCACCTCACATAAGAAAATAAAAGTTGGTAAAGGGCAGGGAGATAGCATTATTTTATACTTCTTTAATAATACATTTTTATTTACATACAAAATATACGATGATAAAAATATGTTTAAATTTTCTTAATTTTGGCAAATAGACCAACAATAATACTAGACACTATAAATGATGATATTGACGTAAATGATTGAACACTACTTAATATTCTATCTTCGATAATCTTTACCACAGATAATATAATGTTCACTATACTATGAAATATGTAATACAGATAATTCACAACGGAAGTTCTAGCACGTTCCATTGCATTAGCACGTACGCCGTGAATAGTGAACGCATCTAGCCGTGGGCCACAATATATCAACCTTGAGGGCTACCAAAGTAGTTCCGAAACAAAAGTCATCGAACATCCGCACATATATCACGGTATATCCCGGCGGGCGGCAAATAGTCCGTAGTGGTAAATCGTGCGTCGAAACGCGCAGTATCAATGGACTTGCAGCGTCATTAGGACGCGCCATTGCGCGCCACGCTTTGTACAGCCCTGTCGCCTCTGATAGCTGAACAAAGAATACGTACAAAGTAGAAATGTCGATACGTAAAAAATGTAGATACATATATGGCGTAAACAAAAAAAATATACTTGTCCACTTCATCATCTGTAGTAGCATCATTAATATATGTAAATAAAATATGATAGCCAGTTTGAAATCGTTCCCACTTTTGTAGACAACAAACGTCCACTGCTAGATGTAGGCCTCCGCCATTAATCGCCACAAAGATGTGACGCCTGTTATCCTCATTCACAACTTTGACCAGATCATCGGTATCTACTGCATCGATATGTATATGGCTACTATTCCAATAAATTACGTATTATTATAAAAAAATATTCAAAAGTGACGAAACTTGAAAATGTTTAATTTTCCAAATTTACCTCAAATTTAATTTTAGTAAATAATAATAAGAAGAAGTCAGCCTTTTCTAGAATGTTCCCCACTGCAGGGGCACAAGCCTCCTCTCCGAGAGAGGGCCTGTGCCTCTAAAAAAATGATATTAATATAGCAGAAAATAATAATTAAGAGCTGCATTTCGAACACAGTAATTACCTTAGTTAGCATTGGATGTCGTTTTTTGTTTTACCATTGTCTTGGTTTCCCATCGAGGGCCATCTTAAAGGAGAGCGGGACCTCTAAGATATGTGGATGGCACGAGTATTATATTTCTGGAATAATCGACATCTGCCAAAATATGCAGACACGGTTACATGTTTTTATTTTAATATGGTGCTAATCTGCTAAGAATTATTTTATCTAAAGAAATATCTGTAAAATAAAATAATGTTTTAGAATTTGAATGACTTTTACGTGCCGTTTATCTCTTCCGCTACCTCCGAACCTTCCTCCGATTTTATTGCCCATACATTAGCAACGTGGATTAACTGAAGGGGATCATGCGTCTGTGCCTCCGTATTTGCGTGAATGCTTGCAACAATATAAAGTATTATGTGGGGTTAATGTTGTTTCCTTATATATTTTATCATCCGATGTTAATTCCCCGCTGTGATGAAGAATTTATACTGACTAATATTTCTGATATCACCTTTCTGTCATCAACGCTGTTTTAGTTAAGACTATTTTAATCTCATTCTCAAATTTTCAATTGTGACATTGGATGGTTTTTATATTTAAATTATAATTTCACGAGGACAACTGTAAAGTATTTTCATACTCATTATGAAACAAAGATGACATCAATATCAGCAATCAAGTTCGCGTTGCTAACGGTATTGACTATTCAATGTCACGAAATTACGTCATCAAAATCGACTAGGCACATCAACTCGCGGAGTTATACAATCCATTTTCATCATCAGCATCAAATGTGAAATTCGAGCCCAAATTGAAAACCAAACAAAAGATCTAAAACCGTTGATTGGAAATCTGATACATTGAAGTTTGTCCGTGTAAGTGCCATTGCTCAAGATCACTCGGATCGCGAGCCCTGTATCAGATGAAGCTATACGAACCGTCAATAAGGTTACCAGCAACGACATCTCCGAAAATTAGTAGTGTAAGTGCCATCACAAGTTTTGCAAGAAAGTAATTAATTAAGAGTTAATTTGTTATTTCTCTAAAGCAAACAAATTACCGTCCATATTTTTTGGAAGATTTTAATATCTTTTCTGTTCCTTTGTTTTGCTATGCGTCAAAGAACGACCAAAGAAATCCGGCTCAACGAAAACATTACCATTTCTAAGGGCTCGTTCGAGCGTGAACCTTCAAAAACAAATTGTAATTAGGAGTAATCTGGTGACGTAAGACAATAATAAGATAACGAGAAAATGTAATTTGGATAACATTTAAGTTGCTTAGATGGAAGCGATATTAATAGTAAAATCTAAAATCGACAATTTCCAGTTACCCTGTGTTGCAAGCCCTTTTGGTGTTTTAAGAGACACAGTTTGAAAACTGTGTACAGGGAGTAGTTTACTATGGTGTTCATAACTTATTATATATCAAATAAATAATAAGTAATGAAAACCATAGAAAGCTTGGACTAACCATCTTTTTGTCATGGATATACATACCTCGCGTTCGAACGAAGCGATTTCAATCTCCATTCATTGTGCGTATAGCAAAGAATTTGACAAAAATGCGGGGGACTTCGGGAACTTTGTCCGTCACTACGTCGTGGTCTTCAAGAGGACAGTGAATATGCTAATATTGCGTTCCATCTTTCCAACGCTTCGTCATTAAATATGAGATATAATTGTAGTTAATTGTTTATTACTTATTATAAAAATAACCTAAGATTAAAAAAAATCTTACGTCTCTTGTTTTTTCTATCTATTGAAAGACTAGATGTATCATCTCGACAAAGCTGACCCACTTGGCTGCATTGTTCTATACAAAGTCGCCTCGCATTTTTGTGTAACACTTATGCAAAAACCAACTCGCTCCAGTTGCGTTGGCACAGTTGTGTCTGTGGTCAGATGTTTACAGTTCAACAAGAATTTCTATTGTAAGATTTTCAACGATGAATATAACGATACTTCATTTTAGATATTAAAATATATTTTTATATTTTAATACAAGGCGTACTGAGAATAAAAACATCGAGAAATATAAAATATCACCCATTTTAAATAGAAGAACAGAAAATTTTGTAAGTACCAAAAAAACTTTCATACATATTTATTTATACTAGAACGTGGCAAACGAGTAGGCGGTTCACCCGATAGCAAAGTGATCGCTACACATAGACATCTGCAACAAGTTATGTAGTTGTTGATGCGTTGCCTACCTTTAATGGACAAAGGAGAAGATAAACAGAAAATTGTTATTTCACTTTCCTATTCACCCCCTCCGCCGTCAAATCCTCTTCCACTTTCTTCCTTTCCTTGTTAGCAAATAATGGGAAGGGGAAGAGGGCTAGAATTATGCTTCCGGCACCTCACTCATCTGATGAAACGCAGAAATATTCCTACTTCACGCCTGTCTTCTGTGAGACATATTAAGAACTAATATAAAATATGGTTTTCTAAACTTTATGGACGTGGTAAAAGTAAAAAAGAAAATACACACTGCTCTCAAATTAAATTTGTTAAACCAGATTTGATAGACCAGAAAATCTGAAATGCCCATTTCCTGGTAATAAATAATTTGGTCCGGATTCCGGTTTTAGACACATTCATTGTGTAGGTGGAGGATCAAGCAGGTGGTCATTTTATTATCAATTATAATAAATTTATAGCTTATTGTCCACATTTGATCGTAACAAAACGTTCTCGCTTAGGAGGAGTCACAAAAAGATTGTTTAAATACCGTGACGAATATAATCACCCAATAAACCTGCGTTGAATCGCTGAGGTCTAAATTTATATTCTTTATATCTTAATTTATTGATCAAAATTGTACAATTTTATTTTTATGGAAACATTTGTTGCGTCCTCGCATAACCCGGCAGGGGGCTCTGGTGTAACTTAAAATTAATATTCTGTCAACGAAACGAATTTCGGTTGCGAACATTGTGATATCAGAGTGATTCGATCAGTAACCTCCGATATTTAATATGGAGTGTTCAGAAACCTGTGGCTTTAGCGATGATTTTGTATGTGTAGTTATTTGAACCGGCAGCAGCAATAGCCGGTGCGAGAATGGGACGGCTCCAGGCAGTCTACAAAATCTTATAGACTGTCTGGTGAGTGAAGTGCCACATTCCTTTTCCTTTCCATTTCCTTTTCCTCTTGTCATCTTTATTAAATACCTCTTACTAATTACACAAACGTTGGCTCCGCATCAGTAACTTGCTTCTTCTTACTTTCTGACAGTTGGAGATGTAGATGGATACCTGTGGTCACTTAATATCAGGTAAGCGTCTTTCTGGTTCGCCTCCTTCTATCATAAAAAACACACGGTTCAGAATTCGCCACCTGGACCTGGACCAGCACCTGGTCAGGAGTAGAAATGCGAGTAGCTGAGACCTCCCAGACAACAGTTGCTAATCTGGTAGCTGATCTAGTCGGATAGAGTAGAGAGGCGTCAGGAAGTAGACCTCATCTCATTTACTTCTGCGACTCCACTTGGAAGGACAAGTACAGAGGAAAACGTACATAGCAGGCGAATGTGGTATTGCGAGGTAGTCAGTGGACCGCAACATATTTGGGATCTATTTATGAAAATCGAACGATGTTTGTATTACCTGTCTACTACACATTGAGTATAATGAGCTATTTTATTACATTTTCACCACTAGACTTACTAAAGAATTTGAAAGAGCGAAGTGAAAAATGGAACGTTTATATCTTTGTGCTTTTTTACAAACCGGATACTATCTGTCAGTTATAAAAGTCTTTCAAAATGGAACAAAGAGAGGTTATTCGCAGCTCTTTTATTGAAATCCGGTAACGGGCAGCAACTATGTCCGCACTTTGAGCGGGAATCGTAGTTGTAGTTCGGCTTTTTCGTTATTTATTTTTCATATTTTATAGGATAATAACGAACAACGGGTTGCCTGATAACCATAACATGTACATTGAGACAATACAGGTACTGGAATGGCAAATACTTTTCATAAATAAAAAGGTAAAATAATAATATGTTTTTTTTATATATATTCCCTTATATTACATGCGTAATACACTACTGTAACTATAATGATGCTAATTTTGAAGTACAGTGCAGTATTCTTATACTTTTCGTTGGGTGAAGAAGTTAGTTGCAAATTTAACACAGAAATCATTTCTAATCTTCTTCTTTACTTCACACATTTTCTATTTAATAATAAGAAATAGAAGAAGTAGAATTTAAATCTGTGCTGATTCTAGTGAAGTTAGTTGAGGCTAAACTTACACAGAATCGAACCCTCGACCTATAAGAGTACTCTAGCCATTTTTATATCATGGGTGTATATAGTTTGTTCAAATTATTGTTGTTAATTTGCTCTTTTAAATATATACACGAATTAATAAACCGCTCACGTACCGTACGTGTTTACAAACAAAGTCCATACGTCAAATGTAAAAAAAAAATCTCATACGAGATGCAGCGATACTATCGAAGGGCGCGTAAATTATACGGTTTTGCTTTGTTTATGAATTCGCGGTATCCGACGACCGTCGAGATTATAATACATTTGGGAACCGCCGTCTCTAAAGCCTTAAAACTAATGTGCGGCGATAAACGCGCACGATAAGACTCCCACTTTTAAGCCTAGTGACTCGCTTCTAAGAATATTTTATGCAATGTGAACTCGGCTGTTTTTTTTTTGTCATTCACATTTAGATAAACAAAGACGTGAGAAAGTCGTTTTAATCTACATTTCACCGAATTAAAACTATTGTATTCGAATATGGGAATTTCTCGGAGAAAAAATTAACAAGACTTTTTATATAACACTCATGTCCCTAACCCAGTGGTGTAGGCAGAGATTACAGATTTGTCACGTTCCTGGTACACCTCTCTCGCTTCTTCTACATTCATACCTCTACGCATACATGCTCGTAGGTTACGGGTACTCTTAATAAGGAGATAAAGGCTAAATAAGAAGAGATAGACATTTAGTTACAGGTTGTATTTCGTATTTCTGACATTACCAGTCCACTTTTGTTGGTGTGATTTGTATTTTAATATCAATAAATAAAATATAGATAAGATATATATTTATTTAAATATGATATATATTCTGTTTTCCGTGGGTATCTATGTATAGCAAAATAGGTCTTTAACCTTAGAATTCTTTTAATTACCATAATAACACCTGGAGTTAGGTGAACATGTGATCGAAAAATGGAGTAAATGGATATAAGCCTATTTGCTCTTCTTTTAAAGATACCCACGTCATAATCGGACGAAAAAACTAGCGCTGGTATATTGATTCAAAGAAATATTACAAATAATGTATACGCTGGTATATTGATTCAAAGAAATATTACAAATAACGTATTCTGTTATATACAAATACCTTGCTTCCGATGGAATCGAACCCTGAACCTACAGTATTACAACTTGGTATCAACTCCTAGCCAGCTAGCTACTCCATTAACTCCTATAATCATGATAGTACTATTATGGAAGCAAAGACAATTTTAAATACTAAATTATTGTCTTTACAGGAATCTTAAATCATCACATTCAATACGCTCATAATTAAAAAACTACGAATGGTTGCTGTAGTAGCGAACGTATATGCTAAAAATAACAAAGGGTGTTGATAAGCGTTTGAAAATGCAACCGCGAAGGAAGTGGGCGTCGCAGCCGCCGCTCAGATCGACACTAAGATACGGCAAGGCCAATAATTAAAAGCCCCGATACAGCGAACTATGCCTTGAGATATGAAACAGTGGACGTTAAAAGGGAATTTGTATTTTTTTTGACTGCATGAGTTTTAATACTTCTTCAGTTTTCTGTTTTGTCCAATAGCAATATAAATATATTTTCTTAAATGACAATTTTGGCATATAACTTCCACTCTGTGTACTTTGTGTGTAGTCCTTGTTTACTTTGAGCAGAAATATAGCATTCCGCTGTTCCTGAGATCACTAAACAGGCAGCAGTTTCTTCCTAAGTTTTCATACTTAATTAACAACTTAATGGTTACCAAATATTATGTTTATGGAATGGCCGATATCGGCGACTTTCTTTTTTTATGGAAGAACGCGGCAAACGAGCAAACGGATCATCCTACGTTAAGTGACTTCTATCCATAGACATTCGCAGCTAGCAAACGATTTGCAGATGCCCTGCCCAGCACTAATGGACAGAGGAGAGGGATTGACGGGTAAAGGGATATTTTCTCTTTTTCCCATTATCCTCTTCCCGGTCCAATCGTCTTCCCGTTCCCATGCTATACTTATCAGGAAATGAATGGGAAAGGGAAGAGAACTGAAATTGGGTCCGCACCTAACTCAGCATACTTTTACTTCCCGCCTGTCTTCTAAACGTATGCCGTGGACAGCCAACGGTGGCCATTTAAACGAGGCTCGGCACTCTTTGGCACCCTCGAAATGGAATGCCATACGCTTAATAAGTGACAGCCCAAGCCAACGTCCTCTCCATGTTGAACCTAGGTACTCCCTGTAGCATCCTAGTAATTAAGCGCTTGTAGCTTGACCTCCCAATCCAGTAATAAAATTCCTCGAGATTAGTGACTTTAAAGAGGTTTGGGCTGAACAGCTACCGCTCTTTGCCACATCAAGCCCGACGTAGTCAAGACAACAGTGGAAGATCACAAAAAAATAACGGAAGTATCAAAGTTGACTTACTATCAATTTTCGTTATTTCTTAATAAAACATTAGACAAATAAATTATATGTATTTTAATGCAAAATTAACAATACATAAATTAATATCTTTAAAGACATTTAAAAGATTCTGGTATAAAGTTTCGTAAAATAGATGACAATTTTAACAAATTGATCAAAATGTAATTTAAACAAAGGAATTCCAATTGAAGCCGCATCGCTTTTGATGACGGGGGCAAAAGGCTTTTGATTTGTTCCAATAATGCGGCGAGATCTAATTTGTTAATAAATGGGTCATTATACCCTTATTTGATGCTCGCGGAGGGCAACCCTTAGAGAGCAATGAATTTTAAATTCAGTCATTAGAAACATTTTAAATATTTAACAGAGGATGACATGTTTCCGGTTCAACGGTATCCTCGAGAAATTTGCGTTAAAAAGGAATAATTTAGAAAGGTTTATTCCATTGAATGCTTTCAAATGTTTGTATTTAATGAAAAGGAATGTTTTGTAATACGTACAGTGACAGAAAGGATTGATTAAATTGTACATTGTAATGCTTTAAATATATTTGTGTATTTTAAGCACACAAATTATTCATACCAGGAACGGCAGATGTGATTAGAAGGTCCTATAACGGCGGCCACGTACACGATGACACAGCGTAGGAAGAACCTACACGAAGGACCGACAATCTGGCGGTCGATCGTCTAACCGTATAATTGTTGTGGAACGGACTTGGCGTATAAAGTTGAAGGGTAACTATGAGAAATGTACAACTAAAATGACGTCACGAGCGCCACCAGGTGTCGATAGCCAGCGTAACACCATTTGACAGCTCACGCAGGATCGATCGTTAGGAAGATTCGTGAGGAAGGCTTACGTCCAACTTCCGTTTGCTGACGATTATGAAGATGAAAATCTATTATATGTGTGATACATAAATATTTATTCCATCACTAATGTCGTTTTTTACCAACACTTTAAGACACAGTATTACTCGAAACAAATCGCTAGATATGCAACAATGGAACTAATAAATATTGTCTATTTGTAGTTACAAAATTAACATTATCATTTCATCAACAATTGCTTGAAATAATAATTATGAGAATGGATTATCTTGACTGAAATCTAAAGAATATTCTGGTTTTAGAACTTAAATTTCATTTCATGTTTAAAGCAGACAATATACCCGTTACTGGCATCAAGAACTGCTAAAGGTTAAAAATATTTTAAGTCAGTATAGTCATTGACTAGATGATAACTGCATAAGCAGTATAAAATTGATTTTATATGTAGTAGTATATGTTACGGCTAACATAAAAAAATAGAAAAGATCCATTTTAAAATAAATTGTGACGTAGAAAAGTAAAAATTATTTGGATATTTTTAACGTTATTGGTAGAGTCCGCACAGAAACGTTATCGCGTCCGCATCGTACTGAGATTAAGTCCGGGGCAGGAGGTGAGTGCATCGTCATGCCTCTTAGTGTGGGGTACAAAATGTAAGAAACAAATTGTATGCCTTACTTATTATACCTATAATGGACTGGTTATTGATAGTGATTGGATCTCCTTGACAGTGATAGTAATGATGAAGTCATCCTAGCCGATTAAGGCTGCAGCGACTGTTTGGACATAAAACTATGTGTTGACTTCTTACTAAGGATGAAGATGATTAGGGTGTACCTACCCTAAGTTGCGCTTTCTGGTGGAGGACTTATTTTTACCTCAATAAGTTAAGTAAGTCCTTTGTACAGCGAAAACCACAAAACAAAAGAAAGAAAGAAAGAGACTCGTTGGGGCTATCTAGCTATATTTCAAATTTCCCCGTAAAAGTCGGCAATGACTAGAAAACTACATCTCTATGTACTACTCTAGACAAAGATTGAGTGTTTTTTTAAATGTTAAATTAAGGAGGCACAGAACTCGTTATTCGTCTAGTTAATCGTTTTCCGCTTATGCCTTGAACAACATTCGTAAATACTCTAAGCCTTAGGGAATGGACAAAATAAAAATGAGCAGCCTCCTTGTTGGCTTATCGAAATAGATTACTTTTCAGAATGTCTATAGGGGAGTTAAACACAAGGCTATTTATATATTTTTTTGCTTTCATCCTAAGGCTAATATAGCTCGTAATAGTACAACTTTGTGGTGAAGGTATATTTGTAGAAATTACATAACGAAATTTACTTTCAAAAGAATTTTAATGTAACCAACAAAATGTCTTTTGGGGTCTTTATATTTCTTTTTTTTTTAGTTATGTTTTTCATCGCGTTCGAGCACGCACTAAACTTGTGTGTGGGCGAGTTTAAACATAATAACCTATTTTACAAACGCCTCAAACATCGCCTACCGCACGCACCGTGAGCAGTCACATTTTAAGTACCAACTTAAAAGCCATGGTTATTTTTAATACCAATCATGCTTAAGTCCATTGTTTTCTTTGGAACTTTATTATTATAGCCACCTTACTTTAAGCCACTCCAGATCAGTGTTTATCCAAGTTGTAAAATTAATGTGTAGGTTAAATTGTTTTTTTTATGGTGGACGGCGGCGAACGAGTCTGATGATAAACGACCACTATCTTTCAATATTTACTACAATCAACAGTTTAAGGAGAAAAAGGGAGATGAGAAGGCAAGGAGGAGAGGCGGAAGGGAAAGGAAGGGAAAGGAAGGGAAAAGGAACCTTCAGAAGCCTTCACAACAAAGTAATATTTAATTATATTAACCATAAATGAGTGCATTTTAGTATAAAACATTTGAGTTACTTATCTTTCATGCTGTATAAATCAGGTAAGTATAAATCTCAGTAAAGTCTGATGTTTTTAAAATTATATATGTTTTCGAGTTTCTTTGTTTCTCGGGGTCTGATGATAGGTTCTTCTGACAAATTTGGGATCTTAAAATCTGAATATAAATTTGCCTTTTCCCCGTTCTTTCCGACAAAATTGATGTCACTGTTATTTTTTTCTGTTAGTATAAAAAGTACCATGATTTGAATATTTCACAGTAATTAAAATAGGTAACGGTGTATACAAAGTAATACAGATGTTAGAATTTTTTTTTAATAAAAACTTAATTAGCAAAAAACATACATTGCTTTCTCATAACAAAACACTTTTTTTCGAGTACCATATGTTGCTTGTAATATGATAGCTTCATCATTTGTTATAACACTCCTTTATACGGTTTTTTTTTCTCATTATGTTTCACCACGGGATGCCAAACTTCGGTTTGTCTGTTACCTTTCAACGATATACCCGACTAAATTGTTTTAATAGACGAAGAGAATCGTAGAGTCATTACGCATTGTTGTCGTGGGGGAGTATCGTCCTCTCGCTCCTATTGCGATTCTTATCAAACGCGCTGTAATTAAAATTACTTATAATTGTTACATTCAACTTACACCTTCCAATTTTTTTCTTTTTATTTTAAGGATACTTAATTAAGGTGAGTAGAAGTCTTGAGAAATAGTTCTTCAACTTTTCAATTTGTGTTCTTATTTTAATATTTGAATAATTGTTAATATTAAAATTATCATATTGTAATCCCTGATATAAAAAAAATTCATCGTAAAAAAATCCATTTGACTACAGTTCAAAGTCAAGTTAGAAAAACAATATTCCAAATAGAACGGATTTCATTTTTGCCTTTCCAATATAGATAGATAATACCTTCATCCTATTCGCCATTTTTGATTTGGCTTAGCATAGTTTAATTGAAACAATGCTACCTATGCGTACGAATTGACTTATTATCGATAAATAATTATGTTGTAATGTACACAATGGCATTATATTTAGATTTTTCAGCAATTCATTAGAGTTTTCTATGAATGAAATCCGAGTGAATTATAATGATACTATTCACTATTGCATCATATAGTATTTATTATCTTTATGATATTTAACAAGCAACCTGCACGGGCTTCGTACGGGCAGCAGAGCTTAATACACCATCATTTTTTTCTGTCATAAATTCTATCTGCCTATAACGTCTTCAATAATCTTCATAATCCAGCCAATTTACCGTTTTAGTGAAAACCTTATGTGTTTGTGATTTTATCGCGTTAAAATAGGCAGACGGTTCAAGGAGACTTTGTTATATAATTTGTAATAATTAACGTTAATGTAGTTACTATATTTTTCATCAATGTTCCTAAAATTAACACATTAGCTACTTTTATTCCACCTAGAACTGCGCCTAAATGCCTTTTATAGACATAGCCTGCATTGATCATATTTTATTCAGGCTGTCAGTTCTCACACACAGACATCCAAATTTCTATACGGATAAAGTCGCGGACGATAGCTAAAAAAATATAAATAGATAAGGTACTATTGGGTTAATTAAAATTAAAAGTCACTTTAAAGCAAGTAAATGATATAATATTATATGTGTGTTCTTTGGATGTCGACGGTGTTGTTAGGTTTTGAGGCAATATAACAATCGCGAAGGCTGTACAAAGACTTTCAGAGGGCTTACCGTTCCCTTTACGTGAAACCAGTGGACAGCGAAATTGCCTCAAGTCAGGTAAGCCGCTTTCTTTGATAGTTATTTGAGGCTGTAGTAGCCAGCGATAGTAAACTGAATTTTATTATTATGCTGCAGTCGCTTGCACAGCCGCAACAAAATTTTATGTTAAGGCGTTTAATTTTATAAATCTATTTTAGAGAATTTATTTATTTTCCAATCCATTATTTTCTACACAACCATTCGATGCAGACTTTCAGTTTCGGATACTCCTAAGATTATTCTATTTAATGGTTCGAAAATCTATCGTTAAGCGTCCGTTTTATGCCTTACCTACCGATTAATTTAACATTCGTTTTCTTACTATTTTCATTTATCCCTTTGTCAAACATTATCAAACTAATATCACGCATACAATTGTATATTAACGTAGCTAAATTATGTTTGTTGATGTGCTCAGCGTTATTCTCCAGCGAAGTAATGGAGAGTAAACTATCTCATCGAATTGAATAATTGATTTTAAAATAAGTAATAAGGTAAAGTGGTCTCATCATACATATTATTTGCATGCTATCTGAACCTATTTTTTGCCAGAGTTAATGTAAATAACAGTTAATTCACTAATTTGGAAAACTTATATATCTTGCAAAATATTTGTCTTGTCCTATATAAATGATTATGAGGCATGTGAGATTTTTTCGTATGAAAAAGCAATTGTCCTGCTCGCTGTCCTGGACTGGATTTGTTTTAACGCGGTCCAAGAACACAAATGTTTTACAAATCACGTACTGATGTTATTAGTGGGTATTAGTAGGTATTTGTATTTGTTAGCTCTCTTTCTTTTCAGCCTAGGGTCGTCCACTGCTAGACGTAGCCCCCATTGATTGCCACAAAGATCGGTCTCTTGCTGGCCTCATCCAGTGAACTCCCGCAACCTTGACCAAACCATCGGTCGGTCGATCAGGTGGGATGCCTACTAATACTGCTTCAACCTGTACGTGGCCGCCATTCCAAGACTTTTCGGCCCCATCGGTCATTCCGTTCTGCGGTCAATGTGTCCGGCCCATTACCACTTAAGGTTTGCAACAGGTTCGGGCAATGTCGGCAGCTTTGGTTCTACTGCGGATCTCCGAGCATTTGCGGAGAAACTCCGAGCATTGCGCTCTTCATTGCCCTTTGACTGACCTTGAGCCGTCTAATAGATGGAGGGGCTTATTAACTAAACATTCATAAAATATAAGAGCTAAAAGAGTTGTAGTTGCTTATGTAACAATAGCCACAAGAGAACATTATAATAAGAACGAGAGTAACACATACAATGTTATTATTGCATATACCGACGTATCTGTCTCTATAACAATGTTTCGGAAGAACAACAAAGGCAATAAGTGGAATACTTTATTTCACTTGTCAACTACAAATCTTCGTGGACCCACCCATGTCTGCCATGTGTCGAACACTCACATGTTACGCAGTCAAACACACAATTATATACTTTCTTGAATTTTTAATTCATAAACTTTCAGCGAGCGCGTTTTATAACTATTTGAACTGAGAATTAAATATAAAGAAGTGACGAGTCGTAACTGAATATTAATTTGTAAAATTTTACTTATCTCATGGTATCAAATAAAATAACTAATAAGTTTTTTCAAATAAATCGAAACTAAAACCGTTTTTTTTTTATTTCCGCTTCGGTTAGTTACCACAATGTTCGTTGCATCCAAATACATACCATAATTTAGTGGACTATGTCACTGCCTTAAGGAGATATCTACAGCTACACCGGACTTGATGTGACAGAGTACAGAAGTTGCTTAGTTAAATTACCTCTAGAGAAACTAAGCTTGAGCGGAACTTTCGGTCTGTTACTTTATTAAGATTACCAGACTGAAATCAATTACAGTAATAATATAAAAAGGTACAAAATTAATTTTGTACCTTTTTATATTTCTTCATTCGGGTTTGTGCTTGTGGCACACAGCCAAGTGCTTGGACAACGTTGTACGTCTATAAATAGGCTGAATCGATGAGACAATACAATTCAATCCACTGAGAACAATAACCACGTATACAGCTGGTAAGGATGTGCAACTAGATTGTGTCCAGTTGTATGTCGCTTGCGTGCGTATATCTCTTTATTTCTTTGAGTTTCATCTTAGCTCACCTGGAATTTTAAATGTGTAATAAATATTCTTAAATGTTAGCATATAATCAATACTATACATTACTAATATTTTGAGTATCAAATAGGATTTGATTGTTTAATTTATTTTAAATTTAATTAATACTGTTTTCTTAAGCAACTTTCTCGTTTGTTATTTTTATTGTTATTTCGATATATGTGCTGTAAGTGTCCGATTATGATGTGGATTAAGTAGGTTGACAGAGGTAGAGCCGGTGAAATACCACCACCTCACAGAAGACAAGCGTGAAGTAGAAGAATGCTCTGCGTTTCTACTGATAAGTGAGGTGCCAGAGCTCGATTTCAGTCCTCTTCCCAATTCCATCCTTTCTTTATAAGGATAAGTTGGGAAGGGAAAAACGATTGTACGAAAGAGAAGAGAAATCGTTTTTCCTGTCTCTTCCCCCTACTATCGAGTAAAGGTCACTTAACATCAGGTGAACAACTTGCCCGTTTGCTACCTTGTTCCATAAAAATGGTGACAACTATGTTAGTTTTACCATGGTCCCATCTGGTCAAGCAGCTAACTTATGCATAGTAAAAAAAATATTAAGCAACTCGAGCGGTCGCCATTCGGGACGGCAACGCACCGGCTGTCAAGAGGCGTCCGTGGAAAATTTATTTTAGTGAAATAATCTCAATAATCTACGTAAGTTATGGTCCGAATATGCAAAGCAACAGAACGCGATGCGCGACAACCGTGTAAATATTACTTTTATCGCTTTATAATATGCCATTATCATATTGTATGAGCACGTATCTCTCATTTTAATTATGTTAATTTTAATTTAATTAAAAATTTTAATGTCAAACCAGACTCTGTCTTTAAATTATTTGTCATGAAACTGACGACAAAAGATAAACTGTTCAAGTTTATGAGTTTGAAATAAAAAGACTAAAAATTGTCGATGTAGGGTATTTAATTATTGAAACATTTATGAACACATTATGTGTGAGTGTGTCATAAGATATCGTCGTCGCTGCAGCCGACATTAGTCCACTCGATCCCCTATTGATTTTGCACAAATACCAGTCTCCCATCACCCTTGTGGGTGGCTCTAGCAACCTTCATCAGATTAACGGTCCATCTTGTGGGAGACCTACTATAGGCCCTATCTACGCCAAGTACGTACGAACTGTACGTGGCTGCCATTCTAGACCTTTCGGCCCCAACGGCCATGCGATCTACGAGCAATGTGTCCGGGACATTGCCACTTAAGGTTATTATACTCAAAGTCATAAAATACATTTATGACTAGTAAAATTAACGTCTATATATGTATGTACATACAGATTGGTCATGCTTTTCCTTCTTATAGCGTTTTCTTTTGTTTTTAAAAGATTGTCAGTTAACGCAAAAATAGCTTACAACTAGTAGAAAGAAACGAAATAATTAATCAAGATCAATAGCTACTCTTACTCTGTATATAAACCTTACCACCAAAAAAATATCCACAAAAACATAAATACGCTAGGAGTACGGACATAAATACACCGTGGAAACTGGATCTGTTCGCATTGAATATTTAAATTAAATTGCTATTGTACGCTTTATTTGTGGGCTCATGTTGTAGACTCTATTATTGTTGAAGTAAACCGTGAACCGAGTTAAATGCTGAAAGCAAGAGGGTTTAATTTAAAACTCAATTTGTTTAATTACAATGTAATTGAACTAAACTTGAGTTACGATTTTTTTTCGGTTTAATGATTTATACATATTTGAAATAATGTTAAATAAACTAATTTATTATAATTTGTCTAATTTCTTTTAACCTGATCATTTAGAATATTTTAGGGCTTACAGCTCCAAATTCTTTCCACATCGCCTTGACGGTTGGCAGTTTACTACCGTTTCACCTAAACATTCAGACAAAACTCCTATTAAACTTGTTTGTTGTTGCTGGTGCTAATTGGAGGCACTGTAAAGCACTGTTGAAGGCATTATTTAAAATCAGGTGGTTTCATTTTTATCATAAAAATTATGTGCATTCAATATTTCTATTATGTAGATCGTTGAAGTCTTTTTCAACATATTTGGAAACAAATTAAGTTATAAAATATAACTTAGTTATCAACAGTATCGCGGTTCGTGATGAAAGACATCAATTCCCATTTCACAGCTCATAAAGCGTAAATCAGTAAGCAAAATGCATTTAGGTGCCGCATAAAAGGCGGAACAAATGTTGTGTTGTGATTGATTCAGATGCACTTACATAAGTATGTGGGAGGAATAATTTGTACTCTTGTGCTTCTGACATGTGGAGAGCTTTCATTTCATTGACCATCATGATAATAAGGACCTCACATTAAATGTACAATATTTGTAATTTAAAAAATAGCAGATTTTATGTTTTCTATCTATGAAATGCTTACCTTTGAATAAATAAATATTATTCGTACACTAAACTGCATTACACTTATTTTGGTCATGAGCATGATCAGTGGCTATGAGCTTAAATTAACAGAAATTCTCGTCGGTTACGGGTACTCCTTGTATCGACTTTTAATTATATCACTAATCTGATCGATATATAAGTTCTCCTTGGACGTTCCCTGCCAACACTGCCAGTACCTCACTCAGTTTTGCAACTTATTTTTTCTTGTAAATCTAGAGTGACTGAAAGGACGAATGAAGAGATATTCGTCCTTTCAAAATGCACAAACATCAACATCAACGGATGTTGATCTGGATACTTCTACGGCACACTTTTCACTTATAACGATATTTTCAATCCTATCATTCAAAGTTACGTCTAACATACCTATTAAGGGTTACATCTCAATGGAATTAAACTTACTTATCTGCTTTTTCCGCTATAACCCAGCTCTCACTTTTATACATTAAAGTGGGGCCTTGCAAAGCATTGCTGAATGATATGCTGGATTACTAGATATTAAATTATAAATTAACTAAAGAAATAGACACTAGGTCCACACTAAGCCATCGCTCTGAAGCGGTCACTATCCATATCGTACAAGATTTCCGACGCAGCATTATGTCAAGTCATCTCCTGAGCGTCCGTCAAGACAGGTTACATTATTCAAATGCATATATTTAGACCTCTGCTATTCCAGCAGCAAAAATATGCGCTACTCGACAGTTTATTACCAAGGTATAGAGTTCAAAATACTTCAACACTACATTTGCGTAACTGAAATATAGTCGTTGGAACATACGGTTGTAACGAGTATTCATAACAAAGCGTGGTCATGTTAAAACATTGGACATTAGCAAGACAATGGCTTTCGTTTCATAGATTTTTAGGACATTTGTACATAGTATAGCATATTTATACTTAGAGCCATTATAAAAGATAACTGTATGGATATAAGAAGTTTTTTCCCTAGATTTGCGGATTTGCTGATCTTTAATCTAAAATTACGGTAAAACATAGGTAACTTTTGTACATATAAGTTCATTTAACCGTTTATAATACATTAAAATCAGTTTGAACTTGAATTGAAAAATAAATCGACTCTCTGCAGCTGAGTTTCATTTACATAGCAGATACATAAGACATTGACTTAATTATAATAAGGCATAACATAGTTTCTATGAAATTATTTCTTGGTGCTTATAAAAGAGCAAATCACTTAAAATTACTTTAATTTATAGTCATTCAAACATATCGATGTACGAACGCATACACCGTTAGGTTATGCTACCGAATTCAAATATTTCTTAACGAAATGCCTGCTCAGACATAAAATAGATAAACGCGTTTTAAATAGAGCATTTAAATTCTAGATTAACTATTCAATAGGAAGATAGTGAAGTAACGAAATCCGAGCCGGTTTCTAATAATTTCCATTCACGGCTTAAAAGCCTCCAGTCTTAATTACTCCATTGGTTTAGAATGTGCCGTTGAACTTGTTTCCATTTTATTATGCGTCATTTGTACTTTGATGTGTTTACAATACACAATAGTATATGCAAAATGAATCCTTTAAAATATGTTTTTATTAAATGTATTAGTAGATTATAGAAATATTTTTCTAGGCTTGTGTGCTTGTGCGGTTCACGACAATAGTTCAATAGCGGGTTCAACCCTACCACGACTTCATGTTCGATAGGCCCTGCTGGTGATGATTTGAAAATAGTGGACGTATTACACCTTACCTTACATCTTACGTCGACCTACGCAGTTTACAGTGGTAGAGCCCGCAACAACAACATCTGTTGCACGAATGGGCCGGCTCGACCGGTGAAATACCACGACCTCACAGAAAACAGG
>JWHW01014092.1:327730-344143 GCA_000931545.1 Papilio glaucus
CGGTCCATTCGTGCAATAGATGTTATTGCGGGTTCTACCACTGTTAAACGCCTATGGGTAGGGGTCACTTTATATCGAATAAACCGCTTGCTTCTTTGCCACCTTCTACTTTATAAAAAAAAAACTAAACGCAGATTATCGTCAGACACTGATACTTTCAGAAATACGTTTTTTCTTTATTCTCTATAAAAAAATTGCATAATAGATGTTCATAATAACCAAACTCAGTGTTCAGAGATAGCTGTATATATCTTTCTTCTCCTGATTTATGAAGTCCCCAAATAAATTGACAACTCTAACGCTACAAACCCGAACCTAACAGAAGCGAAAAACAAATATGTATTTGAATTATTAAATATATCATACAACTACATGTGCCGTCGAATGTTCATCGAACTTTTAATTATTATCGTTAGTACAAGGTTGTCTAACGGCTAAGGTCTTCATATAAGCACAGACCATGATAATTTTCTCTACCATCGAGCTCATTACATACGTTCATTAGTGCCACTGGGCATTGAACTGACTTTGCTCGCGCACGATAAAAGTCAAGGACCTACCTCGCTGGGACACTGAAATATTTATGCTTCGATACTTTAGAAAAACTCTAACATAACAATAGATAAATTTTATGACAAGAACGACTATTAGATACGAGTAGCTCTCATTAAAATGATTTCCTATAGATCATCCACGCTTATCTACTATTTAACATTAGCCGAATGTGACATGACATCAAATGATTGATGCCTCTCCCGAAACCCACATTCCCGTATACACGTCACGCTATTTTAGTCCATTCGTTCTTTTTTCGCTTTCTAAAAAATCGACAGTAAATACAATACTAACAATTGGTACGATCAAACGGAATATTAAGTTCGCCTGTCACTTTAACGATGCTTCGCTCTACCATCACACGATTCTAGACACCACATTAGAAATAATTTCAGACTTTAACACTTAGAGAATAGAGTACAATTTGCAATATAGTTTAATTTCGTCTAGGAAGCATAGTGAAAGAAAGAGGTTATTGTCAGGCGAGTTTTATGGGCTATGATTTATGACCAATGACTCCCAACGGGTTTTAACCTCGTGATAATCTTATTCAGACGCACCTCTTGTGAGGTGCACAATGCTACTTAAATTAGCCACGGCCGCATCCCGAGAAGTTTTGAGGTTAAGAAGTCGGCTCTCCACAGCGACCGTGTGTGGTATTCGTGTACAAACAAGGTGCTAGTCATTTTGTTCTGAATGTATATTCTACTATATGGTGCTCTCTCTTGTTATATTGACAACGATATGATTATTAATGTTGAATTAATAAACTAAGCTAATAGTGTGTCTTGTGACTACTGTTAGTAAAATCTCTTGTTGAAAGACTTTTTTATAGAAACACGCAAGCCTGATTATTAATATTAGTTACCCACGAAAATTGCTCCGTCAAACGGCACTGGATTTGATGCAACCTTTAAAGAAGTAGTGCGTGATTTGCTGAAGGGACATAAGTCATATCGTTTGGAATATACCGCTATAGACCCATGGCAGGAAGTATCACGATTATCGATATCGAATTTACGTGAATATGTTTATTAGCGTTAACGTTTGACAGGCTCTTTTGTTTAAAAGAATGATTTTCGTACTAAACATTTCAATTCTGTATGCAAGTTTCGTCCATTTCATCATTGTCAAATTTCGATTTATCGTATTTGGTCTACCTATTCGTGGCGCGAGTAGACCACTCATGTCTCGCATATAATGTTTTAAAATAAAACAAAAATGATTCAAGCATTGGTAGTCTGCTAACCTTTTATAATTGCCACATTTTTTTTATTACAATGTAAAAATAAATGTTGTTTCCTTTAATAAAAATGATTCCATGATAATAATAATGATATAGAAAATGAATTAAATAAAAGACAGATAATAAAGAAATGATTAAATGAGCTCTCATACACGAATGTAACGCCGATCTGTCAAAGGGGACGTTGCGTAGGGACTTGAAAGTAATAAAATAAAAAATGTCCCATTATTCGTTTCTCTATTGTAGTTTGAGTCGAGGCTCGTCCCGACCACAGATTAGTCCCCACTCAGTAAAGGGATAACATCTTAACGACGTCACGTAAGAGGGTAAGTTTATATCAGCGAAGTAACGTCACTCTAAAAATTTTATTCAAATATTTTTGTTAGATAATAGCTAAGATATTCCTTTTAAAATATTATATTCCATGCTTAGTGCTATTACTTCTTTTGACATATTTATAAAATTCAGATCCTGTTTAATACAATAGCAATCAATCACTCACAAAGCGACTAGCTTTTTATTGGAATTTTTAGTTCCCAAATTAAACAGGAAGTAAGCGTTATCTATATCGACCAGTCTCAAAACTTTTGGAAAATATAACTGCAAAACTATGTATCGTCGAATCAAAAAATTATAATGAGTTGAATGTACTTTGTCGATTCATTTATATTGAGGAATCTTTTGTCCGTTATATAAGTCTGATGAGCACTAGAAACTCGTTTAATAGAACCGATCTGTTCCAGGTAAACTGACAATATATAACCACTCCGTCAATTGTTTGTGATGGACTTGGTGTAGATTAACTCTTTTCTTGTCTTATTCGATTCCAATGTGTTACGACATTGAGTTATCTATAACGAACCAGATTAGTCGATTAATGTGAATACAAAGAGTGTCTTCTAAATTGAAATGTACTTTTATTCTATATATAAGAAGAAACTGACTGACTGAGATATCAACGCATAACCCAGATTACTGGATCTAGAAACTAGAAATTTTGCAGAGAGATTAGAATTTTTTTTCATCATTTCATCCCCTAAAGGTCTAAAGTAGGGGAAGAAAGACATCTATATGATTAACATTTATTTTCATTATTGAATAGAGTTCAGCTTAGGTTGGATGATCGTCGGTTAGATTAAATTGCTCGGCGGATGAAACCGCGGGGCTCAGCTTGTATAAAAATAAACATTGAACAAACCCTATCACCGTATACACATATATATATACTCCTATGTCACATCCGTTCCCTTCATGTATCCACTTGTTTGTCCGTGCATCCTCAAAGTTGGTACGAAGTCTATTTAAATCCGAGGGGACACTCACGAAAGAGATTTCGCCTTTTCATAGATCTAGCCCACGTATTACAATCACACAACATTCACAATATAATATAAATTGATACATGTTCTCATTTAACCAACCATTTAGTAAGCTTACTTACTCAATAAACTGTTCGATGCGCCAATACCCTAATGGTTAAGGGTACGGACTGCCGATCATAAGGTCGCAGATTCGAAACCGCCATTCGACTATTGTCGTCAACTTAGCAAGAGCTTTTAAGCTTATTTGGATTGGTTAAAAGCAATACTTGTAAATTATTTTAACAACATATTAATATATTTAATTTAAAAAGGGCTAAAAGTCGCCAGTCTTGGCTTGCTTATTGAATTTTGCAGGTCTTATAAATGCACTACTGTCGATTCTTTGAATTTATATAAAAGCTGAGACATCTTAGAAAGATCCCAGAGTACTTTTAATCTAAAGAAACGGAATTGAAAACGGCTTAACTGCGCCAAACATATAACATGGATTAGGGTTAGTAAGTTTTTAATTCTTCGACTATAATGACCTTTACGAAATGGTCTAAGATGTACTTCATGGAGTGGCTGGTGCGTTGCAAATTAATAAACATACAATATTCATTGCTCAAAACAACAAAGTTCCCTTTGATGTGTTAAAGATACCAATCACAAAGTCGTCTTGGTTTAAATCGGTAATGATAATATCATTTCCAAACGGAAGTTCTGATTAACCACAGAATCTTCTATCGGATCGCTTTTTCTTTATGTTTACTTTGGACGCCGCGCTTAATTAGTTGGTCGTTTAAAATGAAGTAAAAATATTTTTGTTCATTTTGTGTCCCCATTCTGTCGGCGAACCGGATCGGAGCGTTCATTGTTAGTCCTTGTTGTATAGAGAACCTTGATGTTTTAATTAATTGGTATACATTTTAAAGTCAAGCAGAGGTACGCTATTTAAGTAATTGTATTGTTGTAAGGATTTGTACTAAAAATTGTTTGTTTGTTTGGTTTTTCTTATAAGACTTGAGGTGTGCTTCTAAACGAGTGCCCCTTTTAGATTATTAGTAACTTATTCTGTTAGGTAAAATGAAAATGGGATATTTCCTAGTTATTGTAAAGGTTTTAAATTTTAACTACCATTAATTACAATTTTGCAAATAAAACGAGCTATCATTTTCAAAAGTCGTGAAATTTTCTAAATATTAATTTTTGTTTGTGTTACGAGAATTATACAGCAGAATAACATATACGTTAAAGGTTCATTGTTTGTCAAATGTTTAAATAAATAATATTTTATGCATTAACACTTCCGAAAATGTGACATTATATAAAACTGACTATGCCAATCTCCAAGAGTAAATTTAAACGCAAAACTTATCCAAACATAACACTTTTTAAATCGGTACATAAAATTGAGTAAACATTTACAAGGAATATTAAATGTACAAGTAAGTATATAATATTGTTGAAACAAATTGATTCAATTGTTCGCTTTTAATAGACAATTTTAAAACAAAACATTCGTTGCGCAAGGGAACATAATTTACGGCTAATTTAAGCTATCTATCCAATGGACACCACAATGGTAAGCAAAAGCGATAACCGCGCGGTAGACTAGTGGGAGCAAATTAAGCGCGTAGGAGCCGGCGTATATTGAACTAGTATTAAACGCATAACTTCACTTATCTTGCAATAGCAACTACCGGTTCTATAGAAAAGCACATCCAGTTTCATTACGCTGGACAGATATTTTTTTTCAATTATCATCATATTTTTATTGATCACTCTGTTTCCTACTATCACATAGAAAATACATTTTGAAATATTAAAAATAAGCATACACAAAAACTCAATATAGAATTTTATATAAAGCTAGCCGCTATTTCCTCACGTGCTAGTCTCTCACGTGTATGTTAAAATCCGTTGTTCACTTAGAATCTGTAATATTTTTTTAAATACTCAGCCAATTAGGCATAGCCGTTCCCTGAAATTTACTTAAAGACGCATTATATGAAAACCTTTCACTGCTATGAACATATATCTTAAAGAAATTCCTTATTTCACATAAATCATGATTTTTTTAATATACATAGTTTAATTTAAATGCTTAAAATATTTTAAAGAATACATAGAGCAAGAAACCTTAATTACAGCAACGCGAAATAAAACCCCGGCTGCTGCACTAATTGCAATTTAAAATCCCAAAGTTTTAGTCTATGAATGTAGTTGGAAAGCGTTTCATAGAACCGAGGCGAAAAAATCATAGACTTTTACAGCGAACTGTACTGTACTGTTCAAGATTACGATAGTTTCATCTCAAGTTTCCGTTCACTGGTAGACGAAGAGATGAGCATCAAAGATACTTCAGCTTTTTATTTATTGACATCTAACACAGCTTCTCCACCATTCATCATGACGAATTCCGATACCAACGCTTCTGATAACGCGTCTCATTGTTTGCCATATACATAATGGATTATTGATAAAATACGTGGGTGTTCCTAATCTATACGCCGAGTAAAATCTACTGCGACGTCTCATCAAACGAAACGAATAAAGGTAAGGTTATAATGAACGATCGAGGGTAGATATTAAACGGACAGGATTTATAGTCTTTTCGTCTCGATGTGGAAGTTTGTGATAGCGCACCTACTCAGTTAAATGGTGTAACAGTAATTTACTGAGTCACATCGTATGAACACATTATTCAATATAATGATACTGGTTTTTCATAGATTAGCCGGCGGTTGTTTAAAAGCGAAACGTAATTTTCATTTTCATTGTAAATAAATCAAGGGTCATAGTTGACAATTTGTCTTGTTAGAAATTTTATGTTCAATTTTATGGTACCGAGGAATCTTTAAAGTGATAATTTTTATCTTGATAATAACTTTGATTGTTTGATTATTTTAATCTGACAAAACGGCATTCCTACATTTATCATCAACGACTATTCTCCTACACAGATTTTGTTGTGCAAACGATGGAAAAGGAACGTTTATCGGCACTGCTTATACCAGAATCCAAAACAAAATTTACAAAGAAAGAAGGAAAAATATTACATCAGAGTTAAATCGTTTCTTCTTCAAATCTGTTTCACTCATATTAACATAATATTCGTGCAGACGAAAAACCTCTTCAAGGGGAAAGCGATAATACAATTGTTCATTCTCTCAAGAAAAATAAAGATAAATGCAAACTGGGTCGGGTTGGCAAAAATTTAAGATAACACTGAACAGACAAAGCCAATATCGTTGAGACGCCGCGGTTGGTAAAGTTTTAAGTGAAGTCGACCGAACTCATCGTAGATTTCCCTGGAGCAATTATCGAAACAATAAACCTAAAATTGGTGCAGCGAATAACACTACCGCGGTTACCGATCTAGAGTTCGAGCAATTACGTGACTTCCCGCCTACGACCTACTTGCAGAATAGCAATTCATTAAGAGCTATTCAAATGTTCACAATATGACTATTAGTGCTCTATTCAATTTTTAATTAATAAGGAGACGCTCTACTGGGAAGGAAGCACTGGTGCAACGGAAATAAAAAAAAGACTATTCGCCTCATATTGCTGGGCAAGTGTGTCTGCGGTTTCACTGAACTAGCTCTTTGATGTTGCACTTTATAACAGGAATTGCGAGCAATTTATGTCTCGTTTATTAATAATTTATATGTGAGTTAAAATGAAAGGGGTATTAACATAAAGTAAATGACGTCAAATCAGAGATAAGATACCATAAAACTTTGGCCGTACACTTTGCATATAATGCAAGGAAGACGTCAGTAGTGAGTATGAAATTTATCGCTTTAACACTTTCGCGTAAATACGAATGAATTATTTGAGAACACTTGAAGAGGGTTGCTTTGTATAATTAAATATGTGGTGTTTTAAAATAAATGGATTGGTGATTGATGGCGTAAGCAATATTTCGTCAACATTACTATGTTTTGAACCAAAATTTTGAAGCTGAATAAATGGATTGGTGATTGATGGCGTAAGCAATATTTTGACCACTTTGTAACCAAAATTTTGAAGCTGATATATATTATATACAGGGTCAATGTGGTAGTGTTCAAAAACACATGCGAAATTACAACAATTTATTTAATACAAAATAATTACAAGCCTTCTTGCGAAAACTAAGAAATATCGATCCAACGTCGAAAACAACGAACCCAAGCAGTGATGATAAATTATAAAAGATTATAAAACTATAATAAGACAATAGACACAATCCCTCTGATATTTTCGAAGTAAAAAGTAATATGTTTTTAAAGGACTTACATTGTGTAAACAGGAAGAGTAAACAAAATAAAACGTGCCTAGTAACCGGTACAAGAAGTTAATGAAATTCTCAATTTGAACGCATAAGGTAACATTTCAATTTAAAATCAGTCTCTCCAGATGTTCATGAGCGTATAACTTACGCGGAGCAAAATGAACCCTAAATCTTAGGCGGCCGTATACTACACCAGCTACGAATTGAATTTGCTTAGCATTCTCCTCCGTGTAGAACTATGTTCTGACGTAAATTCGGTTTAAAACGGTTTCCAGGAATTAAATTATATCAGATCTTTTACCGTTTGAACACGATTCCAAACTGAAATTTCTAACAAAGGAATTGTTTTACTATAACTAACTCTCGTATTGATACATAAAATAAGATACTGACTGATTGATAATATCAACGTACATTCCAAACTACTGGGCCTAAAGACTTTGAATTTTGCACAGATATTTCTGTTATTATTACGTAGGCGAGCACTAAGAGAAGATTTTTTAAAATTCATACCCTAAAGGTCTAAATTTTAATCCAATGTAAGTTGATCTTAGATCTGTATAACAAATTATTTTATATAGGGTTCAATTTAGTTTTTTCAATTATTGAACTAGCATACTTCTCGAAGAAACGTATTCCTAAGGTATTCATTATAATCATTTACCTGCGTTGAGCCAACGAAGAAGTGGAGAGATATATTAAGGTCAAGAAATATGAACCAAGGTAACGCTACCTACTCCTTAAGTTTATAGTGACTGTTTATTTCTATCACAGTGTGTTAAACATGTTTAATAATTATAAACACACTAGTGACTCGTCCGGCTTCACACGGATAGCTCTAATTATGTTCTCAATAAATTTCACTAAGTCAGTTTCTGAGTCTATAGGGAACATACGCACATCGCCTTTTATACCTGTATACAGATTAAAATTTCTAAACCGAGAATAGAAAAAAAACTATTTATTTATTCAACTATAAAATCAGTGAAGCAGCCATTTCAATACGACTTCATTACATGGACTCATACTGGCTAGAGTATCTCGCAACTCGAATTAAGTACTCAGCCTATTCACTAGAGAGGATGTTAATTAAGCTTCTGAAAGCATTAGTAAAAAGCTGCAGCCTTTTGAATGTGCCTCGATGCGGGCGGAGAGTTCGCTCCGTGTGTTTATAACTGATGAAGCGCGCTTGAAACAAATATAAGGTACTTTAAAGTCTACTTCGCTTTCTGGTGTTACTACGTCTCATTTTTTTTTATTTTATACTAGAAAAATAAGTCTAGTATGAGACGGCTACCATGGTGCTCATAACTTAATGTCATCTCCGACTTATTTTGGTGAAATTTTTTGGCGAACACACATTTCGCTCTGCATCTGTGAGTTGGTATACAGCTTTGGAAACAACCAAATGACAAATAAAACATAATATAAAAAGAACTTATTAGTGTTTGAAATTCCAGTATATAATATTCAAAATAAATGTACATGATAAGCCATTTATAAAGGTAGAATAAGCAAGTAAATGCATGAAGCCACAAATCAACCATGAAAACATAAATCAACCAATCTCGATAACTAAGTTGATTATGATCTTAAAATAAGTTTTCATTCGAAGAGCAGATAAATTGGTTCCACTTGTTCCGAACGTAACTTGTTCATTAGCGCTTAAATAAATTCATTAATAAGCTTCACTAGAGACAAGCAGTCAACGAACAAATCTATAAATCAAATAGTGAGGGAGTGTCAGTGACAAAAGGACTATAGTATATAGCGTGGTGCGTGTGATACATACGGATACTTAAATTTAATTTAAACAAATAAGTATTTTTAATTTTACAGTATTAAAATTTAATCAAACAATAAAATAAAATCCGGAGGATTATTAACCAATACAAAAAATAGTTCAAAGACCGTGGTCTCCTAAATAAGCAGTCAAGTAGAGTTATTAGTTAACACTAAAACAACACGTAATAAAACTGTACTACCGTTTTATCCTATGTCCAATAATATTACGAAATATGTCCTGTCCGTTTAAGAATGAACTACAAAAACATACAAATGTTAAAACAGTTAAGAAAGAAAAAGACATCACGTCTGCGAACTAACTCACGCAGCAACTTCTTTTCTTTCAGCCGACAGGCGTCTACTGCTGAGCGCAAGTCTCCCTCGTTGATAGCCGCAAAGATCAGAGAATTATTTATTTTTTATAGAAGTAGGTGGCAAACGAGAAAGCTATATTAGATAGTAAATGACCGCTGCCCATTGACATACGTAATTAGCGAGTTGGTGATGTGCACTTTGTCGGGTGTGTGCCCTTGCATGCTCGACCTTTTGACGGACGGTCCTTACTCTAAGGAACTTCTTCAAATGATTCCTCCTCTGAGGAGTTAGGGGGAAAAAGCAAATCTGAACTTAGGAAGGGGTGCCTGGCAACTATAAAATTGGAGGTTCGTATATGGATAGGTATATTAACGCAAGCATCCAAACAACCTTCAAATCCACAGAGGCGGTACTCACGATCGGGGGATCGAGGAGAATTCCTCGAGGCTCGCAGCTGCAATGTCGTTTATATAAACGGCGTGTAGACTTGTAGACGACTCCGATGCGATGCGAATTGCAGGCGTTGCAATGTGTTGCCTACCTTTAATAGACAAGAACAAATATATTTCCTCATCCTACCTATCAATTTTCCCATTAATATCTCTTCCACTTCCCATCCTTTCGCAGAATACTTTTATATCCCGCCTATCATCTGTAAGGTTGTGGTATTGTTAAATATTTAAAAATTACTTTGCAGAGTTTGCTATTTACATTAATACTTAAGTGGAAGAATGGAATTGTCAAATTTTTGACACAAAACAGTAAACACTAAAAAGTACAGATTTTTACAGTTTATTTTGATTCAAATGTTTATCATGCGAAACAAATGGACCGTGTGTCTCGCATTTTACTCCATTTCCAAAAGCGGTTCCCACAAAGATCTTTCTTCACATTCGGTGCGGCGCGTACATTAATCTGGGTAACGGAACATATACAAGTGTAAACACCAACGTATCTTTCCATTGTCTTATCCTATATAATACGATATCTTGAAAGCTTTATTTCAATAGTTTTATAGATTACTTAATCAAGTGTTACTTTATACAACGATGAAAAAACATGAAAAAACAAGATTGGTATATTCTATTTACTATTGGGAAGCTTTTTGATTTTGTAACTATTGTATTTTGATGGTAGAAGGCTACCACCAATATTGTGACATGCATGTCTAATGACAATCTATATATGTCAACGACCAATTATGAACTGAATGAATCATCATCATCGAATTATTTTGTATGTTTTGGTATTTTTTTTTTGTAAATAATTTACTCGTATTTCTTTTAACCCTTCCAACTAAACTCGAGTTTGTGCTGTGACATGGTTCACAACAATAGTCGAATAACCCATTCGAACCCACGACCGATGTTTTGCAGACCGTACCTTACGTACCCTTTACCATTAGGCTATTTACAAAATCAACATGCTCAGATAAGAAATTCAGCTGCTGTATCCCCACAAAATATAAATCAACATATAAGAATATTATTCCAAGAGAAACAACTATCACAAAAGCTTACAGAGCGCAGCGTTCGAGCCACGCAAATCTCTCCCACAAAGCCTTATTTATAAGCTCAGAAGCCATTCGATCACGTTCGTAAATTGAAAAATATGTAAACGAGGAAGATATTCAATGTGTCGCATGGAAAAACACGATGCTGTCATTTTTAACATGCGATAGATGGCGCGAGGTGACGCCTTACATGGATAAATCGCTCCCCGCTATATTGCTTTCCTTAACGACTTATGTTCTGGCGCTAAGATTGCTTTGTAACGTCATGCAGTATACACACAAAGGATTGAAAACTTTACATAGTAAATGTGTCATAATTATTAAAATTAAAAAAAAACGGCTAGGCAAAGAGCTAGAAAGTTAACAGATATTCTCATGTCAAATTATGCATGCTTCGCCTAGGCGTTGATATAGATCCAAAGAGGATGACAATATGGTATTTCTATGGTTACTAGCGAGAATACAAGGGTAAAAGCTTGGGTTACAATTTAACTTCGTAGAGAGCAGAGTTCGCGTTCGTATTTTTAAGTGAGGTCCACGTCATGATTATGATTTGATAGGTTGATTTTTATCGAGACCCAGAAAAAAAAGGCTTTCAAAGGTATGAAAATATAGGCTAGTGATATGATAATATTATTTGAATTGATACGTCGATTTTCAATATTTGGCGATCTTAGTTTGACTTTTCAAGTCTGTCCGGTGACGACCCGTAGTAAAGAGGGAACTGCTGCACTAAAAGATGGTCACTGATAGATTTTAATGAGAACAATTATACACGATTCTAACTTTCTTCACTTTAGGTGTATCTTTAAACGATTTCCTCTGATACCGATCAAGAAATTCCTTGCAATAATAACGTATATAATTAGTGATTCACCATAACGGCTAAAATTTCTTGACATATCAAACGTGGTCAGCTAGGCAAAAGTGTGCTTTTACTACAAAATTGGTATTGCAATTGTAAGAATGTTCGCTTTTTCTTTTGTCCCTTAAAAATAATATACTAGTATATAAGCAACCTTATATTTAATTATGAACGTACATACTTTATGATTATTTCATGACTACAAGTAAATAATTAGGTTAATGCCTTCATGGTCACTTCCTTCATTTAAACCGTATGTTAGCTTTATGGTACAAATGTATTGTAGGCAAATTGTACATGCGACGTTACCACGCAATGTTATAAATATCGCTCCAGTCTTTATGACACCAATTTTGTTATACAACCACCAATTAATCCTTATCTTTAAACATTTATTAACGTTTTCAATAATGGAAATATTTATCTTCAAAAAGTTAACACAGACTTTCAGCAATAAAATGTGGTGGTCCATTCGAACTCATGACCTAATGTTTCGCAGTCCTTAATCATAGCTCATCATCAATCATAATCCACTAATTCATAGCTGTGTTTGGTAGTGATCGGATCAATATATTTAGTGGTACCCAGGCGAAGCCGGGGCAGGTCACTGCTATAGTATAAAGTTCATTTGTAAAATGCTTTCTTAAGGCATCCTCATATATTGGTATTTCCTTAGCTGCTGCTGACACCGACTCCAAAAGTAAATATGATTAAGAATTGATTCTTATGTTTAATTACGTAAAATCATTTTATACTTTTAAGTGCATTTCTTGTTTTTGAAAATAGTTTTATTGTAGTTATATTTTTATTTGTTTTTATTTATGTAATAATTGTTTGACTCATGTAATTGCTTTGCTGTGTTAATTTACTTTCCAATTATGTATCCGGTTACTAATGCCCCAGTATTATCTATCTTTAAATCAGATGTTACAAAAATATCATTGTATCATAACAATAGTTTTTTGTTTTACAAATAAATATTGATAAAATTAAACTTAGAAATAATTGTAGAAGTTATCTGTTGGAATCTCGTCACGATTCAGACAAGACACCTTCACGGAACAGTAACGATGCAATAATAGAGAGGTGACTGGACGTTTTGATGGTGATACCAGTCGTGATAACTCTGGTTACAGCCACAGACTAAACACACAACTTGAGCGACTTGAAAACAAGAACAGCCGAGGAATGTGCAGCTTTCCGCACACGGTGAACCTAGTACATCTGTTCTACCCGTATCTTTTTTCTTACTTCATACATGGAATACCTTATGAAAAATTCATGATTTTAAATTCGATCTACTAAATGGATTTAAAAATCGATGTGTTTTTTATTTTATAACTAAATTTACCTTTATGAAAAAAATATAATTAAATTTAAAATTTAGTCGTAAGTCTAAAGATATATTTTCTGAAACAATGCAATAAAATAATTGCTCGAACGTTACGTGCACGTATAATGAATTCATCGCTTGTAATTTGTAATATTTGTAATGTTGTATATTTTTATTTATTAAAATTTAACATAGATTTGTAAAGTTATATTTCATTAAAGCTTTGTGCGATAATGAAACAAATAACTTATCTTTTCTATAAGAATGTAACCTCAAACTGATCCCAACTATCTGACCCTCGCTAAAACCGTTCTTTTGTTAGGAAGCGTGACGCCGAAAGTGAATTTACGATAGAGAATTATCTTTATCTCGATCTCCGGATTCAGTGTACACAAAGAAAGCAATTTTGAGTGAAACTCTTTGATATAGAAAACCGAAAGTACATACAGCTGAACCACGAGAATCGACACGCCACCTTCAGAATTGGAGCTGATTGAGTGAGTGATCACGTTTACAGCGGTGCGGGTGAAAGTATTTTGCTTTACTTGACAACAAAAAAAAAAAAATCAAATGACTCTCTCATAATCTTTGGTTGTTGTAATATAATCTAAATATGGAATGAATATCCACTATCTGAAACATGAGAATCATAAGTTTGTAATTAATATTTTACATTATTTTGTAACGTTTTTAGATAGAGATCTTACAAAAGTTTTGGCGAAAAGTCAGTCGAACACGTAGAAAGCCATGATGTTTTTTGTTGTCTCAGATTTATGTGGACGGCGCGTATGCAAAGGTGGTATTGGTGGCATAGGTCTCCTTGCGCACCGATGATTTATAATGTGAACTCGAAAGAGGTTCCAGCGTCGCGTTTAATATCTTTGATTTACGATAGAAACTACGCGCATAAGTGCCAGTTCCCGCGATGATATGTAGCGCGGCTGTTACGATTCACTCCTTTTTTTTACTGTTTCGAGAATAATGACATAGTGAAGCCGTTTTAATAACCCGTCCCCAGCTTACGTTTAACGTTCGCCCGCCCGGCCCGAGGCGAGAGACGGACGATTTATTTCGAATTGCATTTTATTAAGAGCCCAACGGTGATGATCAAATGTTTTATAACAAAAAAAATGTGGCAATCACTCATTACACTATGTTTACTGGTGGTGTCTTATAACATCTCTGTATTAAGTGTTTTAAGCACACGAATGAAATTTTATTCAGATATAACTAAAACTCCAACATAGAAGAGAGACAGACAGACATCTTTTAAAGGGCAAAATACAATACGGACGATTTCGATAGTGGAAGAATGTAATTCTACATATATTTCAATACAAGCAGACTGGTAAGGGACCGTCCGAATGTTTAAAGATAGCGAAGAAACGTCTTCAAGAAAAATGGAATATAGTAAAAGGAGTGTATCCATCAATAATAAATACTAAAATGCCTATGAAATTATTATGATGAAGACGCTGGTGATTGAAATTTGTACGTCAAGATGAACCCATTTGTCAGTAGAAACATGTTGATACTGCTTTTGTTACAATGCAGTTACAATGCGGGTTGTTATGAAAGAACCTTACTATCTTGGTCTTCTATCAGTTTTGCCTTTATGGTTCCTCGTTTTGTATAAAAAACAAAGCCCTCATACAGATTGTACAAACAGACAGATGTTCAATGAACGATTACTTAACTTGCTTGACAAACCAGTTACTAACTTAGCATTAGTTTTTGCTATGAATTAGTTTTTGTAAAGTCTTAACTTAGGCAATGTAATGCAGTTAATACTTCGATGTTTGTCAAGTAATAAATTTCTACGATATGATATAAACTTTTAATACGGAGTTTGTTCGGTACACGTGATACATGAACGTTGTATCCGGAGATACCGGGGGATGTCGCAATAACTTACATCTCAACAAACTCGCCGGGGAAAGTCGCCAAGTTATTTCTAAGACAAATAGCTGTGTACTCACTTCGAGAGCCGGCTATCGAATCAAGGGCCTATGCACGCCATGTGCACGCTCTGTTTGAAATCTTCTTCAAAGACAAATACAAGAAAAACATAGTTATGATTCCGTACCAGATCCGATTGCTTACATTAAACATTTCCTATTGTTAATTTCAACCCTATTCCATTGCAATAAAGACGTTTTTGTAGTCTACGGAGAGACATAAAAGAGTACAAGTCAAAAGTGCTTTAGAGCATGACGATCGAATTTTGAACGCTTCGTTTTATTTATTCTACCGTCGTTTTCAACAAAATTGATTTGAAATTGAATAAAAATGATGCCTTAATTTTAATAAATTTAAGTCGACTCTTTAAATTTACTTGAAATAAATTGAAATTTAATAAAATTGTTTAATTTCTACACTAATGAAAGTAACATCGAGAATAACAAACATTTCACGGAATATTTTAATTTAAATTATAAAACTTGAACATTTTAATTTAAAGTAATTTGGAATTAAACCCGCTTTGGGGCGTATTCGGAGAATATAGTTTTAATAATTACAAAAAAAAAGTTGTCGATCAGATTAGTAACATACTAAAGAAGGGCGATATAAGGAGAACCCGTAACCGACGAGCTTGTATGCATAGATGTATGTATGGATGTAGAAGAAATGAGAGAGGTGTGCCAGAAACGTGCCAAATGAAAATCCATAACTTCTGCCTACCCATCTGGGTTACGGGCGTGAGCGTATATTTATAATAACAAGTTAGTCGAAATTAAATATACACCTTTGCCAATTCCCTTAAGGGACGTTCTATCATAGGACTATATTTTTAATAAAAATTATAAAATTCTCAAAGTTACCCTAAATCATATCCGCTCGAAAATCTGTTTGCATTGTCACAAAATAGAGTTATTTTAGGATATTAGAAGGAAATGACTTGTGCTATTATTATCTCAAAACCAATTCGCAATGGGTTGCAATATTTACTTAAGGCAAGTACGTGCAAAATCTTTGACGAATTGTTGTGAAAAACTATTCGGAAAAGAAATAATTATTTAGCCGCCGGGTTCCGTAGACGCGTAGCTACGCGTAATTTTACATATTACACCTTTTTCATTTATTTAAACTCTGACCAGTTAAACGAATAGATTTAGATTTATAGAAAACTAGTGGACCGCCCCGGCTTCGCACGGCACGCCGTAGCACTATAAAAGTCGAGATAAAACTATGCTATCTTTTAAGTTAGATCGAACTGC
>JWHW01014092.1:344153-359200 GCA_000931545.1 Papilio glaucus
AATAATAAAACGTTTTATAGAATATCGTACAGAATCCTAAAATACCGCTGGCAGTTTAAAACACAAAGACTACGACTGTTTATTCAGAAGTGGCGGGAACGTTCAGCTACAAAAACAAGTCTTCCTTGTTATAGAAAAAGCAAAGTAGGTAAGACGGTTGAAAAGTTTATTCTCGCGTTGCCGCGTTCTTATAAGGCTTAAATTCGAGAACATGGTTTAACCATGCGAAGCACCGCTAGAGTTTTATTGTTGCGTACAAAGTACCTAATCCTTTTTGTCAGTTAGAAATGCTTGTCAAAGTTGCCAATTGTTTACAGCTCTTTCCCGAATAAAGAGACCGTAAATGACATGCTTTTGTGTTCGTCTTTGTACAAAATAAACATCGTAAATTTTCGTTTGTCATACTTTTGTTTGTTGTAATGTCACGTGAATGGGATTGGTTATTGTTAAAATACAATGTATTGAGTAAGAAACTTTTTTCTACGCCAGACATGTAAAAATTTACGCGTGCTGATTCCTACTCTGGATATTATTGAAACTTAAAAAAATGTTAAAATTAGAGTGGGCTGGTCATTGAACTATTACTAATAATACCTATTTATTACCGCAGTAGAATGTTTTATAAGGAAAAGCAGCACCTTATTTTCCATCTTAACCGTTCCACTGGCGTAAAATCGCGATACAAGATTTCTCTATCTTTTTCCCTTAGAAAAATTGAGATGACAATATGTTGTATTTGAATGTTTTCGGCAGTGTAAACACACGGTAATACACGTCTAAACACTCTGTTGCGAGAGACAAAACTAATTTCAATAGTAGAACCGATTAATAGATTCAAAGCTGATTCAAATTTCTATGCACTATGCACTTGACATTGTTATTTAATTGCACGCTTTTTGATTACGAGCACGTTTAGCTTTATATTGAAACATTAATAAATAACAATACAAAGTTTACCAGCGCAGGCCGCGAGAGCTCCGACCGGAACAATGATTTACACAAATATAACACTAATCCAAACACATGTTAACCGCGTTCCGAACTCGTTATATTAGTTCGTCGATATAATTTAAGACGATAATAAACAAACATCACTTTAACCGCTTCGATGTTTTAGGTATCGCTTTTATTAAAAAAACTGTGAGACTTATGATTTATTAACGTGATAGATCTCTATTTGGAATTTTTACTACTCGATTTAACTTAATACATAAACAAAAGGAATTAAACTTCTTTGGATAATTAAATAACTAGAAAACAACTTTTTGTTGTAATTCAGTACCTGTTTCCGCTATGAATCGATATTTAATGGTATTTCCAAATACTAATTTAATGTTGTTAGGTTAGAAATTGGATTGTATGCCTAAAACACTTAATCTAAAACAAACCATTTAAATGAATGGACTCTTTAGATTTATCACTTTTTTTATGGATGATGGTGGCAAACGAGCAAGCGGATCTGATGTTAAGTAAGCGCTACCCATACGCAACAAGTAAATGTGTTGTAGATGCGTTGCCTACCTTTAATGGACAGAGATGGTCATATCATATAGACAGGGATAAGGATATTTCCTTTTCCCCGTTAGCCGCCTCCCCGTCCAATCCTCTTCCCGTTTCCATCCTATCTTTATGAGGAAAGGGTGGGAAGGGGAAGAGAACTGAAATTAGGCCTCCGGCACCTCCCTCATCAGACTGAACGAAGAGTACTTTTACTTCACGCCTGTTTTCTGTGAGGTCGTGGTATTTCACCGGTCGAGCCGGCCCATTCGTGCAACACTTGTTGTGACCTTTTATCTGAGTGACACACGTATGCGTAAGACTTATTGTTTCTAAAATATAATCCAGGTAGAAAAAGACTAAAGTTGATGTATTTATAATATTTGTACTATAAGCGCAATGATCTTCTCATCGATTCTTCCTTTTTGTATATTTCCATTCGTTTTCTTTCTGTTTCTTATAAGTACAAACTAACTGTCGCCGTAATCCGCGTATAATAACATCGAATTATAACAAAGACAAGGTAACATGTGCCACATAGTTGTTTATGTTAAAATATCATGGCAACCGATAATTTAGAAAAATATTCTAAAAAAATATTTTCGTAAATAAAACGTACCGCTTGTTATTTTCTGTAACCTTGACAATGTTTAAGTTTCATGGTAATCGGTTGAGCCTTTAATAAAGTAACAGGTCGACGCAGCGTAGGGAGGAGAACGCTGGATGAGAGGACACGTATGGGATGGATCTTTGCGGCAATCAGTGAGAGAGGCGTACGTACGGCAATGGACGACCATCAGCTGAAAAAAGAAGATTATGTTATTTGTATAAATAAATAAATCAGGTCATTGTTAGTCCTTCTCAAGTAAGTTAGGTTAAATCGATACAAATGCGGGTAAATGTCGAAAATGAATTTTTATTACCCACATTTCAAGTTATCAGTAGCCCTAATCTTGCTTGTTGAGGCTAGCCAACATAAATAAGCACCTGGGAAAAAATGTATACATTTACGTCGCAAGTTCTTCGATTCGAGCCCGGGGCGTTCTGGACGGTAGGAATGACTAATGACGGTAATCCGCTTGTGGTGAGCCTAAAGCGAAGGGTTAAGGCTCCTGCAAGATGTAACTTTGTATTTATTGCGCCGGATCAGTGGATATGCCATTTGAGTTTAATGTTAACTAATTTCAAAGTAATATGAAGAGATTTTCGTTATTTGTATGAGTTAAAGATCTTTATATCCCCTCATTTGCTCTAATAACACCACGGATATCATAGTATTTAGTTTTTTTTAATAGACTTTAACAAACTAATACCGAAGCAGGGTTTAACTCCTCTGTAAGGCTTAAGTAATGACGCAAGCTTCATTCGGAAAAATATTCAATTGCTTCTAAAATTATATAGACTAATAATTAAACAAACTCATTTTTAATATTGTTATTATCTCAATACTTATCAAGTTAAACTAATATTAGTAGACGTACGCAGATAATAAAATCATGGAGCTCTCTAATTATCCAAACTAAATATTTATCTTCCCTCTAATAAGCTAAAAATTAAAATATGAAATCTATTTTTTATATTTGAAAACCGGTTGATACAACATTACATGTTACAGTTCTATGTACATTTGTATTTTATTATTTTTATATTCATATTTAATTGTATGTAATATACATGTCAATTTCATTAATAAATCGACGAATAAAAATGTTTTTTTCGTATGCGCCTTATCTGTATAAAATATAGAAATTTAATGAGATTAACTTGTTCTCCCACATTGTACCTTGTTTATGTACATTATCAAGTGCCTGGGAATTTATAACACCAGATTAATAACAATGAAAGAACAGTGCTCTACCACTGTTCTTCTGCACCGGAACAACATCTGTTGCTCGAATGGGACCTTGAATGGTATTCTGTGAGGCCTCACCACACCTAATTCAAAGACAAATTTGGTAAAGTAAAAATATTCCTGCTTTTCGTCTGGTGTCGGAAACCTAATCATAGACCTTTTCTCTTTCCTATCCATTTCTAATAAGAAAAGGATGGGAAGGGGAAGAAGATTTGATAGGGCATGGGATAGATAGATAAATAAATATCGTTTTTCTGTGTATCCCTTCTTCTGTCCATTGCAGGCAATGCATCTGCTACTCATTACCTTGTTGAGGATGCGTATGGGTAGCAGTGACTTGATATCGTGTAAAACGCTTGCTCGTTTACCACCTACTAGTATAAAAAATACTTAAAGAGGATCGAAATTTGCCGACTTTGACATGGCTTCTAGAATTAGCCTACGGAAAGAGGTACCATAAGTCGTTTTAGGGAACAAGAATCATTGAAGATAAAGTTATAATATGCAATCTGCATTTCCAATAACCAAGAGTGAATTATATCAAACAGAGATCTTTTAAGAACTGATGGGCGAAGATATTAACGTATTTGTTGGTATAAGACTAGGACTTGTACATAAACTTTCAGTCAGAACTAACACAAATAAACTTTAAAATAAACATTGCGTCAAACTTAAAATTTCAGTGACTCGTCAACAAAACGCATCTTCAAAGGACACGGCGGTAAGTTTTTTGTAAATCGAAATCGTAGGGACGACGCGTACAATTTGTTAGAGAAGGCAGTGATTAATACGGCGTCTTGCGTTATTCCAATCGAGTTAATTTTACCGGGAACGCGGACGATAAATAAAGGACTGTTCGCTACATTTGTCATTTTGAAAGATTGCGATCTGATTCAGTAGTTCCGGAGTAGACGGACTAAGATTATTGTTCAAAATAAACTTGAGTAATCATGAATGGAAAAGTTTTTACTTTTAAGACTACTTCATATTTATTAAGAAAATGGCGACTCTATTAACGATTTTCTAGATTAGAATTAAGACGGGTAAGTATTGCGCAGCGGTTCAATAGCAAGCACAGAAAACATTTTGTGAATCACAAAAAATCGCAAACGTTTGAGCGTCTGATTGGTTGGTTGTGATAATATTGTTATCCCAATAACCTCTGAGACCTGTTAAGTTAATAAAAATAAAAGAAGTAGATTTTCGTGTCTGTTCTGTGTTGTCTCTGTGTCTACCCCAAATGGGACTAAAATAAGTAAGAGCTAATTTATGATGATATACAAGGCATTTACAAACAGCTATGTACAGTAATTTCAAGTGCGTTGATACTTCTTATACCTTTAGTCCAGCCTCCCGAAATTTAAAAATACCATCCTTATTAACTTACGAATAAACCTTTTACACAATTCAGTATTAGTTTAGTAATAATAAAAAAAGTATATTATGAGAGCCAAGGCCTTAAGTTCACGAAAAAGTTAATTAAAAATAACGATGTTTAAATTACAGACAAAAAAGACATTCGAAGTGGGTACTTTAATAATCGTAAAAAATTTGAGCATCAACAATAAAAATACAAGTTCATTTTCGCTGCGGCTGTAAAAATAGCACTCGGTATTAATTCAAATAATCGTTTTATTTCTCTTGCCTCAATTTACTTGATGGCTCGCTTCGTGATATTGATTCCATAAAATATTCACAAGTCGATTCGGAAAACGTCGATTAGAGGCAGTAGATAGTGTTTGTTTATCATTTCTAGCATTTTACGGTTCAATTAAGGTTTCGTTTAATGTTATGTATATATATTTTGTTACTTATTTGCTAGATTCTGGTTGATTCACATCGATAAATAATGATAACTAATTAAACATCTATGGATAATATGTTAGTCATATTTCATAACCCGAAAAACACAAGAATACAGGAACGTATGCATCTCACACACATATTCTCTCTTTTGGTCACACATCAATACCAAGCAGCTTCATTATTGATGTGGACAAATCACTCCACATCGTCTTTATCGGAACATAAGCGTGGTGTTCTATCAAATGTCTATTATCGAATATTTAGCAATCAAAAAAACTTATACATATTCAGATACATACATATGTATGTAATTATCGACATCCGAATGAATATGTATGTACATATTCATTCGGATGTCGATAATTCGTATATATTATAAATTATTAGTAAATCCACAAGTCACCCTTATCGGCAGATATTATCTTTATATTAATTGTGGTGAGAATATATGATCTCAGTGGATTAAATATATTATGATGCTGCTACAAATAAATGACAAGATGAGTCTATTATCACTGGGTTACGCGTTCACGCCAGTAATCGAGTGGGGTAAGCAGAGGTTACGAATTTCCAATTGGCGCGATCGTGTCTCACCACTCTCGCTTCTTATACATTCATGCATCTACGCACACATGCTCGTCGGTTACGGATACTCCTTTTATCGCCTTCATACAATGTCAATAATCTGATCGATAAACTTTTGGTACATAAATTTGTCTTGTTACTCTCTCTTCATTCATCCTTTGAAGATGCCCGAACCATCGAGGCATACCTTCCTCAATTCTAGTCACAACATCCACTTTGTTTTAAACCGATCATAAATTAAAATATATAAGAACGTCGTGTCGAAAAACAGATGGATGATTTAGAAATAAATTTGCATATTAACCATTTAAATATTTGCCATCAATTCTTAGAACCATTTTCCTTAAAAATATAAACGAGAAACGACACAAATCCAATCGAATTCTATCTAAATAATGCGGATACGCGCCGCCGCGAGCCCTGTCCTAAATCACAGCGTCCGATGACATCTATAAATTTTCATTGTAATTATTTTAGAACGATATGCCGACTAATAAAACAACACAACTCCGAACGTTCGAAAATGAAGCCATTTAAATTTTGTTAAAGCTGAAATTAGTTTATCGATTACGACAGCCAGTGCTTAGTGCTGTTAATAAGTTTCTGACAAAGGCTTAATGAGTAGTAGAGTTGATTAGTTAAGAATGAGTTGAAATCAAGTAAGTTTTTTATCCATCTAGTCATACCATTAGGTTTTTGGGGCAAACATTCGTATATTTAGGGCTAATGTCAGTCCTCTTCCCCTTCCTACCTTTTCCTCATAAGGATATGATGGGAACGGGAAGAAGATTGGACGGGGAGGGAGAAAAAGAATTATCCTTATTCCTGTCTATGTCCTCCTCTATCCATTTAAGGTAGGCAACGCATCTGCAACACATTCGCTTGTTGCGGATGTCTATGGGTTCACTTGTCACTCGCTCACTTAACATCAGGTGTTCGGCTTGCTCGATTGACACTACCTTCCATAAAAATAAATGAAAATTTATTTTTATCACTAAACTTTCTGTTGTTAAAGACGATTTTAGAGTTAAAAAATTATTTAAGAAAGGAATGAATCTTCTTTTGATATTAATAATTATGATTTAACTAACTCAAAAAATTGATTAACATTTATTAAGATTATAGAAGAATTATATGTCTCAAAACCAAAAGTTACAACGATCAATGATCGTTTGCTTTTTTAATTAAATTACAGGTTTTACGAAATGGTCGCTGTGATCCATAAAATTTCATAAAAGATGGAAATTTTAGTGGCGCCATATTGTGAGGAAAGGCATTCATTTCGGCAATATTTTGCATCTTAAGAGTGGTTTTCATGGCGGAATAATTTGACCTCCTTTCCACTTTTTATATTCTAATATAGCATTATTTTTTTCTTACGTCTTCATTACACTTTTACAGTTTTAATAAAAGAAAGCATTCAAAAAGTTCTAGCATTTGTTATGAAATGGAATATTTTATACGGTAGGTTTGGAATACGCAATACGTACAATTTTTGCGCGCTTTATTCTGTTATTTGTAAACATAAAGCACTCGGGTTCGAGTTTAAATTCAAAACACACGGACGCATCAGGAACCCAATCACTTAGTAGCTCATATCGGATCTCTCGTAGCGGCTAAATTAACATATTTTCCCTTATCGTGGAATATAGCTCGACCCGAGTTTATCAAAGATATTTTAACCGTAAATACACAACAAGGGTGAGCGTCACGCTTCGGCTTCGTTTCGAACAAATGCGTCTACGCCCACAAATGACAAGATTACGGCGTGTTGGAGCATAAATCTTTACAGACAATAGCGTATATTTTGAGGTTAGCTACAAATAAATGCCCTTCCTTTTCCAACTGCGTCTCCCCTATCCTACCCTATCATCATTCTCTTAACTAGAGTGTATATAAAAGTGGTCTTAAATTAAACCGATGTAAAACCAAAATATAAAACTGCCATTTGTATTATCCATTAAGAGATCAAATATGTTATAAGCTACAATGTTTTTAATCTAATAAATAAAACATATCTAACCGATTTGCTTAAGCAATTTGTCGGCCGAATATTCGAATGACCTTCTTTCGTTTCAATATTAATTCATATAAAATAAAAATACATACAGTCGGCACCAAAAACCCAACATCGATCTTACATCAAACAACTCGTTTGGTTTTACATTGCTCCACTAGCAGTTGCTAATGCTTCGCACGCTTTTTTATTTTCCTCATTGGAAATTTTCGTAACTTGATTTCGCGTATAACTTGGTATTACAGGTACAAGTTGCTATCGGTCGTCATAGTAATGTAAGACAAATTCTTGACATCTTAGTATGACGTGACTTACTATGGCAACCGATAATAGGTTATTTTTCTAATCCTCGGAAAGGTTTTTGAAATGAAAACTTTTTTAGCCGCGTTAAACGATATTGGTATGGGAAAATAATATAGATTAGGAAGATCGACATGCTCGACAAACAACATACTTATTTGAATTTTGAAAAGTTGCGACGAACCTTTGATCATTTATTTTTCCTGTATTCAATTTCGACTTTAATTGTTAAGACACAAGGGTTTATTTTTGTTGATTAGTTATTTTTAACTATTGCCACGCCTTCGTTTTGTGTTTTCACTTCTGTCGACAGTCCTTATAGCTGCCTGTGTTTTCTTATTCAGAGTTAATTGTACTCTGTCATTTTCTACACTGTTGAAAATATGTGTACAAATTTTCATTATGATCGGGGAAGTACTTCACGCTTGAAAGCGTAACAAACAAACAAAATCATATTCGCGTTTATAGGAATTGTTACGATTACAAACACATATTATGACACTTTTTGATTTATATGTCACCCTATAGATTACTTATCGCATGTAAACATGTGTAGCAATGATTTATAGCTACAATTAAGCTGCTATACATTAAAGAATACATTGATATATTAAGTTAATTACATGGAGCCCGATGAATTTATTTATAAACCGACGCAGACGGGGAAAAACTCCGCAAAATATGTTTTAAAGTACATATAAATAGTAGTACTTAAATACATTTATAAAAAAATGTAACATTATATTTATATTATTAGACAAGGGGCCAAGCAAAAGACTGAAAGATGAGATGTATACGCATTATTAGATCTAAATTATTTGAACTCTTCGAGGAAAGACAAATATGGCGTTCATCCCCTTTTCATCGATCTAAATGGAAGATATCAGTAAGAAGTAGAATTAAACAGTGGTAGAGCCCGCAACATCTGTTGCACGAACTTGCCAACTCGGCCGGCGAAATATCACGACCTCGTCGTATTCTGCGTCTTGTTTGATGAGTGAGGGGCCGGAGGTCCAAATCTAGTCATCTTCCCCTTATTATAATGTTCTAATATGGAAAGAATGGAAAGGGGAAGAGAATTTGACGGGCCAGGGTATAGATAGGAAAAGAAAATATCCTTTTTTCTGTTTATCCCATCTCCTGTTTATCTCCCCCTCCTTTTAAGATAGGCAATCCGTCTGCAACTCCTTAGCTTGTAGATGGCTACGAGAATTATTTTCTGAGTTAATGATTTAAGTCGTACCATTTGATGTAAAGAAAAAATTCAATAACAATGTCCATACAATTTGAACATTTCATTATAAGCTTTAGGTTAGTAATTTATTATCAACGAAACGGTAATTTACGAGCGCTACGACCTTTGCCCGGGGCCTCTCTCCGAAATGGAATTATCATTGAATAGTGACTGTAACAATAATTTGGCTGTGGCCAATGCAATTATTATTCCGTTTTACACACCCCCGAAATCTCATTGTCGATGATTGCGTCAATTGTCCGGAATGCGGGCGGCGACAGCTTGTTGGTTTCCAAATAAATAACAGAGCATTATCGTCAAAAATAATCTGTGTAAAGTAGCCGTCATAATGTTCACACTAATAAATGTATATTGATGGCAATTTTTTATTTTTTTATTTCACTAATCTACGAGAGAAACAGGGCGTTCGTTTTGTGCGATTATGGAAGAACGAAGTGATTCAGTTATCCATAAAAACTACACATAGTACAGTTTATCAAAACTTCATAACATGAAACACACACTAAACCTTTTGTTCCCGTCGGTTTAAGACATATGTTTGTATGTTTAGTGATATATATAATTGAAGTAGCTCTAACGCACATTAAGAAGTAGTTTGTAGGTTGGCATATTACAGATTGGGAATAAAACTCATAGTGATATGGTTTTCCTTAGCGAGACTTGTCACATTTTGTGTGTTGTACTACAAATTTTATCATTATATTATATACTCACACTATTTGTCGTTCTTGAGAATGTGGTATGTATTTTATAGGTATTTTTATATTTTTATTTCGAAATTACGTAATATAAAATCATCAACAAAAATGATAAATAATCAAAATATTTCCGGCGTCCTAATGGATTAACGCTAAAATACCTCATCGGCTTATCAAATGATGGGGGTCGTCCTTTCCAAATGAAATGTTCTATCCTAATGCTTGGTTTTAGAAATGATCCGTCTCGCTCTATCTTCATTATTGCACGGTGATAGAGAAAGATAGAAAATAATTTGAAGAAAAACATAATGCAGGGTTAGGAGCGACAGGATTCGTGTCACCCCGCAGGTAGATCAATAAAACTGGCTGTTTCATTAGCTTTGTGTTAGATAGCACTTATAAAGACATTAAAAACTCCAATTTGTGGCCGCAGCGATACGTACAGGGTTTCCGATGTAATAGGTTTTTACCTACTTTTTATCTTCAACAAAATCTTATCTTGTAAAATATTAGAAATATTTTGTTAACAAATTGTTGGCATTGTCAACTTTGAGTAAAATATTTTTTTTGTTTATACAGAAAGAACGATGTTAATTTGGTTGTATTACATATCAAAATAATTGGTACTATACTGAACACATTGCTCACAGATAGGATGCTTCGAGAGAGCTCAAGACTTTCACAACGACGATGGACGATGCAACGAAGGTAGATCTCCCATAAGATTGATCAGGTCGTAACCTGATCAAGAATGTGGGGGTCTACTGGATGAGAGCAGCAAGGAAAGTAACCTTCTTTTAGCTAATGATGATGATCATCATACCTACTACTATATGGTGATGATGTTGATACTAATGTAGAATTGTTACTCTATTAGAGCAAAAAGACACACTAAGACACACTATATAAAGATCATGCTGGGAAAAACATAAGTAAAACGATCGTTCGTTAGTAGAAAAGAAATTCTCAAAGTAAAATTTAACCCAGTTCGCGGCGCATTAACGGCACTCGACGTCTGCGCCATGCAAAACGGAGCGCCGGCACTCGACACCAAGATTCCTCTCTAACAACAAAGCGTGTTTATTGTCTCAAAACAAAGACTTCTGTTCGAGGGCTTAGCGACAGAGTGTGGACGATACTGCGCCATGCCAGTCATCAAGCTAATGCCCGCTCGAGCACGCTAGCTAACCCTACAATCGATATTAAGTCTTAAACTCTGGTCATCTTTGAGAAATTTCTAAGAAATACGAATTCATCATGTCGAAATAGAAACAATGATGCAGGCTTAGAAATCATAAATCATCTATATTTATAGGATACGAACCTGACTGAAACTAGATGATCTTAAATCGAAAATAAAATATAAACTTAAATAGGTCGAATACTTTTTGTTCACGGCTTCCTTTTTATGTAGTGGAGCACAAAAAATGACTATCGGAAATTCATCCACTCATGAGTTATTATTTGTTCGGACGTATTCCATGGGATGAAGGCGGTAAGGACCGATCTTTGTGAATTCCTAATACTCACCACTAAAACGGTCGGTTAAGTAATAAATTTTGAACCTGTAACTTAATCTAAGTTCCATATTTAGTTAAGGTACTCCCAGTCAGGAGTCCCGCATGCATATTGAAAATATATAGTTTGCAGAAACGCCCTAAAGCAAACTCGGCGAGAACATTCCTGTACTAGCACAGCTTAGTTGTAACCAGTAAAACCTCTTACTAAAGATAATCATCATTTCATATTGTTTTAGTTCTATACATAGTCAAAATATTTTAACTTATGTCAAAATCTAATTGGACAGAAATAACAGTCGCTTTTCACAATCAATCTTCTAGTAGGTAATCGCTTCGAAAACTAGTTAACATAATATTGCCTAAGAACATGCACAAATTATACCGCAACAAGACTTCTTCCTTCGAGACGACTTCCCAGTCCCCAACACTTACCACAGTGTCTCATGGCGAAAGTTTTCGTCCAGTATGTGTTGCCAGCGATGACGATACTGAGAAGTGGCCGCTCACTGTGGGCTCCATTAGACGGCACAATGTCACTCAAAGGATAATGGAGTGGGCAATGAATTGATGTAATCCGCAGTAGAACTAAAGCAACCGACATTGTCCTAAGAGTTGCAAACCTTAAGTGGCAATGAGATGGAGACATTGCTCGCTGAACGGACGCGGCCAAAAAGTCCTGGAATGCTAGTCACGTACAGGTGGATGCAGCGTAGGTAGGCCTCCAATGAGAAGTACCGATGATTTGGTCAAGATTGTGATCCAATGAGGGCAGCAGGGCCTACCTAACCTGGCGATCAAGGTAGGCCTACGTCTAGCAGTGGCCGACCTTCAGCTGAAAAGACAGAGAACTACAGAGAGAGAGACAGACAGAGAGCAACGTTTGTGGTTAAAGAGCTTTATTTTTCAAAGAATTTACAAAATTTACTTTAGAGAAATCTATAATCTAATACAATTCATTTTACACCAGTGGTACTACATAATTATTTAGTTTAGTTTACATTTTACGAATAACGTTTCCTATCAGGATTATCAGTCCATTGATCCGATTATATTTGTAGTTTACTTATGTTTGCGTATTTCATTCAATTGTCGTACACTAGGACGTATATTATTTGAATTTAAAAATTAAAAGCTATAATTATTGCCTACGACTATGAAGAGAGATGGACATGAGTTTATTACCTTTAACTCTTCTTGCGTTGTTAAATTGCATGCAAGTAAAATCTCAATCATATATGTTCACAAATCTTTATGTTTAATAAAATACAAGTAAACCTGAAAAAATCGTACGGCGTTTTCTTACTCTGCGACAGGAGCACACGGTATCATATTGTATTATTTGTATCGAGATACTGCATTAATAAATCAACAAGGATATCGTGTAATGGACACCACCCGAAGAACGTTCCCTTAGAGATATAAATTTGATTATATACGCTTTTTAGTAAATCATTTATTACGAAAGGACTCGTAGTGCTTTTTGTTTGTTAACGTCGTTAAAAAATACTAGTTATTTTTCCTTCCCATAAATGTAAATCGGTTTATCAGGAATAAGGACAATTTGTTCCAACCGACTTTCGTTAGCACTGTCTGTTATAAGGTAAGCAATATATATACTACTACTAATTGATGGTTCGAACTTAATATTAATTGTTCTAATGGGATTTGAAATGACTTAAGTTCTCGCATACAAAAAATATTGCTGAAATACGTGCGTTACACCACAATGATTATGGCTAATGGCTTATAACCTGTCAATATTAAGCCATTAACATGTATAACGTAGTTAGATAAATTAAAAAAAAAAACAATGTAGCCAAAATACTCACGAGATCTATTATATTGTCTTCGGTAATGAAGTTATGAATGCTTAAAGTTAACATTAATACTTATTTTACCTAAATAGCAATTTTCCAGACTTCCCGAGAAGCGGAGCGTTTCTGATTGAAACCAGATAATACCACCTTGATATTATAGCATTTGTTTCGACAGTCAAATGTTAATGCTTTCTTGTTTGTAACGTTTATGTGTACAAAATAAATTACCCAACTTGCGTTTACCATTTCTACACACATAAGTTTATTCCGACCGCACCCTAACCTTGTTTCGATTAGACAGGATCACATACAAAAGAGAATTTATTTCTTAATTAAAGGTGGATTTATTTCTTAATTAAACACGAACCGCTTGTGTAATTTGCCGACAGAACGAGCTCAACCTTAACGTTAGAATGCGAAAACATCATGATGTCTGTACTCACTGTACACCGCAACAATGTTAACTCTGATACTGTTTTACCGCGTAACATATTCAACTGTATAGAAATTATTAGATAATTGACTTGTATTTATATTTGTATCTGAAATTGCGTGTGTGTCTGGAGGCTTAACTCACCATTTTGACTCCTGTGAGCAAGTACCGGATTAAGCTGATCTATTTTACATATTAATACTTAGCTCAAATGAGGCTGTAAGTTTTTTTTGAGACTTAATTTACGTTTTAATACTCCTGTTGCCCGCGGCTTCGCACGTGGAAATTTATGCAAGATGAACCCGCGTATAACAACTTCGAATTATAAGTAACACGTTGTTGTCAAAACATGTAACATAACCATCGCATCCGATATTGTAAATGAAGGTTTTATGTATTTTTCAATTCTTTGGAAACAGTTTTATTTTCGACATTAAAATATTTACCCCATGTCATTTTCTGTACCCCTGACAATGTGTGTGCAAAATTTCATTATGATCGGTTGAATCGTTAAGGAGTTATACGCTTTAACAAACAAACAAACCCTTATTTGCATTAATATTAGTTAGGATTAAAATTTATAAATAAATATGTTCTTAACACTTAGTGTAGACAGTTACAGATTTTAAATTGGCACAATCCTGCGCATCTCTTCCGCTTCTACATTCATACATCTACATACATGCTCGTCGGTTATGGGTACTCGTAATACCGCCTTTCTAAAGGAATCGAGATTTTCAGTTAACATAATATGCAAATAAAAACATGAAGAACATTTTGTACACCGTGCCGATTGTCATTACTATTTATAATGGAAATACATTTTTGCATTTCATATACAACGTCTTATGAAACATAATCCAAGGCGTCGAGTAGCAGTACAAAAAGTAAATGTCATTCACTGATTCATATAATTTACTTAGCACCTAATTTCGATTTAATGACACGTCTGTGGTCCCGGTGGGCTGTGAACCGAAATGCCATATGTTTTCCGCTTCAGTGTCACCTACTAATTCAACTTTGATAAGTAGCTTGAAGCATTACAGATTACATAAGCCGCTATTACATACAATGTTAATAACCTACCTAACGCTTTTTAATTACCATGTTAACAGTTTTAAATTATATAACTTCGTCAATAACTTTTCGTAATGTGACAAAGTATATTTATGATATATTGTTATATTTATGATTATATACTATTCAAGTTTTAGGGTTCCGCATGAATCTCCAAAGTTTAATAATTTAAACGTTTAGGGTAACATAA